>CM073763.1:5896479-6248979 GCA_037127475.1 Arma custos
GGCAGTTTCTACTAATGTTAAGATAATTAGGATGGGTTTCTGCAATAGGTTGATAAGTAACTTTTCCAACAAGTGAGAGAAGATCGAGATTTAATAGGTAAATCCATCATCGGTTTGGATTCGAACGGGCGTCGCTTAAGTAAGGACCTTGCTAAAGAGGTACCTTAACGACCTCAGCCTCTTATTTTCGTCACAGAAGAACTGATATATGCCTTTATATAATATTTATGATAATATTATAGTATGTAATATAATTATTATTTGCAGGTGAAGGTTGAAGGAAGAACCCAGTACCTGTCGTGCGTGTGCATGGGCTGCCTCGAGGCCTGGGCCCCAGGACGTCGGCTGAGGTGCAGGTTCTGTTCCTCTGCCTGGGACGGATCTTCCTTGGTCTTGGGCACGATGTACTCTTACGACATCTTCGCCGCTATGCCTTGCTGCACTGAGAGGCTAAAGGTAATATTCTTATCTAAGATATTTGTGTATTTTTATACTCTGTATCATCAATAAACTTGGATCGGCGTTCTGGAATTATGATATCTGGAATTATAATAATGTCAAGGAAGGTTTTGGTTAAGTTACCGATAGCTGAGACTAGTATAATATGTCTTACCATAAGGTCTCGAACAATGGGTAAAAACACAGAAATCCGCTAACAGAAGGTTTGATGTACAGTTGACTTCCTAGGTCATACACATGATGCCTCAATCTGGAGGATGTAGGTTCAGCCTGAAAAGTATTCGCTTAGAGAATGATCAGGATAGGAGAGGTATATTTAGTATATTCTGAAAAAAAACCAAAGATATTAGCTGACTTATTAGTCTAACAAAGAATATGTTTCAGTAGGGACTGCAGAGGAAATTGCTTACTTGGCTCCAGTGTGGGATGTGTCATTCAGGACAAATATAGCCTCTCATGATAATTCATATTATCTAAAATTATATTCGTTAACTGTGTGCCTGTTTTAGGATGCCGTAAAGTCGTAATTGATTGGACGAAGCTGGTTTTAATAAGTTCGTATTTGTGATTACTTTTCATTATGTTTCTACATTGATAAATAGATGTTTTAAATTGAACAATAATTAAAATTTAATTTTGCGCCCATACACACTGAACTATTCATCTCCCTATATGAGTCAAACAATTCTATATGATTGTCCTCTGTATAAACTCACATGAAGAAGATTTTTATTTCTGCACCGTTTGTTAATTTAACGTCATTATAAACAGCTATGGCTAATCGTGCTCTGCTACAATGAGGTCTCAATTTTACCTATCCAGGTATAATTAGTGTAGAGTCTATAGCGAGTACCTCACATTATACTGGCTCGAAGCCTCTATATTACGTCCCATCCGAAGGGCAGTACAACTAAGTACAATTACTTCCATTAAAAACCTTGGGCCAATTGCCGAAAACTGAACTCACAATCTTGTAAAAAGTAGGTTGACTACACTACAGATACCCATTAATTTTCATTTCTTTTTATTGTTAAGTAGTAAATCCAAATTCATTTTTCCATAATAAAAAATATTGAAAAACCGATTTTATTTCTTCAATATTTAAGAAAGTTATGGAAATATAAGAATAGCACACTTCTAGAAATGGTTCTATTTGGGGGGGTAGTAAAATTAATAATTTATTTAATTAATATAAATAAACGTTTAAAAAGCTTTAAAAAAATTATAATATTTTTCCTCCTCTAACTGTTGTGTAAAGAAGAGATTTAATGCAGATCACACTCAACCTTCTAAGGCTTAGAGGATTATCTCTCAGTTAATAGTACATACTTTTTAGAAGTTGGGTTAGCCCCAAGTTGTTCTATATATTCAATAGATAATTAATCTATTAAAGCCTGTATCGAACTGGGGACCAGTATCGGGTTACCTTACACCACAGCTTTGGGGAGGGGGATGTTGTCAGCTGACTGAAATTTAAATCGAATAAAAAAAGGGGAGGAAAATCGAGTAAGGGGATAAGTCGAAGGAGGTATGATAAAGCTATACTTTGAGCAATTACCAAGAGTAGAAGAGTAGGGGGGGCGACAAAAATTCTACGAAGCCTTTGAAGCGAGCTCTGAAGCAATCAGTGGAAGGAGGTGGTACCAAAGCAGATTACACAATTAGTAGCCGAATTAGGACTCGCATCGGGGGCAAGTATTAAAAACCCCCTTTTGATCTGTTCCTTTCTATCTCCGTCCGTCACTAAATTACTTTTTATTGAAAAAAAAAAAGTAAAAAAAAAGACAGAGCACGAAGGAGGAATGGTGAAGTGGAGGGATACTCATGGCAAGGATTTGAGATGATTAAATTCGCCCGATGGTCCTACCTGTGTCCTTTGAAGGCCTTCTTTAAAACGGAAAGGAAGAATTTGTTTCTCCTTCTGCCTTCCTTAGCGGTCAAGATGGATGATCAAAGAAACCCCCGGTTTTTATTAGTTTTCCTCGGACCCTCCGCCTGCTCCTCTCGTCCACGACTTCCAGGAGGAATGTCTTTCTTATTCGTCCTGTGTGTCCTGCCAATCCGATGATGGCGTATCACCCCCTCCTTAATATCCTAAATGTAATGTCCCTTCTTATTTCACATGCATTCATGGAAATTGGACTTCTTTACAACTTGGAATAGAAAAGACTTGCGGGAAACCTCTGAAGTAATAAGGGCAGCTTTTAACTCAGAAGCAAATCAGAATGTTACTCTGAGATTGGAATAAACTCAGATGCATCATTTGGTTCTCAGAAGCTTTCTGATACATTAAGTAATATTACTTTTGAGAATTTGAATTCAGAGATTGATTTTGATTATCATCATAAATATTTAGGATTATCTTGTGTTTGACGATAATTTCGGAATTAACGATAAAATCATGATATGCGGTAGTTTTCATGATTAAAACAAGTTAGTAACAACCAAATTAATCATATCATTTACTAAAGTTACTTTCGTTCTAGTGTTTTCTGTAACTTGATGCTTCTTCATCTCTTTACGATGACTATAGAGGACTTAAGGTGGCGTTACATCAGATTATAACATCAGCACTACTTGAACACTAGTATTTCTAAAGAGACATATTTCATAATTCGGTGTTTTTGAGTTATCATGTAAGAAATGGGTATCTCTTTATCACTCATCAAAGCTATATCAACGTAGATCCAGATTGTCTCCCAGAAAGCACTTGTGTCACTCTTAATGTCCGGAGCGACATATGGTTGGCATTACAAACTACTAAGCACAAGATCGCGGGTTCACAGCCTGGCAGAAGGCTAGGAATTTTTAAAGGCAGTAAAAAATCCTTGGTTATGCCGTCCTTCGGAAAGGACGTAAACTGGGGTTTTGACCCAACCTTAATTAAACCTGGATAGGCAAAATTTAGAGCTCCCAGTGTAGCATCGTCCGATTAACCATAGCGGCATAAAGTGGTGTTGAATAAGCGAACCTTTAAACCGCACTTACTTTTGAAACTTCTTAAATGACTTTGTTTAAAAAATTATTTCATGTTGTGAATTTCTTTACCTTTTGCTTCATGTTTTTATATGAAAAACGGAATAGAGAAATCATAAACAATTATTGAGAAACGCCAAAAGGTTACAAGATTGCTATGTCATCCCCCCCCCCCCATGTGATTGCACCCATATAAGAAGAACGCACCATAATATTTGTACTTAAGTGGAAAATAGTTTACTAAATAAATCTAATAATGGTATGAAATGGTGAGGGGGTGCAGTCAATGATTACACAAAATAAGAATGACTTATTTTATCGTGCCTACGTTTCGGCTTGAGATATAGGCCATCTTCAGGACAGCGAGGTGCAGAGGTGAGTTCGACTTTTCACCTCTTACTTCGCTTCTGTCCATTTCATACCACAATCATAATGTTTATACATCGATGCACAGTGAGGATCCAAGTAGGAATAATTGATAATACAGACTATCGGATTTTATCATTATTATTGTTTTTGTTGTTGTTGTTGTTGAACAAAGAGCTGTTAGATATATGATTGAACTTGTTGTTGCAGTGTAACAATTGCGCCAAACCTCTGCTGCTCCCGCACCAGCGCTTGAACTTCTTTTCGGACTACTCGCATCGTGTCGGATGCCCGCATTGTGGCGCGCACGATTGGCACTTCGTCAAGCCTTTGGGCTATTGCTACAACAGAGAGTGGCCATAGCAGGAGGACGGGCCGGCGGAGGACCGCGCACGCGCGGTGCAGCGGCTGCTCCACGCCACGTGGGCTGCCGACCTCAACGGCCCCCTCCTCTCCCTCACCATCGCCTGAGCTCATCCAACCACCTTCTTATCACTCTTACTCTTCACACTTGCAGATGTATTTTTTATATAGGTTGCTCCTTACCTGATTGTATATTGTTTTCCCCCATCCACCTTATATACATTATTATTATTATTATTATTATTAAAAAATGTAAAAAAAAATATTAAATATTAAAAAAATAATTGATGTATTTTAATACACATATATATAATAAACATATATATTAAAAAATATCGATAATTACATGTGATGAGGCAGCGTTTTGCTTTGTACATTAGACTGTTCGAGGGTGATTCGAACCACTTTGCCAAAGTGGTCTCGCCATTATTCCCTCCCTTCTTTTCTTAAAAATGTAGTTATAGGACGGCCTCTAGAGGCCTTTAAACATACTGCTACAAGATAATACTATGATTGAGGCTCCTGATAGGAGCTGTTTAGTGTGCTCTGCTTTCCTGATACATGCAGTGCTCAATTGTTTGTCAAACTCACAATTATCCTTATCCTATGAAATATATTTGTATTGGATGTTAAACCATCACAGATGATGTTTTTTATATTACTGATTGAAGTGTGTTTTTGACTATTTAGTATTAATATTATTATTACACATATACATATTAAGGACACTGTTTTGTGTTGACTGTAAATTATCATTTTAGTTGTATATCGAATCGTTTATATATGAGTGTTTATAATTGAAATCATCTTTGTTTTTTTTTTAATAATGTATTTGTTTTGATTGGATGTATATATACATTGTTACTATCTCTTGTACAAAAATCGATAAGTGTTTTTATGTTTTCACTAGATATTTTGATGTAATAATTGATGACGATGTAATAAACATTGTCTATATAAAATTAGTAAGTATATTATATTTAAGATAATATTAATGAAGTACCTTTTTAAGAATATTTGGTCTGAAACATTTTACATATTGAATGGAGATATAGCTATTAAATATATTTGTAGGTTATGGTGTATTATTTTTTTTTTTTTTTTTTTAATATAAATAAAATGGACTAGTTTCCGACACTTAGGAGAAGACTAGACTCGAAGTGATTCTCAAAGGTTTCGAACCAAGCATAGTCACTTTTTACTGTACACTATTCCTATAGAAGATATATATATATATATATATATATATATATATATATATATATATATATATATTCACAAAGGATCGACACTTTTCATGCCAGATGAAGTGCAATTATGCTATATGAAAGGTGGTACTGTAGGCTTGTAACATATCTCTGGACAAAACATAATTAGGCATTGTTAACGCTCAAATAACATTCATTTTCTTTATTAGCATTAACACAGACATTATAGATAGGTACAATGTCACTGTCCAAACAAAAAATGCATGTTGGTCATAGATAATATTTGACATATATAAATATATATATATATAAAAATATAAATATATTTAGGCAATTATACTGAAGACATAGAATATAAAAATATATAAAATATAATATATATTACTAAAAGATATAATTTTCTTGCATTACTTCGCTACCTGTAGTATGGAATGATATATGTGGCCAGTATAAATGGTGTGTGGTGGGGATGCAAAATTTACTAGTGGCTTCTTCCCTCTTCACTTTCTTATCAGATCTTAATAATTATTTCAAATGTAGTTTATTCAAATTAGTAATAAGCTTTGATCTCAAAATATTTTCCCTAAGGTGCTACGCCTTTGGCACCTCTTCGCTTCCCAACCAGTAGATAATTTGGGGAAATATACGCAGAATTACCGTTCATGAATAGTATTAGTTCACACATTGTTGCATGAGAGCACGTATATTTTATTTTATTATTTTTTTTTCATCTCTTCGGTGAAGGTTATCCATCAATGTGGATCTGAGCCGAAGTGGATAAAACTATAATAAATTGCATGTCGCTTTGTATATTCCGCTTCGATAATTAGAAAGTAAGATTCACTTTGTGGTATAAAATTTATTATTTAATCTATAATTCCTAGATATATTGTGTAATGATAAGATGGTTTATTTGAATTTATCGATTGTGTAAAACTCGCATAACAATTATATTGTCGATTGAGGTTTTACATTGGAAATGGTGCTTATCGATTAATAACAAAAAGTATTTTTTTTAAACTGAATGTAACTCTAATCGCAAGGCTGACTGAACTAATGGAAATCTTACATCTTCCAAGTAACGAGAAAGAAATGAATGATCCTAAAATTGAAAGAAAAAAAAATTTATTATCTATTTACAATATTGCTTCATATATTCGTTGATGAACCATTCGGTCGGTATTAATTACAATTAATAATCAGTTTGAACCAATTAATTAAGTACCAAATGTAAGCTGGTACTGAGGACCAAAAGTGGATTTTCTCTTGCGCCTAATGTCAGTTCTTTGTAGCATGTTCAAAACTGAAAATTCTATAAATTATGTTCGGCTCATTAAAACATTGAGAACTAAATTCTTTGGAGATAAATATATTTATTAACTTTTTGAAGAACTGATGCTATCATATTAAAAATACATATTAATATATAATATACAATATGCAATATATTTTGAAGCAAGGTTTCAATATAGGCCTAAAACTATTTTAATTTTTTAATTGAAAAATTCTTCAAAAATTAGAAAATACTTATATTTTTACTGTACTAATAATATGGAAGGCATAGGAATGAACTGATGTAAAAAATACAAACAAAACCAATATTCCTACCTATGTACATGAAAACTTGTGACGTTATACAAATCTACTACCACTAAAAACAATATAAAAAATAAATATTTAATTTTCTCAGATTCAAATAATAATAATAGATACTGGGTGAACTTTTATTCACTGCCGACAAAAATTTAAATTTAAAAAAATATCATCTTCCTTTTATAATTTTATTTATTTACCTTTAATTTTTTTGTAATAAAGCAAAAAACTTTAATAATCAATATTTTGTACAGTAAAATTCTATATGTTTTTAAATTTTATTTGTTTGTTTACTTTATAAAGAAAAAAATAATTAAAATTACAAACTTATTGTTATAAAAGAATACATTTTGTACTTTTATACATTTTTTATATTTTTAAATTAATCTTAAGAAGTTCTTATTAAAATTGAAAACGGTTAGAGAGATTAAAATTGTCTTTATTATTGATAAATATAATTAATTAAATATTATATAATAAACTGCAGAAAGCACGTATATTTCCGATCACAATTGTAATTTTTAGTGCTTGCATGCTATTCTGATATCGCTTCTTATTTCCACTCTGCTAATCTATCTGCATTGTGCTTAACATGTGCTTGTAATGGAATCTGAAAAATGTTGAAAAAATATTTTAAAAAAAATTTCTCCATCCTGCTGTTCACGCGTTTGTTGATATAGTTAAAGTATATTAGATTTTATTGTAATTGTATAGAGGTTTGTGTGTGTATATAGATATTCCTGTACATATGAGTATTTTATGTATATACACATACATAAGAATATTTTTAATGTTTCTCACCACCTTTGAAGCCCCCTTGTATGCTTGGCCGTATGAATGTTTAAAAAGTAATATTTAGGGAGGTCACATCAAGTACAAACCATCCATTTGAGAAAAATATATATATATATTTGTTTGTTGAGGTTTTTAAAAACGCAATCAGCTTATTTATTCCACTTAGAGAAATTGATACTGATTAGATTTTTAAAGCGGTTGTTGTGTTTAAAAAATTCATACAATATCATTAGTTCAAACAAAGAAAAATTATGTTACGCGGTAGGTGTCTAGTTATGTTCCTATTATAACATAGATACTACCTCAAAAAAGAACGTATGTACAAAAAGAATAAAAATTAATTAAAATAAAGTAATAAAAAACAAACTAAATATGCATTGAATCATGTTCTACCTCTGGAACGAAATAACTGCTCTTTTTTAATATTTAAAATAAATACAAAACAAAAAAAAAAAAACTACCTCATCTGAAAATTTTACAATCTTGATGGGATACCTTAATTGTTTCTAAAAACAAACACATTTACTTTCAATAAAAAATAAAATGTAAAAAAAAAGTGTATAAATTAAAAAAAATATCTATTTTTTATTTACCTTATCAAACATTAGATAGGTTAATTGTAATAATCTAACGGACAGTTATATATCGGGCTGATATTGTTCGTTGAAAAGCGCTATCGAGAAATGATTCAGAGGGAAAGAAAACATGAAAAACAGTATGCTCATTTCAGCCTATATTCATCAGGTATATTACAAAAATATTTAGTGGTAGTAAAATTAGTTTGGCTGATTCGCAACATCATTTCAGCCGTTTTTAAATAATGTTAAAACTTTAGCCTTCTATAACAGTACAAAACGTCAACAGCAAATAATGAAAACGCTCATGTTTATTTATAATTATGTTTCAGTTTTGGGTGTTACTTACTTACCTACAATTATGCCAGTTGTTGGTATGTTCAAAAGTTTATATTTCATTTGTTTATTAAGAAAGGTTCTGATAATAATTTTGTTATATAAGAATGTATTGTATTTGTTTTTTGTTTTTTTTCCAAATATGGAAGTTAGTTCCAAAAATTTTCACATCTAAAATGTAGATTTACAGAATATCTTTTGGAACTCTCATCCTAAATCATTTAGAAATTTTGTCATTACTTTAAAATGCTCATAATGTTTTGTTTTTTAAATTTCAAAATTCATTTTCTACCTCTGCTCTTATAGTACAAATCTATTTAAACAAAATAATATATAATTTAATCGTTAAATTAGAGAAACGAGTTTATAAAAAAAAAGTAATATATAATTTGTTGGATCTCCCATCCCATCATTCACAATTTAATCTAGTTAGCTTCAACAAGGAAGTATGGATTCATTGTTATTATTATTATTTTTATATATATATTGGTAAAATGTGTCTTAATCTTTTGTATTATAATTTCTATTTAATTTTTAATCGAACTTTGTAGATTTGATTTTACTGTATAGATGCATAATATGTTTTTTATATGATTCTGTTTAAGAAGCTTAAGCAAAAAAAATAAATAAAAACATTTTAAAAAAAAGTTAACACTGTACCTAACAAAAATCAATGATTTAAGAATAAACCAAATCACTTGGACCGAATCGATAAAAATGGGCATTATCATGGGTTAGAAAGACGAAAGTTAACCAATCATGATAATTTATTGATAATCACTGCCCAATCGTGCCATTTAATGATAGGCTTGCTTTGTGCTTATGCTTCGTACATCACTATTTGTTTTAAACTTATTAATTTTGTTTTTAACATTAGTCTTTTAGTCATTTTTTTTTAGAAATTAAAACATATCTTGTGGTTAAACCATTTATGTTGAACAATTAGTAAATTTATAGTTATTAGTTAATTTCTTTTAATTTTTTTTTTTAAACGGTTATGGTGTGAAAGGGTTCACAGGCCAATTGCACTTGTATATTTCGGTATTTGGTAGGTGAACGATTCGTTTTGAAACTAAAACTGTTTTATAATTTTAATTTTGTTTTTATTATATACAATATAAAAGAGGTGATATAACCACCAAATACCTGAAAATTTTTTATTTTATTTATATTTGCCCTAATTTTTTATGGATAGTTATTTGTTTACTATCTGGTTTAGAATGGGCCTTTTTTTTTTAAAAAAAAAGAAGAAAAAGTAACCAATCTAATGACTTTCTACTCATTGGAAATGGCATTAGTTTTGTCCTCGGGAATGACAAACACTGAGTACACTTTAGCGAGTTACTAAGATTTAGCGGTAAGTTTAGTAGTTGTTATTTATCTCTTTAAATATTTATATGGGTGTATGTAGTTCATCAAAAAAACTTTTGCTTCCTTTAATAATGCAATTTGTGATATTTATCTGTGGATTCACAGGAATTATTTGTTACTAATTTTTTCTGAGAGGCGGGCACTTCAAAAGTGTATGTCATTCCAATGGGTGGAGATATCATTTGAATGGATTTTATTAGTTGAAATGAATATTTATTAAAAGTTGTGATTCATTTAATTTTTGAATGAATTAGTTAATTTCTTTATAAATATATATATGTCGTTCTTAGATTTGTTTTTATCTAGGGAAATATAGTTAAACGAGTTTTTGTTGATACATTTTGCCTGTATGGATGTGGTTAGAGTTTAATTTAAATTGAATTGTAATTTTCCCTCAGTTGTTCTCTATAAATAAGCTATTAATATTATTTTCATTTGTTTTTAATGATTTTAATTTTAAAAGGCATAACAATAAAAATGTTAATATAAAATCACCTATGTGTATATGTACTGGATTATAAACAAATGTTTAGTTGTGTTTGTTTACACAAGAAGACCATACATTAGGGCTTCTTTTCTATGTTAGTATATGATGAAATGATAAATATATGGATAAATCCTAAAATTGTGATTTTTTTTATTTATTGCTTAACCCTGACTGTTTCTTCTTTCCACACTCCCTTTTAAAATATTATAAAGTTAAAAGTATTGCAGAAAAATTTAGTATGGTAAAATAGGGTCAAAGTTCACACTTAAAAAAAATTATATAAAACAAAAGCATTAGCAACAAGTGCTAACAATACTTAAGCGTTAGTGATAAGTTCATACAATGCTTAAGGACTATGCATTTAAAGCACGTATACACTAAAAATAAGTGCTTACAATACACAATATTAGTGAGCAATGAGTATTCTTTTTTCAAAATACTACTTATTTATCCCATTTCACCCTACATGTAAAACTAATAAAAAAAAACAGTTTCAGAAAAATAAGGTAATTTATAGAAAAACAAAACAAAAATTTTGTATAGTTTGTTGGATGAAAAGAAACAAAAAACATTCAAACATATTTTTACTCACTTCAACAAGATTTCCTGTAAATGAAATTTTAAAAAAGTATGCGGTAATAAAAATTCAATTTTTTTATTACATTTTCACCAAATAAGTTTATTTAATGTATCAAATTTACAATTACTCCTCATTGCTAGAGTTAATGTTAAAATTCACTAAATTCACTATCTCAAAATATATTTATATATATTAACACTTTATTGAAATATTACAATCTGCCACTTGTGGGCAATAAGTAATAGTGCTGTGTAGCTTACAGTCATTCCATAGCAAAACAATAATATAAACAAAATAAAATAAATAAATATATACATGCGGTAACAGAAATTAATTAATGCGAAAATGATAATAAAATAAAGTAAAAAAAAAAAAATAAATAATAATAATACTAATAATAAAAAAAATTAAAATAAAATGTACACATTCATACCCTATTTACAATTTGCCTGGGGCCCCCGAACTAAGCTTCTTCCTCATGAATGAGGGCAAAGCAGGAGTCCGGGAAGCCCCAGCCCCCTTTCCCAGCCGCGTCACTGGCATTAAACGCCATCAAAATATATTTAAATAATATTTGTGTAGGGGTAGGTGTGGATAGGTCCTTCATTTATGTTGAATAAGTAATAATTAATATTTAAAATATTATTTAGATAAAATATATGAAATTATTATTTCAATAAGCATATTGATAATAATTTTTATGATAAAGAATCATATTAAATGAGAACAATAATAATATAAAATTAATATAATAAATAATAATGTGAGAATAAGTTTATCAATATGATACTTGTAATTTATAAAAGAATACCCTCTCAGGATACTGGTAAAAAAAAAAAAATTAACAAAATTATGAAAAAGGTAGACTTTATAATTATTGATATACAATATCTGTTGATTTGAAGACGTAAAATGCATGTATAATTTAAATTAAAATTCATTTATAAAATTCATTTAAAACAACGGATGAATTTAAATTACACTTTTTATTGCTTTTTAATCATCCTTCGGATTTGAAACGATCGCTAACGCTGAAGGATGAATAACGTCTTAAGGTATTCGAAAATAAGGTGTTGCTTTAAATATTAGGTCCAAAAAAAGGATGAGACCACAGGAGAATATAGGAGACTACATAACGCGGAATTGCGAAGCATACATCCGGTAAATATTATTCAAGTGATAGCTTCACGAAAATTAAGATGGACTTGTAAATTTGTTCGTCTTAGTAACGAGCGAATCCCTAAAATGTTAATAAGCTCAGTACCCGCTGGGAAACGTCTGAGGGGTAGGCCGAGGCGTAGATGGGGAGATTGCGTTAAGAGTGATCTAGCGGATTTGGGTTTGAGTAGTGTTCCCTATCTTATTCTATAAATCTAGGTACCCAGATAAATGCCAACAATGAAATGCAACCGGAAATCCAAAGAAGAATAGATGGCGGCAAATAGATGCTTTTTTTTGGGTTGCAGAAGCACCTCAGAAGCAAAGCCTTATCCCGGAACACAAATATAAGTATATATAATACTCTGGTAAGGCCTGTTCTGACATATGCTTCGGAGTGTTGGACTCTCACAAAGGCACTAGAGCTCGCTATCATGAGATTTGAGCGAAAAATATTACGGAGAATCTATGGAGCAGTGTTTCACAATAACACGTGGAGGCAACGGTCGAACTTAGAAATAGCTGGACTAGACAAAGATGCCGACATATCAGGTTTAAGAAGGTGAACAGTCTACGATGGGCAGGACACATCGCACGTATGGGAACAGATGAAGTCCCTAAAAATTACTTCAAGAAAAAGTGCATGGAACAAGAAGGGTTGGATCGCTCCGATGGGCGGATGGTGTGGCTGCAGACGCTCGGATCATCATAAGCATCTGTAACAGGAGAGCAGTAGCTATGAAGAGAGATGACTGTTGGCTGATGATGCAGGAGGCCTTGTCCCCACGTGAGATGTAGAGCCATCTATGTATGTATGTAGTGGTTCGTGGACGGAGGTTTGTAGGCTATTATTATTGTATAGCAGAGTTTTTCTAACAATTTTCTTTATTATATTCTTTTAGGTTTCCACGGCCACTATTATTACAAAAGACTTTGTTAATTTCTTCTCGTTTAGACCGTGAACAAAAATTTTTTGCCGACGTTTCGCCAACCATGCTGCTGACTTCCTCAGGGCTGAGATGAGAAAGAGCTCGATTCTCATCTCAGCCCTGAGGAAGTCAGCAGCATGGTTGGCGAAACGTCGGCAAAAAAATTTTTGTACACGGTCTAAACCAGAAGAAATTAACAAAGTCTTTTGTAATTTTCTTTATGTTTAATATGTTTAATGCAAATTAGTAAACATTTCTGATGTAAATCTCATCCAGCTTAGAGATAAGAAACATTTCCTGATGTTTTACATCCAAACAGACTGGTTTTAAGGAAAAATATCTAGAAATTTAAACAGACGTAGACGAAAACATCAATAACGTAGGCAGGAGTGGGAAGGAATCGTATTCATTTAGCTTCCAAACTGGTTTGTATTCTCACCAGAGCAAGGTCAAATTTCAAATTGCTTCTTGTAAACAAAAACAACAATATTGCCATATCCGTTTGTTAATTTCCTATTTCTTTTATTCATTTCTTAAGTCGCATCCATAATTGACAAATCTGAATATTGTACATTCTCAAGAAGAAAATAATTCAAAGTTTCGCTCTGAAAACTGCTCGCTTCAGGCTACTTTAGCACATTATATACAAACGCTCTAACCTCCCAATTAATGACAAAATACTCCCATACGTGACTATTATAGCCATACTCCAACAGAAGCGGAGATATTGCAGAAGGCTCTCAGGTATTGGAGCACATTAAAATAAATAAACAGGCATACAATATGTATTGTGGGGTCACCTATGAAGTCGTTTTACTTTAAGGGCAAACAACTACAAATGGTTATTATTGCCCTTACTACTAGAGAATATTCATATTTACATTACCTACATAATTACATGTATACATTTTTGTTACATTAGTACTTAGTAAAAATATTGTTACATATTAAAATATTAACATACCATGCTATAACATATAATAGAAACATATTAACATATTAAAAATATAATTAATAAGATAAATACTTATATAAAGTTATTCGTATTAAAATAAAACGTTATACATATTTATATAAACTTTAAAATATAATATAATATAAAATTTATATAATTTATTTAAACGTTATACATGTTAATAGTTTAAACATAGTTCAAAACGTTATACACATTGATATGCTAAGTTATATTATTTATATAAATATTGTACATATTAATAGTTATCTTTCTTATACATATGCATAGTATATACATATATGCATGCTTGTGAATGCTTGTGAATGAATAATTGAAACATTGTTGCAAAGTAAAGTATTGCATACACACATACATATATTGTATATATATATATATATATATATATATATATATATATATATATATATATATACATAAACTCATATACACACATACTCATATACGTATATGTCAAATTGACTAAAATATATTGATATTTTTAATAAATTCTAAGGTATTATTTACACATTGTTCGTTATCACCCAACGCCTTAAGCATCTGCCGAGGCACGCCACACCTTTCCATCCCTCTACTGTAGTTACCTAGGACGATCCTCGAAGATATGGCGCTATTAAGTCCTGATTAGTATAACAACCTACTATGCCTAATATCGCGGTTTCGCAGCTCAGTAGTTGGCCTTAGGATTTTTTAAGTAAGTAAAAATCATTAGTTATTCCGTCCTTCGGAGAGGACGTTAAATGGTGATCCCTAGTCAGTGCGGTGTCCGGTACTCGTTAAAAATTCTTATTCTAATTATTCCTATATAGACAAAATTTAGGGCTACCACTGAAGCCTCATCCGATAGGTAGCATAACGTGACATTAAATGAATGTAGTCGGTAAGAATGATAATATTGCAGTTATAAGTATTACAAATCAAAATTGTAGGAAAGATTGGCCCAGATCGTTGGTTCCACTCTCGTTGAAAACACACTCCAACATCTAAAGAGGATTGACATTTTAAAGTTTATTTTACTTAAGAAATAAATATAGCTTGGTAAAGGGTTGTAAATTTTACAACATTATAGTTTTTAAAATATAATAAAGAGACAAAAAACCGTACAACTACAACCCAGGTAGGTTCTTGGGTTCAGTACATGGTAGAGACTGCGGTTTGATGTGTTTCAACGGAGATGATTAGGCCTAGATCACGCTCAAACAATAGGTTCTGCCCCTAATTACGAGGCTGGGTGAACCCAAGGGGTTTCTCCTGATACCCCAGGGTCCAGCAGCTAACAGATTTAATAATGTATCTGCCACATCCGGATTTGAGCCCATGGTTTTTGGCACGGAAACTCAGCGCATTCTTAATAAAAATAATTAAATGTATTACAATAAATATAATAAAAAATGGCTATTCTATAATTAAAAAAGAAATATTTATAGTTCTGTGAAGTCCAAATTAGTAAAATCACATTAATGTTTATACAAATCCACATTCCAACAGACTGTTCCAACTGAATTCTCACTCCTGCGTTCTTTAGATTAAACCTAATATTAAATCCTCATTTAACTGGCAGAATACCGTCAGGAATTCGTCAACTGACCGTGACTCTCCCTTAATTAATGTAAACGTAGCAAACGATACGATCAAAACAGGATAATCAGAACTGATATTATCATTTAGCACGAATGCCTATCATCGTCAGAGCTCATTTAGGCATAACTAGAATTGCACATCCACATATAGGATTCTTCATTTTCAATGACGAAGAATCAATTCACACATTTATTGTTTAATGATAAAAAAAAATATGTATAGATACATATTACATAAACAAAAGAAAAAAACAAATGTAATTGGTTCTAATAAGTTCAAGGGGGTCACATGTGGTCTAGTGGTTAGCGTAACAAACTACTAATCCCAAGATCGCGGGTTCGTAGCCCGGCAGGTGGCCCTAGAATTTTTTAAAAGGGAGTATAAAATCCTTAGTTACGCCGTCCTTCGTAAGGGACTTAAAACGGGGGTCCCGAGCCTGAACGATGTCAGGTACTTGAGCCTTCTGGTTCGCTAAGCCTTATATTATCATAGTTAAAAATACTGTTAATGCTAACCCTTAAGAAAGTTGTTAATGGATGAGAATAATATTCCAAGAGAAACCTAAAGTTTGTAAAAAATTAATTTCGTAAGAGTGGAGATAGGCGTCATCGGGGAGTAGTAGTACAGTTTGTTATTAAATTCAATTAAATAGGAAAATATAACTTAAATCCTCTATTTTAAGTTGTGCAATTTATTATTGCACATATTACAAGTTATTGGGAGTAAATCTAATAGTAGTCCATTTTGTAACCCAACCTCTTAATTAGGTAAAACCATGGTGGTTGAGCATGATCTCGGAAAAAATACCTTCCTGCACAACCATTGTCTTAGAAGCAGTAGAGTCTCTTCCGTAAAATAAACAAGCAAAGCTCATCCTGAGTTGTAGGGCCTAATATATTTTTTCCCTTCAGGAATACTTATTTACTCTGATATAATTTCATTTCAAAGACATTACATGTATTAGGAGGGCTATATCAAGAATTTGAGTTATTCCTGGGCATACATGTGTATTATCAGTCAACACCAATCCAGTTATTGCATCCCAAAGCCTCCAATCCCATATCACTGATCTTGAAGAATGGTGTCAAAACTGGAGAATTAAAATAAATTCTCAAAAATCGCATCAAATCACTTTTACCTTACGTCGTAAACCAATGACTTCCTGCCCTATAGTATCCTTTAATAATATCCCCCTGGTGCCTGTAGAACAGATCCGATACTTAGGGTTGCACCTTGACAAACGATTAACCTGGAATCCTCATACAAGACTGAAAAGACAAGAAACCGCACGACGTTTCTGGCTACTTCAACACTTACTAGACAAACGCTCTAAGCTCCCAATTAACTACAAAAGACTCATGTACATGACCATCATACGACCTATTTGGACTTACGGAGTAGAGCTTTGGGGCTCCACTAAGCCATCGAATTCCTCTCGTATCCAATCCTTACAGTCCAAAATCCTTCGTAAAATCCTCAATGCTCCTTATTTTGTTAAGAATAAACTCATCCATAACGACCTTAATGTCCTTTTTGTTGCTGATTTGGCCCGAACCCGGTATCTATCCTTTCATAACAAACTTCATTACCACTCAAACCCTCTAGTTTCAAACCTAGCTTCCTCTTCAATTCCCGATAATCCTCCGAGGCGTCTGAAAAGAAGATGGCCACGTGACCTCCTTACTTGAACTTTGATTTGAGTACTACCAGTGGGTAGTTTCTGTACATTTCATTATCATATCATTATATATATATATATACTTAGCCTATTTACTTGTT
Organism: Arma custos; assembly: GCA_037127475.1. Lineage (NCBI taxonomy): Eukaryota > Metazoa > Arthropoda > Insecta > Hemiptera > Pentatomidae > Arma > Arma custos. The sequence continues at coordinate 5,914,009 of CM073763.1, forward strand.
GTATTATTGTAATACAGTTGTAGATATCAATAAATAAATAAAAGAAAAAAAAAAATTCCTGGACCAATACTGGTAGGTTATTTTCCTAAGTTTTAGAGACTGGAGGCTTTTGTTTTTCTATTTCATTCTAATAATTTGTCCTGGTTTCAAATAATATAAAATTCAGTTATACAAGGTAAATTAATTGGAGAAAACCATGGTGGTTAAGCATGATGTTGGACCAATCATCTTCTTGTATAACCTTTGTCTTAGAAAACAATCTCTACTATCTACTTGATCTAAATCCCTTCCTGAGCGGTAGGGCCTAAGATATTTTTTTCTGCAATAATAGTTATTTACTTTGAAATCATTTCATTTCGAAGACTTTACATGTATTGGGGTGCCGTATCAAGTGTTGGTTTGTTTTACAATAGCATCTTAATAATTCGTCCTGTTTTCAAATCTGACTTTGGCAGATGAACTATGTAGTCTGTTAACATCTATAGATAGACTCTATGGAATTTACAGTCCTTCTTTGGACTCACTCAGCCTCTTAATTGGGGAAAACCATGATTTCGGACCAATCATCTTCTTGTATAACCTTTGTCTTAAAAACAGTACAGTCCCTACCATGTACTGAAACCCTGCATGGGTTTTAGTGTTCAGATATTATTATTTACTCTGAGAACAGTAATCGGAATAGATAATCTAGAGTAGATATACCTCTGGGACGTTGCCGATTCCAGCCATATTGCCACTTTATGTAACCCGTTCCAATCAAACTTTGCTGAAGTATATAACTGTAAATTATAACGGAAAAATGAAAAAAAAAAAGAAAGATGGAGATTCGTGAAGCGAGTTGAATATTAAGAGTGGATCAACACCGGACTCATGCGACCGTCCGGTTTTAAATAATAATTGGCAAAGTTGGTCGGCATCCCTCCTCCATTTCGAGAGAGTTAATTTAAAAGCGACCCGCGAGGGAATATAGATGATGCAGTCCCAGAGCATGCATCACAATCAGTTGATGATTCGGGTCCGGCGGGACCTTCCTTGGCTCCCAGGACACGTCTTCAGCAGGAGAGGTTTGTTAAGGCAGGATACTCAGGATAGCAAGGACCATCCCTAATGGCTGCTGATTGCGTCTTCGTCCAGGCCCGATTAAGGGGTCCTCCAGGGGCAATGGGCTACAAAAAAAACAATCAGTATTAACTTCAATGCCCCATGTAATGATTGGCTCCCTTCAAAATCCTTGTTAAGTTAAACTAAAACTATTGTTTAATTTAGTATATATATTATTCCATTCTACCAGTGATAAACATTTTAATACAAATTGATGCAAATTACTTTCGCTTGTCTAGGGTATTTACGGGTTTAAATGGGCAGATTTTAATTATCTATAATCACTAATAAGACCTGGAATAAATTATTTAATTTATATTGAAAATCTTACCTTGAGTGGATTAATTACTTTTATTAACTATTAATAAACCTTTAATCATTTATTTAAATGTAAATATGGATCAACATCAGGAAATCAATAGATAAGGCAAAATACATTTTACTAACATTAATTTATCATCAACCCCAATTAAAAACAATAAAATAAACAAATTGATTTCAACTTTATAAACAATATAATGAACAAATTAATTTCAATAGAAAAACACTATAATGAACAATTATAAGAACTTGGCCCAGAAATTCACATGTATCAAATATTAAATATATTTACGAAATTATTACTATTAAAATTATTTATATTTTAAACATAACCAACTAACATATCTATACAGCGCTTTTGAATTTATTTAATTTAATTTTCATGAGCTCTAGACAAATTATATTTATCGACGTTATTCAGCAGAATTATTCTCTAAGAAAGATCAGATCATCCGATCCCCGCTTCCAGGCCTAGTATTAAGGAATGACTATATTCTTCTTAAAAAACTGACTGGTTCATTAGGCGATAGTTGCGTCATGTATCAAAATATATATATATATATATATATATATATATATATATATATGTATGTAGCCATCTTTATTTAAAGCTGGTATAAAGAAAAATGTGGGAAAACTATCCCTGAAGGGTTTTGGTCTCAAGATCCTGTAAGGGGGCTGTAATGTAAATCATTATGCAGTTAGGTAAATTGACAGGTTTTTCCACCAATTAAGGATACCAACGTTATAGTCGCGGGATGAGCCCTATGAATGTCTTTAGAATCCACGGGGTCCAAATACGGGTAAATATTTTATCTGCCATCGCCGGATTTAAACCCGGTATCTCCTTTATAACAGCTCTGATCTCTTCTACTGAGCTACCCCGATCCCTTGATTTTAATTATAATTTATTTTTTACAATATTTTATAAATTTTTAAAAATAAAAAATGTATTGAATCATCGGAAAATGGTAGTCAACATATAAAGTCCCTAAACTCTGGAGATGAGCTTATATACGAAATTATATTATAACTACATTGAAAAGACTCCATAATTAAAAGGTTGCGAATATTAGCTCAAAATTTTCATTATCCCAAGGAGGAATGGGTTATACCAGTGTGTAGAGAGCTGAATTACTAAACTTTTTTTTTTTTTTTTAGATTAATTTATTGATATTTACAACTATAATAATATTATATCATATAAATTTTCTGATATGAACAAATGACATGAAAACAAAAAACACTTGTGGAGAAACTACCCATCGGTAGAACTCCAAAAAAGTTCTATAGTAGAAGGTCTCGAGACCATCTTCTTTTCAGACGCCTCGGAGGGTTATCAGGAATAGTATGGGAAGCAATTTGAGAGACTAGCGGATTCAAGTGTGTATGGAGCTTGTCATGGAAGGATGGGTTTCTAGTTTGGGCCAAATCCGCAACATATGGGATATTAAGATCATGATGGATGAGTTTTGTTTGTGACATAATAAGGAGCATTGATTATTTTACGAAGGATTTTGGATTGTAAGGATTGGATACGAGATGAATTGGATGGTTTAGTAGAGCCCCAAAGCTCAACTCCGTATGTCCAAATAGGTCTGATAACTGTCATGTAAATGAGTCTTTTGTAATTAATTGGGAGCTTAGAACGTTAGTCCAGTAAATGTTGAAGCATCGGTTTGAAGCAACGTCGAGCGGTTTCTTGTCTTTTCAGTCTTGTATGAGAATTCCAAGTGAGACGTTTGTCCAGATGGAGTCCTAGGTAACGTATCTCTTGGATCAGTGGAATGTTATTAAAGGATACTGTAGGGCAGGAATTCGTAGGTTTTACTGAACTATAGATCTGTTAACATCGTAAAACGTTCTTATAGTTTCTGCTGAGCCTCCTTGGACTCAACCAGTTTTAATAAAGTTTGTTATAAGTTGTACTACCTCAAAACTGATCACACTTCAAAAGAGAATGTAGAATAATACGCCATTTTTTTACATTATACGTTATCTAAGTATTGAGTATGAACCCATCCGAACCGATGATCATGCGCAACCGATACATAATGTTCAATCCTGACTGAATAATGAACCTTAATAAAGACGCTACTTCGTCTTTAGTGGTACGGATTTGTTTATTTGACCTAACTCCCGACCAAATTTTTTCATAATAATATTACATTTTATAATCGATATATTTATTTTTAGTGCTTAGAACAAAAATATTGTGGAAATAATGTAAAACAAACTTTTCCTCCCCTTACAACTGTAACAATATGAGCTTCCCCACTGGCTAACAGTAGATTAAACTAACTAGTTATATCTGACTGGAGGGACTCCCAGAAGACTCATGAAGAATCCTCCGTTATCAGATGGCGGAAGCTACCCCTGGAGTCGGTTATTAGTCGCAGGACTTTCTCCTTTATCGCGGTCCTCTGGGTCGTCGGTATCTCTCCTGGAGAGGATCGTCCTTTTATTTCCGGTGGTTGTTAGTTCCAGCCAGGTCCAGATAGGGACGCCTCGGGGCTTCGGATACAAGCTATACATGTAGTGTGGCATTAATTCTCCTCCAACCTTAGATAGTAGAAGAATGAGATTCAGAGGAACATAAATTTCTTTATCGATATCTCAAATCTATTTATTTTTTTATTCTGTGGTTTAATAGCGATTCTTATGAATTGCCTCAAGTAGCTTAAATGGACTATTTAAATAAAATAATGCACTAAAATTCTTTTAAATTTATCACTTTTTTATCAGCCTGAAGATAGATAAAGATCTGACTGCAAGTTTAGTACGAATAATTCAATTCTATCTTCGGCCATTTGCCTCCTCTGACCCGATGTCTTCCCTTTCTTCTTTCCCAGTGCCGCTAGGCATTCCTTGTAAGTGAGGCTGGATCATTCAACAGGTATCTCTCCTCTGATAGATGAAATACCAAATGGTATATGGAGTCTGGCGTTCTCAACACATCTTCAAGCCACCTTAATTGTCGTTCCTCTAATTTTTCTTTCACTAATACTACTCCAACTACACCAAGCCTTTCTTTTTAATAGTTTCATTGGGTATAAATTCTCTCTTCCTCCTAAGGAAGATAATCTCAGCGGTGATTACTCTTGAGCAGTATTTACCGACGCCTGTCAAGTTTTCTTTTTCGAACAGTAGCTCTGGACTTATATCGTTTTGAAAATCACCATGTTGGATTGTCTGCTAATCTCTTTGCTATAATTGTGTTGCTGATTTTGTAAAAGACCTTATTAACTTCTTTGACTCAACTGGAGATTTCCAAATACATTCGCGAATCCCTGCTTATAGGAGTACCCGGATATTGGTAGAAATTGATGCCCTCCATTGCAGGTATATCGAATGCCTCTTTATTTATACCCAATAGGTAACGTATTATGTATTTTACGGAATATATATATATATATATATGTATTTATTTATTTGACGCGAAACAGCCATGAAAGACTACGCGACTATGATATAGGGTTTTTTTCTCTTTTGTTCTTCAGTCTCTTCTCGGCCCATCTTTTCCTCATGGTTTCACTAAAGGCCTTTTTTCTTTCTTCTGTCCAGGTCTTAGATGGAAATTTTTTTCTTTCTGCCACTAGAACCGCATTTTTGAGGAATTTTCGGTATTCAGTTCTATTTTCCAATAAATGTGGTGTAATGCCGTGTTTCTGTGTTTCTTGTTTTATTTGATCTGTGTATCCTTGTCTGAATTTGTAGCCCATAATTTTGGTGAAAATTTTTTTTTTTAGTCTCTCCTCGTTAATCCTCATCATGTGACCATAAAATCTGAGTCTTCTAACCCTCATTTCTGTTTCCAAGTCACTCATTTCAAAGAAATTTCTTTGTTAGATTTTAGCCAGTATCCTTCTGGTGTTAATTTGGGCCCGTGGATTGTCCTAAGAATCCTTCTCTCTATTTTAAGAAGTTTATCTAAACTAAAAACCTAAATATATATAGATATAGATATGTGCGTGGGTGTGTGTCTGTTTCTGTATCAATGTTATACTCAAACCCACTTTCCTTTGTTTAATTAAGGAAACAAAAATGGGGAAACAGGAAACATTCCCTCTCTATCCCTATACAAATGGATTCCAGGCGTTGTTTGAAAAATGTCCTCCTTTTGCGTTAATAGTAAGCGATTAATCGAGCCTTCCTGTTCGGTAACGTTTACAAGAGGCGACCACCTACACTAGCGCTCCCTGCCGGCCCGAGGGACAATTAATTCTAATTCGACGGGCGGGGGTGTGTTGGGGGGGGGTGACAGTGTTTGATGGCCGGGTAATTTCGTGACGTCACGACCACGTGTGGCCCTTAATATCCATGTCGTCATCATTAGCCCTCCGGTTATGAAAAATAGCTCGACCCCAGCGCTCTCTAATGCCTCGAATTTGTACTGGGATTTTTTAATATCAAAGTGAAAAATGGTAAAGGATTATTGGAATCGGAAGGAGCGGGGAAGCGAGGTCTATTCCATGCCGTTTTAATATCTCGGGCTAATAACATTCGCAGGAGTTCGAAGGATTCGTAGTCGCCTTCCGATGAAGCGGTTTCTATTTTTTTTTTTTTTTTTTTTTGAAAAATACCATCTTCCTAATGACACCCAGTGTGTTCCTTTATTAAACAAATATATCTATATTTTTGTTTTTTCCCCCGACTGCTTTGTGATCGCAACCATATAAAATTACCCAATTAAATCGAACGGTGGCAAGATTCTGGCATATGGCTCCTTTTTCGTAACGAATGTCCTAATAACCTCTGTACATATTAGAAAGTTTATTTTTTAAATATAAAAAACAAGTACTACTACAATTCACGAAAGATATTATGGTCGAGCAAAAAAAAAATTTAAATGAAAATTTAATAACTTATAGTCCCAGGATCCTTGGTACATTTTTGCACTTGATTACTATCAAGCTGAATCTTCGTGAATAGCTTCGTTTTGATGAGACGCCCAACAATTTCCTTAGTGGAAATTCTCGATTGTGGTAGCTAACAGAGGTAGCAAGGATAAAATATGTCGATTTGAAGATTCTCCAAAATTTAAGGATAACGTACCACGCAATTTGTAGGACAATATGACTGTTAAATTATATAAAAATTAACTAAGTAAAAAAAAAATCAGCTGGTTAATAATAATTTTTGATGACCTCGTTATCGATCAACATGTATCGATCATCAAAAATGATTACTAACCAGCTGATTTTTTTTTTTTGGATATTAACATATCCATAATAATGAAATTCGGATTTCAAATTTCGGATCTGCAATTGATCCTGAACGTACACGTATATATTAAATGAAAAATAAAACGGTATCCAATACATTTTAGTGACTAAAGTGTTTCCATTCCAACAATACTGTGACTCATACAAAACCAGATTTTCATGGCACTGCTTAACCCATTAGTGGTTTTTGGCTCAGTAAATGGTACAGACTGTCCTGTTCTAGGACATCGGTTATGGAGGAAGATGATGAGACCGCGTCCTCTGAACAGCTGAACTTATCTCTGAGAGCAAAGGTAATAAACCGTAAGGGTGATTTTACCCTACCTGGCCTAGGCCTTACCATATTAACTTAGGTACTTCTAATGCTTCAGATAGTCATATATAGCATTACCCATCGTCCAAAAACAAAAAAAAAATATATATTTATTTCAATTAACTGAGCCGTTTATTTTGAAAGTGGCCTACCTCCATTTATCTTCAAATAGCGTTACGATGAATTTAAAAATATACGTATAGGATACTAATGAGTCATACTGCTTAAGTGTATCTAAGGCTGTTAAATTTATGGTTCCAATTAAAATGTTAACAATTATTAAGTGAATAATGTATGTTTTCTTATCAAGAATGGAGTTAGGCAAAAATTTTAAAAAACGGAGTTAGGTCACTTTCAAAATAAACGGCTCAACTAATGTTTAAAAATGTATAATCTCCTAATACATATTGACTCTAAACATAAATGCAACAAACGTAAATGATATTGTTTTTTATATATCATTTTTAATTATCCAATGTAAAATTTGTAATTCATTGATAATTTAAACAAGCAAATCTTCACTTGTTCCAAAATATTACAGACCATGGCTACTAGAGACTGGACACATAGCAACTCGTACACACCACGATTAAACCCGAAAAATGAGGAACGACGTAATGACGAAGTAGTTCACTTAGTTCAGTCAGTATTCCGGCTAGTACTTGAAGATGTAGTTCATTGAACGTACTTCTCATCTCTACTGGTGAGTGGTCTGAACTAAAAAGAACTATAGTTCCCCAAAACAGACAGCGCTCGTTATAGTTCATTTTCCGGATCTAGTTCAATGAACTAGTTCGTTCATGTACTTCCCATCTCTAATATTAAATAATATATACATATATATATATATATATATATATATATATATATATATATATATATATATATATATATACCGCAACCAGATTTATACCGGGAATCCTCAGTATCTATATTTTTTTATAAAATGTGTCTGGTCCAATGTTTTTTTTTTCGCAATTTATTTCAACGAACGACAAAATGCAAGGGATGGGGGCAACTTCGTTATTCTGCAATAAAGCCCTTAGCGTATACGATAACCGATTTAACTGACCGCGAGTAGTCGAACGAAGCCAATAATTCTGTTTGTGACAGTTTCGAAATTCGTTTTTTGCTTATCTCCCTCGGTTTAATAACGTTGAAGAAGTTTCTAGAGTGCTTTTCCGACGATGAGGAAACTCCGAGCTCTAGAGAGCGGTAATAAAAAAGCAGTAAAAAGTATAAATTAATTAGTGACGGATAATAATGAAAGATCCTTTGTCTAGTTTACTGCCCTCTCCGGGACCGAATGAAAATTGACGCCCGGCGTTCCCGGGATGCTCCGCGTTCCTGAACCACGTACCAAGTTTACTGCGCTCGGTCGAATTGAAATGAACCCATTACCTGTACTCTCTCCCCTTCAACTCGTACATAGCGCCCCCCCCCCCATACAGAAATTTTATGACAGCCTTTATCCCACGAAAAGTGAATTAGTTGAGCGTTTACACCTCTCTTCAACAGTTGAATACGAATGTTTTCATTATTCCAATATCATTCAAAAGGTGGTTTTTATTACTCTTGTTCCTTCTTATTATTTTGATATATTCTTCAATTTATTCTATAGTGACATAAAAAAATAAGTTGACATAAGGAAATATGTATCTTTGTTTATTTATTTAGCGTCAATTTATGCTGCTACGATCTGATCGAATTATGCTACAGTGGAATCCTAAATTTTGCCTATCCAGATATAATTAGGAAAGAGATTTATAACGAGTATATGAAACTTCAAAGGCTCGAGACCCCCATTTTATGTGATTTCCAAAGAACGGCATAACCAAGGACTTTGGTCTCCCTTTAAAAAATCCTAACGCTTCCCTGGACGTAGAAGGTTGTTATGCTAAACACTTAACCATCATTATCCCCTAGATCCTTAACTCCCAAAGTGGTCCGGGTGAGTCCGCGGGAGACTCGATGGGGACCTACGTTGGCGCGACAAAAAAAAGGGGATTCACAATTCCCAAGCGGGGGTCCACGAAATTTTATCTGCTTTCGATAGTGAAGAACTAAAATGTAGGCTTGACTTCACCAATCAATAAAGGCAGAGCACTGAGTTGCCATGGCGGAAATCCTGGTTCAAATCCCGCTGCAGGCAAGACTTTTTGTTGGTCTGTTTGCAACCGGAGATGGATCATATAGGATCCAGGACCCTCCTGGTGCTCACTCAGCCTCTATAAAATATTATAAAAATAGGGTATCCAAAATAAGGGGATGAAATCTGGCGGTTGAGCGTGATCTAGGGCAAGTCACCTCCTTGCAGAAACGTTGTCCATGAAACAACATAGTCTCTACCTTGTACTGAACCCCACGGGTTGTAATGGTACAGATTTTTTTTGTTATACATACTTTTATTTTATGTTGTAATAACTATATTTGTAATGTTTGCGTGTGGTAGGTAAGTATTAAAGTATTAAAAGTATTAAGTAATAAATCTCTGCCCTAGGCAATATGTAACTATAGCCTTGTTCTTTTTCTCGGTTCCTACCAGAGAATGGACCAACCAGGACATTAGTCAAAGGTTAGGCTAGAGTCTGTATAATGATAAAATACATCAATGATATATAAAATACATCAATATATAATCATAAATAAACACTTTATTGCGAATATCCCTCTTATATAATATTGCTCTTACTTTTTAATATGCGTTTATCATCTAAATGATTGTATTAATTATGTATTCCGTACTCTAATACGCAAATTGAAATAAAATTTTATAATTGAATATTTTGTCTACTATTGATTTCCCATTATCATTCCCATTTTTTAATAATTAAGATTAAAAACGCAATCAAGGGTTAGGCTAGAGTCTGTATAATGATAAAATACATCAATGATATATAAAATACATGAATATATAATCATAAACAAACACTTTATTGTGAATATCCTCTTATATAATATTGCTCTTACTTTTTAATACCCTAAATCGAATAATTTTCCAAATTTTTTTTAGTTAAATGCCTACAAACCGAAAAAACGTTTCACTTGCATGGTGGTTTCATAAAACTTTTGTTATTAATTTAAACACTTTTTTAAGAAAAACCAAGTTGGCACAATGGTTTATTAGTTAGTGATTTTGTTTAATCTTGTGGTTGTATTGACTTTTATTTGTATATAGTGATACATTCTACTGAGTTTAATCAGCATCTGAAGTGACAAAATGTCTGTATTAAATGTTAGAGAAGAATTGGTCGACTGTATCTTCTAATTTAAGGAAGAAATAGTTGGGGGTGCAGTCAATCAAAACACCAAAATAAGCATAACTTATTTATTATGTGCCGACGTTTCGGCCTATAATGTAGGCCATCTTCATCTTCATCTTCAGCCCTAACCCTAAAATCTAAGCCTAAATCAGATATTTCATACTATAAATTTATAGTATGAAATATCTGATTTTAAACAGTAATGTAAATAAATGTTTTCAAGGCAAATTTATAATTCAAGCTATTTTAAGTGCAATTGTAAATATATATCCTGTATGTATTGTACATATTTTCGTAATAATTTTTAAAACAATATTTTTTTTTAAATAGCTTTTATTGTGATTCTTCAATTTATTTGAACTTAGTGTCATTTTTATTAGAAAAAAAGTAGGATTATTGGTTATCATTAAGATTTGGCTGGTAGTTGTATATTGATTCTGAATAAATTCAGCTCTTTGAATTTACTTTGGAACATAAGTTTGTAAAATTAGTTGTGCTAGTTTCGAGAGATTGAAAAGGCTCATTTCTTGATTGAGAAACAACTTTTGTTTCTTATTTTATATGTAAGGAATAAAGACTAGAGATGGATGTAAGGAATGATGATGATTTAGTCCATGTGGTGACTAACTAATTGTCAGTATTTAGTCAGCTGGTATACCCGCCATCTTTCTAACTTTAATAAGTTTTGAGTCAACTCTTATCAATCCAGAATCTAGAGCTCATTAACTCAGCGCTTTACACACTGAGCTGACTCGGCTTCTCTCTTCTTTTTTTTTTTTAAATAACGAATTAAAAATCGGTTTATGTCGGACCATGTTGGAAGCAGTCGTCCATTCTCACCTCGTTCCAACTCTGTACAGGCACGAATCATCCCTCACACTCACAAAAAAAAAAATACAAAAAAAAAACACCAACCGGATCGACAAACCGTATTAATCCCGATTCTTTTCTGAAACAACTTTTGATTAGAGGCTGCATTCATCATCCCCGTCGGATGCAGTTCTCTTGATTTCAGTTTGTTGATGATTTTATCATGGCGAGCCTGAACGGCGGAGCGCACAATGCGGATTAAAACGAACCCGCATCCTCCGGCGCCTCAGAGCCTCCACAATTTTAATAATTAGCTTTGTGTTTTCTTTCAATCAGTCCTCTATTCCATAGCTCCATCAGTTGAGCAAAGGCAGATTCAATTATGAACTGGTCAGTCAGTTTTCCTGCAAAAGAGATATTCGTTTTGAGCTCTATGTGGAAATAATGAATTTAATTTTTATAATTCATTTAATTAATATTTATGCTTGTCTGTATTCAATGCCTAATTATTGTAAAATAATGTGGGAGGGACGAAGCAAGCCAATTTTTGAAATATTGAAGCTGAATAGAATTACGGAATCTCATTTTACCAGTCGACGTTTCGCCTATTCAGGCATTATCAAGAACACCAAAAACAAAAAGGGGGTTATGTGAATCACATCTCGAAGAAAAAGGTGCAATACATCCCAACGATCAACAGCCCAAGCATGAGACAGCATCCCACCACCAAGACGTTCAACATACAACTGAACGAAAGTAATGTAAGTAATACATCGACTGGTAAGTGGGTGTATTTTTGAAACTTAAGGCTTTGCATTGTGGTTTTTCCCAATCGCATTATAATAAATAATACTGTTTCTTTTTGAGTTTTTGGCTCTATTTTAGTGATAAGTACAAGATACTCAGTTTGCAGAAAATTAATCTTAACTACTTATTCACACTGTAGATATATTTGTAATGTTTTAATACTTATAATAAATAAATAAATATATATGTAATGTATTTATTTATTCTTCTTCTCTTGTTATTTCTATATTTTTTTATTAACTATTTATACATATTCTTTACATCTCATTATTCTTATGTAATTGTTGTTTGCTAAAGTTCATTTGAACCATTCATATTGTTATTTTTTTTTCAGAATTGATATAGCCTAAATGATAGGGCCGAAACATTAGCACGAAACTCTGATCAATGTTTTTCATAATTCAATGATTTCATCTTTACTTAAAGTCAGTAAAACATTTGTAATTTATATATGTGATATTGTAAAATGTCATTCTTAAATGTAAATATCTTTTTATTTAATATTACCCTTATTCTTTATTAAAGGACATAACTAGTGACCAGGAATTAAATTAAATTTTTTTCCCTAGATAAGATAAAAAATAAAATACTTCAGTTGAGAATTCCAATTCAGGCCTTTTTAATTTTATGATTGCAGTTGTGAGGAAAGTATTTTTTATATCGGATAGGAGCAAGGGTGCAGTTTAATGGCCAACGCGCCAGGGCTCGCTGCATTTTAATAAAAATATATAAAACGAAGGAGGGTGAAATTCTATTCTCTCCATTCTCTATTATTTTTTTATATCCATCGTATGTCTTAAACTTTTATATTTGTTTCCTTAAAGCCATGGTTCCAAATTAAATATTATATTTTTTTATTTTAATGAAGAAAAAGCAAGATTTGTATTTTATATTTGGTATCAGAAAATTAGAGATAGGAAGTGATTTCTGTATCATATATTACAACACCATAAATACAAGATCATATTATCAAGTCCATCATATTAATATTCCATCAGCCTGTCTCTTATGTCAACACCACTGGGGCTAACCTTTAATGTTCTTCTTCCAGGTTTCCTAGGTGTGTCTAGTTTCTAAAAAAAAAGTTCATAGCTTGAAGTATTTCAAAAAAACTTTTTATTTATCAAGTCCAGGTAACAGGGAGTAGGAAAGCGGGAGAACGAGTGGGTTTGGGTGATATTGATGAGTGGAATACATAACATTGCATTCATAGACACAATATCACTCAAATCCACTCGTTCTTCCGCTTTCCTACTCCCTGTTACCTGGACTTGATAGGAAAAGATTAAAAAGACATTGGCCAAGAGACCTACTCAATTGATATATATATATATTTTTTTAATATAACTGGATGATCAGGTAGAAAAGCAAAGAGAAAGATACTTCAATCAAATTTCCTGGATGCGCAATTGCGCAGGTGCAAATGCAAATTAAATAATAATAATTTACTATATTTTTTGGTATTAACCTAATCTATTTTCCTTTCTTATGCTAGAGTTTTTTCCGTCTTCAATATTTCTTCATGCGATCAATGGAAAGTTTCTTCTGATCCTCAATCCAGCTACGTCCAACCTTCTCTGGACTTGCTTCCTCCTGAAAACCTTTCAGATTTTTCACTTCCTTCTAGCACGTGAATTCTGTTATGTTCAAATTTTCCAAATATTTCTTTAAGTCATTAGTATTGTGGTGGTCTTCTTTTTCCAAAAATATTTTCTACATCAATCCATGTTTGTTCATTCTGTACAAATGTCCGAGGTATGTCAGCCATTTAAAAATGTCCGAGGAATATCAGCCTCCTCTTCTCTTTCTGGCTGGTTTCTTTGTTACTTCATAATTTCCATCCGATTTCGGTCTCAACCGAAAATCACATTAAGAACTCTTCTTAATTTATAGTAACTTAACTTATAGTTTTTTGATCCTATAGTTCATCGAGAGGCATTCGATGGCTATGAGTCTCCACTTTTACGACGGTGTTAGACTATCTTATTTTCGCCTTTCAGGATATGCACTTCTTGTTATGGACATCATTTCTTAATCCATAAGTCCCTTCTATTTTTAGGATTCCATCTCCAATAGTTGCTTTCTCAAATCCATTCTCCTGTATAGTTTCACCAAGAAACCTAAATCTTTCGACTCTTTCATTCCGATCTATCACCGTTTTCTATATTATAAAGTTTATTTGTTTTGTTTTTTTGAATTATTTCAAGTATACTATACATTGGTGTAGGTATGAACTTTTTTTTTAAGAAACTAGACATACCTGGAAGACTTGGAATAAATACATTAAAGGTTAGTCCCAGTGGTGTTGACATAAGAGACAGGCTGATGGAATATTAAGCGCCTCAGGAGCCTATAAAGCGGTGGGCAGGTAAAGAGGAGGCCCAATACGCCCTTGCTCATGTTCGATTCCCGCCACGTACGTGATTAAATATTTCAGCCGAGGTGACAGAAGACGCATGATCCGTGCTGACCGGCGGCAAACACTGTTAGCATTCTCGTCCTGAATACCAATCCTTCCGCCCTTCCAATAACCTTCGTGTTCTTCGGCAGGACACTTCTTCATCATTTAGGTCCTTCGTTTAGTAGTCTCCCTGAAGGGAGGAACCTTAGCAAAAAAACGAAAACGGATGATTGGGTCTTTGAAAAAAAAAATCCAAGAGGATTTTATAGGTAAAAAAATCAATTTATAGTTTACAATAAAATTTCTTAATCTTAATTTCACTGCGTTCTCTGTGACTAGGTTGTGTGTGTGTTCAGTTCAAAGTGTAAATTAATAAAATAAATAATGTCCAAAGAAACTATGTAGCATTTAAAGTAATGTTCAATGAACATTCTTCCTCGTGTACACATCTTAAAAATTGTGAGAACACGGGGATTTAGGATCGGTGAAGAGAACGGATTTGTCTGAATTGGATACGACCCCTGGTAGCTCAGTTGGTTCAAAGGTCTGACCCCTGGTAGCTCAGTTGGTCAGACCACGGCTACGGAGAAGCAGACGAACCGGGTTAGAATCCCGGCTAGGGCAAATCTTTTCTCTTCAAAACAAAAAAAATTAAAAATAATAATATTAATAAAATTATATATCCACCGAGTCATCGAAATATAATTAACTTAGTTTTATCCTCGTATCCAATCCTTACAATCCAAAATCCTTCGTAAAATCTTCATTGCTCCTTATTTTGTTACGAATAAAGTCACCCATAAATGACCTCAATGTCTCATTTGTTGCGGATTTGGCCCCGAACGCGATACCAGTCTTTTCAAGACAAAATCCATTCCCTCTCAAGCCTGGACGTTTTAAACCTAGCAACCTCTCCAATTCCTGATAGTCCTCCGAGACCTTTGAAAAGAAGACGGCCTCGTGACTATGATTGCAGTCCTTATCGTCTCGTTTTGTGTACGGTCCTTCTTGATCTTCCCCTCTGTTTTCCTCAGTTACCACATTTCCATGGATTGGAGTCGGCTCCGATCACAGTTTTTTAGGGTCCACGATTAACTTCCATTAGATCCAGTGTATCTATTTATATTAAAATTCTGGTAGTAATCATATATTTTTAAAATAAATGTTAGATTGAGTATAACCAGAAAAAAGGCGAGATTCCAAAAGAAAAACCACTCATAGGATACAGGGTGTTACCATTGAGTATTTTTTTTTAAGTTATAATAATAATTTAATAATCGCATATGATAACATATAGAAGTATATTATAACTCCCCTTCCCCAGAGAAAGGTATAGCAGAAAAGGATCCTGGAGCCCTCGACAGTGTGTGGCGGAATGTGAGAGACAATTAGCAGAACGGCAACAAAAATGCCCCGCGTTCCTCAACAAATTAAATGGGCCCCGGGTCCCCAATTCCCCCTCAACGCTATATTCACCACTTTTTTGGAGCAGGATTTTTTCTAGACTTTTTTTCCCCTGGCAAAATATTACTCTTTCCAGCCTTGTTTATGTTTATTAGTTTTCCAAGCGATTTTATTCTAATGTCACTATATTTTTAATTTTTTTTTTATTATTTTCATATATACTGCAGATTGCCCGGCCAGGCAATATACTGCAGTTATGCATAATATAACTGCAGGATTGAAAAAAAATATTACATTTAAAATTGCCCGAAACACCTAGCAAATTCCTAGGGTAAATTAGAAAAAATAAAATTTATATTTTCTAGTTTTGATTAGGGAATATTACTACAATTGTTCTATTTTGTTCATTATTATTATAGCTTCAGGTATATAAAGTATATCCGATTTTTTATTAAAATTAGACAGATAAATAATAAAATTTTAAATAAATTTGTGGTATTCAAATATATTTTTTACCATATATTGGATACAATTGTTGCCGAAGTTTTATAATTTCTATCTATTAACGATCAAATATAAAGATAAACTCTAAATTCACAAATTTTTTACTGACTTCAGTTACAAGACAAAATAATAATGAGCCACTTTCCGTTTTTTAAATTCAATATACTATCATTTTTATAATTTATTTTATTGTTATATGATATAATTTTTTTAACATTTTATTTGAAAATAAAAGATATGGCCAGGAACCGGACTCGAACTTTCGAACTTTCCTGGTCATTTCTTTTCTTTCCAAATAAAATATTTAAAACACTATCATTTTTGTTTATTAAATCTGAGATTTTTTTAAACTTTTTTTTTAATACTTGTTATTAATATATTATCATCGTCCTTCTTATAAATGACTACTTCTGGAAATCATTTAGAGAAAAAAGTAAGATGGTCACTTAACTGATGTTTTAAAGCAGAATTCTTTTTTGTTTATTTCTGATTTTTACATTAGTAAAACACAGAGAGAGTTTTGTTAGAAGTTTTACAAAAATAATATTACATAAAAATAACAGAATAGTAAACATACAGAAAAATAAAGTAGGTTATTATAATACTAAACATTTTAATGAAGATAAAATAAAAAAATATGGCCATGAGTCGACACTGCGTCAAAATATGGACAATTATTGAAATAAACTTTATATGTAAGTAAAAAACTTATATAATTCAAAAGTATTATTTTGTTGGTAAACAATCATATATGTATTAATGGGCCAGAGCTATTCTAATGCTTGGAGCTTTATGTAAGAATTTACAGAGATTAATTACATCATTGTTGTGCTTGGGGTTTAGTACTGTATAAATATTGTGATCGTATCAACTAATATATTTATATCTTGGTTCTGTGGGGTTATACCTGAAGAAAACCTGCAATGTAAGTCGAAATGTTAGCTTTAAAATAAACTGTTCTTCTTACTAAAGAATTTTTTTTTTACCAAATGTTACGAAGTCTCCCACACTTTAAGTATCCGCCAGGCATTTCTGCAATAGATTTCTCTATCTGCTCAGAATTGTACCTTTGTACGACCAAACCTGTTTAGGTGGATTAAACTATAGGCTCTTTAATTTTAACAAAATCTAATATTTGTCCGAAATTGTTCACGATTACAATGCTTACTTTTCTACTTACAAGGAAGTATAAAATTCACAAGAGAAGCAAATATAAAAATATCTAAAAATCGATAATAATCCGATTGCCTTAGTCCTTATTGACAACTCGTTATCCTGCCAGAGAAGAAGGTATTTGTAAGAACAGGGAATGCAGCGGAGGGACAGACTATTTCGGCTGGAGCAATCAGGCGGGTAAACAGCCCCCACTGCCCTCACCTGACCTGACTCCCGATTTAAATTTTCCAAAGGAGTCCCTCTTTGTTTTATCTCCCGTAGTTTGTTCTAGCGTTCTCCCAAAGGCCAGTTTGTTTCCCTTAAGATGTCCCAAAGGTCTTCATTTCCTCCTTAAATTTTGAGTCATATGAGCCGTTTATTTTGAAAGTGGCCTACCTCCATTTATCTTCAAATGGAGATATTTAAGGGTTTGCGTTTCAATGAATTTAAAAATATACATATATGATACTAATGAGTCATACTGCTTAAGTGTATCTAAGGGTGTTAAATTTATGGTTGCTATTAAAATTGTAACAATTATTTAGTGAATAATGTGCGTTTTCTTATCAAGAATGGAGTTAGGCCACTTTCAAAATTAACAACCAGATTCATAATAAAATTTGAAGGTACCCAAGTTCACTCAACATAATTTAAGATTGAAAATTGAAAAAACAATCCTCAATTTATTTTACATATTATTAAAACACTTCGGGAACACAATTTATGCGATTCAAAACATTTTTTAATTAAAGAACATAAATTACAAACATAAATATATTACAAAACAATTTACTATTCATCTACATTTTGCTCGTGTGAAAGGGATTTGAAGAAATCATGATGTTCCGGTGGTATATATCACAAAAGGTCAATCATGTCCTTGAATTTTGCTGTTGTTATTTGTCTGATATTTTTATAGAGTGGTGTCAATACAATGTTTTCGAATTTTCTTGGTCTATCCCGACGTGGTAATAAATTCAGGACTTTCAAATTTTCATTCTCATTCATTGATGTCTTATAGAAAATTTTATACGGTTCATTTCTAACAAAACGCATATTTGTAACCAGTTTACTGATTCTCCATCAGAATTCTTTACCCTTTTAAAAATTGCGTCTTCTAATAATTTTGTTAATAAAATCTTTTTGTCTCATTTCATTTACAATAAAATTATTACCTTTCCGACATTATCAATTGTAAATATCTTGATATAAGTATAAAATAAATGGAGTTAGGCCACTTTCAAACTGCACGGTTCAGTTATTGAACTAATTCTGAAAACTTATGTGTCAAAAACTTATCGTATTTGCTCGGAATATCAGCAACCTGAAATGCTTCACTGATATATAATGTGAAGTTGTACATGTAACCATGGTAACTGGCAAAAAATTGAAAAACGGAGTTAGGCCACTTTCAAAATAAACGGCTCATATACTTGTTAATAAATTCTTTATTTACAACAGTACAGTAATCATCTTTGTGATAGTCATTAATACTTTTTGGAATACATTTTATATACGATAAAATATCCAGGAAGGTATAGTGTCTGGTGTATAAAACAATTGTCTCTCAATCAGACCAATCAATTGACCTCATGAATACGAGACAAGGTCACTGACAGAAGATAGCAAAAGGATACTTGGAGTTTGGGAAAGAAAAGTCCTACGCAAAAATTTTTTGACCTATTAGATTGGAAAACAAGAGGAGAATGAGGTTCAATAAAGAATTAAGAGGCCTACACGATGAACTCGATTAAAGTCATCCAGCTAAAGAGACTACGATGGTAGAGGATGGACCTAATACTTAATGGAAAACCGAATGATGGAATAAGATTGAGAGGATGTCCCCGTCTCAGGTTGTGGCGAACAAAGACGAATGGCCGAAGAAATTAGCAAAGGCCATATAGTTCTTCAAGGACTTAGAGCCCAGCAATAAATAAATAAATATATTTATCTTGCTACAAATGGTTGTAGAATAGATAAAGGCACAGTGGTGGAATCTGAAGACTAAGTTGTGGCAAACCTTTCTACTATCGGGTCGTTTCTTTTGAATTTTCAGGTGTTATTATTTATAAAATTCCATGTGGAATCAGTAGATTTCTATAGTTTACTATATTAGTTGACCTTATACATATATATATATATATATATATATATATATATATATATATATATATATATATATATATATATATGAGGAAGAAAATGGTCAGAAAAGGTTTCTTTAGTAAGAAGAACTGTTTATTTTAAAGCCACTGTTTCGACCAACATTACAAGTCTTCTACAGGTATCTACCTAAATATACCTAAAGAAGATCTGCAATGTAGGTCGAAACGTTAGCTGCTTACTAACACTTTATTTACTAAATGTGCTGGGTTACGAAGTCCTCCCACACTCTAAATATTCACCAGGCTTTTCTGCAATAGATTTCTCTATCTGCTCAGATATTCGGACATCTTCCAGAAGGTAAAAATATACGAAAATGAATTTCTAGACGAAACGCATTTTTTGGAATTTCTTTCATCACAAAACCCTCATTTTTCTAGTTCTGGGATTGAAAATTTTATATCACGTTGGGAAAAATTTATAAAAATTATGAGAAATATTTTGAATACAAATGTTTTGATTCCTTGATAACATTTCTTTAGAAAATGGGCATTTTATATGAAATGACCCAACAAGCTTTAATTTGAAAAATCCTCACCCCCCAGTTGGCAGTACCAAATCCTCAGTAACAGATTAGAGTTATCATGCCATCTTGATCAAAATGTATATATATATATATATTATTTAATAGCAATATGAAAAATTCTGCGAATTCCCTGACATTTATTTGACTAGAAATTCCTTCTGAAACATTCAAAAGCAGGTCGTGAACGAATCCTGTCAGTCGCGGTTAAAACCGATGAAATATGTAACTGAGTACTTTACACTTGAATCGAAAAGTGTTTGACAGGGTAAACAAAACAGCTGTTAGAACGTCCATCAATTGTCCAATGATTGACCTGAAGTGTGAAATTATTTCAAGAATAATAATTCGCTAACCTTCTACTCGAGCAATTTTGCCGGTTGTGAATTCAACAAACAATCTGGTAGTTTTGATCAGGTGGCAATTTCGCCAAATACATAAAATTGAAGCTATAAAAGGAAAGGATAGAAATTCATCAAGTAAATACAAATAAAAATATCGAAAAATGAATAAATGATAAATATATAATGTAAAAATAGAAAATGAATAATTCACGGAAGCAAGAGGATTAGCGGCTTAAATCCGTCGGCGGGAGACGTTAAAATCGGATTAGGACCGTTCTAGATCGTCTCCTTTTGTCGGAAAAGGATTAAGAATATTCCAGAATTGTCTGACCCCTCCGTGTTCTAGAATGTTCGGACTTGCCTACTTAAATACTTCCCTCACCTCGAGCTAGTCAGTCTTAGCCTGAGAGTAGACCACGCAAGATCTGTGATAAGTGAGTGTTAGTGTGATAAACTAGTCAGTGTTGAACCGGCCCGTGTAATAAGTGTATCAGTGAACTGTAACAGTCTCGCGAGTGTAATAAACTGTTTCTGTTTGTTACTGTGTGTCAGTTTGTGATACTTGAAGAATCTTACGGTCGGTGGACTAGTGAACTGTAAGTGTTAATTATTAGTTATAAATTGTAGTGTAATATATTCATAGAAACTATTGTAACCAGTTAAGCTATCTAGAATTAGTAATATCTAATATTATTGTAATAATTAAATAGGAGTTAGGCCTAGATAATAAACATTTAGAATATTGTTATTATAAATTTATATTAGTTCAATAATTTAATTGTTAATAGTTTAATTGTATCCTTTTTATCATTATGTTAATAAATATTAGTTTCTTTAATTAAGGAATTGTTTAATTCATTTTAATACCCAGTAGCCCGTAACAATATTAATGCGCACAACTAAACCTAAGAAAATACAAAGAAAGTTATTTAAAACTAAATAAAAAAGTTATGAAAAAAAGAAAATGCACTTAGCTAGTATCTACAATTAATTATTTACGTAAAAAATTAAATGAACTTATTTACTTAAAGGTGTTACTAAAAAACAAAAAAATATTACTGGTCTGTGAATCAATACAAAACTGAGAAATGAACTGAGTTCTAGAAAAGTGTTGAGTTCTTGATAGCGATGAGTTGATGATTCGAAATGATAAGTAGAAAAATTAAATGTCTCTTACCGGTAAGTCCAGAATTAGATGAAAATAGCGATGAAAAAGCGTTTTACTGGTGAGATTCGACAAATTCAAGATGAACAAGATGGAGAGAGTAATGACAAAATCAAGTGTAGAGTAGCAAGCAACCTTCTCACACAACTGTCTTGAGACTCATCTTGCTTTGTTTTTTTCAAATATCACACTTGTTATTAAAACATATGTTTTGAAAATTACACTCTGAATTCTATTTTTTTCTTTTAATAAATTTTATTATTATTAGAATTATATAAAACAAACAAATAAACATATTTACCCAAAATAAAGTAAGGAAAATAAAAAAATGGCTATTGATACCCGATTATACGATTTATATAAATATCCAATTAAGTGATAAAGGTTGGATGATATGGAACACGTTTCTGGCGAAGGTTTATTACAAATTTTCGATTTTCTCTCCTGTATCCGCTAAATAACAAAAACTAGTACAACTAAGAGGGTCACTTGTTGTGTGGTGGTTAGCACAGCAACCTTCTATGCCCAAGATCGCGAGCTCTTGCACGGCAGGAGGACTTAGATTATGCCATCATACAGAGGAGATGTAAAATAGAGATCTCAAGCATGTTCGGTTTCAGGTGCTCGTTAAAGATTCCTATCCTAGTTATACCTGGATAAGCAAAATTCATAACTCCCACTGTAGCATCTTCCAGATAACTTAAGAGTGACGTTAAATGAACAAAGCAACTAACATGTAAAAATCCATAATAGAATCTCCTTGCTGGCTCAGGTCACTGCAGTGCTGCGCTCTTCAGGAATCCATGTCTGTTTTCTACATCTTTTTTGATTATTCTCCAAATAAAGAAACTTTTGTATTATACAAAGCATAAAGACACACCAACAAACAACACAGTCCAAAATTTTAAGAAAAATACTTAATACTCCTTGGTAATGCTATGTACTGATGCAGGCGGCACCATAAAAGGGATGCTGAGGGGGGAAAATGTGTCATGTCGGGACACATGAAAGGGAATATGTTTGGGACAATGAACAGACCCTTGGTCCCCTTATGGTTTTATGGTCCAAGATAGTGGAGAAGGAAGGGGAGGGAGAGAGAACAGGAAGGAGGTACCCTGGAGATGTACAGCAAGGAGGAGAGACGAGGCAGAAGATAGAGAACCCCGGAGGCAGCACGGCGAAGAACGACCACTAACCCAATCTACCCCTGTCCACAGATAAGTTTAGTTTATATCCTGTAATGTATTTTATGGCAATCCAATTTATATATATAAAAATCTGAATCATTAACCTTGTTGAAATTAAATGAATAAACGATCCTTATTGTAATTCTTTTGATGCTTACATACCAGATACACTATTTAGTTATAAATAATATATTGAAGGTAGAATAGAGAAGTAAATTGGTAAACACAAGAATAGACCTTTGGAAAGGAACCCAATTAAGATTAAGGAATACAAATAATAATTAGAGTACTCATCCTAAATGAGACTCTGGCATCCCAAATATCAGTATATATATTCAAGATATATTTAAGAGTAGAAACATAGCAGTATATTTCGTATCACACTATACCCAACTACATGAAAATTTCCACTATAAAATCATATATTCACAACAAATACATGACATTCCTCACATAAAAATAAAATCACCAAAATCACCCGTTCTTCCACTTTACTATTCCCTGTTACCCGAGCTTGATAGGAAAAGATTGAAAAGACAATGACCAAGGGACTTGCTCAACAATTGTTGGGTCCAATGCCAAAACTTAATGTTCTTGTAGAAAACCAAAGAGAAGAATATTTGGATCAAATTTGCTGAATGAGCAATTACGCAGGTTCTGTACTTCTGTTCCTAACAACTTCTTCATAGAGACCGTACCCTGCTATGTCTTTCTGAACATGGTCCATGGGATTCTGATTATTTTATTTTTAACAGTTAAAATAGATAATATATAAAGCAAACGCAAGCCTATTAGTCAAACCTGAGAATGATCTTGTTTTGTTTCAGTAAGTAATCACGAATGATTTAATTCCTAGAGTTACCATTACGTGTTTCAGTAATGGTATTGTTACTATAATTATAGTTTACAACTAACAGGCAGGAAATCACTGTAATTAGAAATGGTACGCCTTTATTTGTTAGAAAACCATCAACTAATCAAAGCCAGGCACGCATTTTCTATTGTAGCATTGGACTACTTCCTCACAATTATCTGGCACGAAATGTTGAAACCAACATTTGAATCAGAAAAGAAAACAGTTCTATGACCTAAAATATTTAATAGATAGTCACGGCCGAAACCGATTAACAACCGTATATATATTTTGTTTTTAATTAGGCCCGAAATTCTGACATAAATAGGATAATAACCTACCACACTCATTACATAGTAAAACACCACTCGATCATTAATATTTAAATGAATAAATATTATTATATGATAAGTTTAATCTATGAAAACATAATTAATTATTTATTATATAATTGATTAATAATACATAGGAAATAGTATAAAGGATGTACTTCATAACTGCTCGTGAACATATTTTTATAAAGTTAAAATAGTTAATCTGAAAAGAGACTTGTAGTCCTGTCTTTTCAGCAATTTTTTTTAATTAAAAGCTTTTTATTATTATTAAATACAGTCTATTATTACCCTGAAATAGTTTCGAAACCCGTTCAGTTTGTCACTTTTGTTTGGTATCATAGAGCCGGCCAGTTACACCACCCCACTTGAGAACCTGTTCTATAGAAGGGGGACGTTTGAGATGTTTATACTTGATATTTTATTTCCTGTTTCGAAATCGTTGAGCGCAACCGAAAAATAATAAATATATTGGCATTAGAATTAAAATTGTCATTGTATTGAGTACAGAACTGTATTGAAGATTACTTCGTTCAGAAAGACAGTAACAAAAATATTTAGTTTTAATAAATGTTATTGGAAAAATGGAAATAGCAAAGAAATATATAATATATAATTTTTTATGTATTCAGTTGTAAGTAAGATATATAGAAGAAATTCTCTCACACACACTCTTGACCAAATGTCACTTATAATATTTTAGAAACGAAAATAGTTGACGGATGATGGAAAATGGAGAAAGTTGGGGGCCATGCAGTAAAAAAATACACCAAATAAGTCAAGACTTATTTTTATTTGTGCCGACGTTAGGACCTACTTTGTAGGCCATCTTCAGGGCTAATGGGAGAGGCGGCTGATTCTCACGTTAACGTCAGCACAAATAAAAATAAGTTTATTTTTATTTATTAAGTTATTTGGTGTTTTTTTACTGCACCCCTCTAATTATCTCCATTCTCCATAATAATATTATTTAATTAATTGAGGTAGATAGTTTTATTAATTCTGAAAATATTTGAATTTAATTAATCTGTGACTATTTTAAGATGGTAATATTCTATATACGTAGCATTGGATAAATAAATAACAAAATATTACTATACGATACATTTTAACGATGGAAGCGCATACATGGGAAATGTGTTGTATATGGGACAATAAAATGTAATGAAGGAGATCAACATATATTTCCTTAAATAGTTATAAACTATACCGACGTTTCTACCAATGTTGCTGATCTTCCCCAGGGCTTGTAATATAGGTCACAAGTATCAGATTTATATCAATAGTATTTCTAAAGTGGCATAAGTCAAGAACCTATATTTTTGGAAAATCCAGAAAATTTATTAGTTAACTTGGAATAGCATTATGACACTAAGAGTGACACAAGTGCCTTCTGGCAGACAAGCTCTGGAGCTAGAAGAAATTGGTCCGGGTAGAGGTCACTGAATGAAATTCTCCAGTAATTTCAGAAAATCTTTATTGATAGCCAACGTTTCGACCTACGCTGTAGGTCTTCTTCAGGGCTATATGCAAAATACAGACAATTTAAGAAAGCGGTACAAATATATTAAAACATTTTAAATATAGTTAAACTAAAAGATGGTGAATACAGACAAAAAAAAATTGATAAAGATGTACAGTAAGGTAATTATGAAGGTTAAAATGTATAAGTGTATACTATAAACTACTAAGTGCCAAAAGGTAGTAACCCACATCATGAAGAAAATAATAATAAAACAGAAAGTGTTGACAGTTAAAAAATTAAGGTAATACAGATAAAAAATAAAAACTGAATATACAATAGGAATGTGAAATGATATGGGTAAATTAGAAAGTGATAAGAATTACGCACTAAAAATTATAGGTAATAAATAAGAAGAAATAAAAATTGTAAAATTATAAAAATCTAGAAACGAATTATATAAAATAAAATAAAAATGAAAATAAAAAATATTTTAGAAAATACAGTATTAATATTGATAGGTAGAAAATACTTTATACTAGTGTAAAGAATATTAATTGCATAAGAGAATGTAAGAAGAGACTTTACATAAGTGTAAAATATCAATTGTATAAAAGTAGGTATGTTTTAAGTAAAGTAAGTGATAATACAATCAGGTTATATTGGACTAAAATACATATAAAAAACGGCAAGGATATGGTATTAATGATATTATGATATTATGATATATATTGATGAATATTTAGGGTGGGATATAGATAACTAAACAAATAAATAAATAAATAAATAAACAAATAAACGCTCTAAACTAATAGCTCTGAAGCTAGCTTGATACAGTTTTGATTAGTGATAAAAATGTATTTACCCATTTCTTTCATGGTCATAACACCGCCGAAGTACACAGATTTTTGAATTGGGTCACTTTAGATATACTAGTGGGATATGGACTATACATACTATACATATGTGGTTTTATATATATAATTAATATATGTGGCTATGTACAAAAACATGTAGGTTGTACATCATGACAGAAACGAATAATAAGGATCTATACAGATCAAAGAAAAATACATTATGGTACAAAAACATATTTCAATAGGGAGGTGTTGGTATATATATATATATATATATATATATATATATATATATATATATATATATATATATATATATATATATAAACCTGTCCCACAATTAGTACGACATTGGGAGATATATGTTGTTATAATTCCATTAATATCCGTAATGTTTATAAGGATTTATTTATTATAAGGATAATATTCTTGCCTCTAAATTTTACTTTTTATCTTATCTTAAATATTATTATGTCTATTTAATAAATATGTTAGTGAGATTTACTTATTAACAAATACTACTGTTAAATAATCGGAATAAACGTTTCAGTATTTAGAGTAGAGTCATTAATTAACCCAGTTAGAGTAAACTAGGCGGGCAATTTCGTACAATTTCAATACCGCCAAAGGTAACAGCTACAAATTTCAGGGTCCGGGAAAATAACACTAATTCCAAGCGATTTGGTTGGCCGTGCTCACAATTTCGGCACTAATGCGGTTTCGGATATTTCTAATTATAAAGTACATCCCACACCGACAATTTTAAACCCGAGAGCTCTCTTCATTTGCATAATTGAACCTGCACCGGTTGGGGTAGGGCGGGATGCAAAAACTCTACCGCTTTTAGATGTAATGTACCTCTAGGCGAAAGAGTGAGGGCAAAGAGAGAGAGTTGTGTTTTTTTGTTGTTGTTTTTTTTGTTGGTTGGGTGTAACAAGCGTGTAACCTACGTTTTGTTGTTGCAGTAGAGCTCTTAGCGCAGAGGGTTAACATACTCCGCCTTGTGCCTTGTCTCATCGGCTTAATTAGTCTCCGTCTTTATCAAAAGTCCTTCTCCTCTTCATCCTCCGAATAACAAAAGGTCCTTTTTCTAAAGGACATGTTTATTCATGTCCCAGACTCTACGTACTAACTAGGAATCGTTAATTAAAACCAATGTTTAAGTAGCTAAAAAAAAAAAAGTGCCTTTTGTAAAGTACATATATTAGTTTCTGAAAATGATGCATAATGCAACGAGCTTGAAAATTTTGTTTTAATTACTCGAGTCGTTATTGTGAAATGTTTTTTCGCAACAACGACGTATGATAACATATATATATATATATATATATATATATATATATATATATATATATATATATAATTATGATTATAAATTTGACGTAAGTCAACGAGATCCCGATTAAAGTAATGTTCAATGAACATACTTCCCCGTGTATACCTCGAAAATTGCGAGATCACAGGGATATAGGATCAGTGAAGAGAAAGGATTTGTCTAGCTGGAATGCGTGCCTTGGTAGCTCAGTGGTTAGAGCACCGCGCTAGAAACGCGGGCGACCCGGGTTCGAATCCCGGCCAAGACATAATATTTTCTCTTCAAAATTAATAAAAAATATATATATATATATATATATATATTTCTTTTTCTGTTATTTAATATATCCATCCTTAATGTTAGTAAAAAGGAAGCGGGGTAACTTAGAGTTGTGAATTGCTATACTGAAGCTTTGGAAGAGAAATTATTTTATCTGCTGACAGCCAACCAGGACCAGGGGCACACCCAGCCTCGATGTATCGATAACGAGGTCATAAAAAATGATAACTAACCAGCTGCTTTTTTTTTTTTTTACTTAGTTAATATTTATATAATTTAACAGCCATATTGTCCTACAAATTGCGTACTTTGTTATTCTTAAATTTTGGAGAATCATCAAATCGACATATTTTATCCTTGCTACTTCTGTTAGCTACCACAATCGAGAATTTTCGCAAAGGAAATTGTTGGGCGTCTCATCAAAACGAAGCTATTCACGAAGATTCAGCTTGATAGTAATCAAGTGCAAAAATGTACCAGGGATCCTAGACTACATAGTCTTTACCATCTATGTAACCCAAGATGGGTTACATTGTTACAGATATATTTTTTTCCATATGCTGATTCCATTTTCCTTAAAATATATTCACATATGTACTTGTTCTTTTGTTCTTTGCTACTATTTGTTCTCCCTGAGACTTCTGGGTTTTTTTGAAAGACTTTCTTATTTCTGTCTTCATGATGTCTGAATTGGCGAAACGTTAGATTTGTGAATTATTCCCCCGTGTTTCAGAAATGGCTTTGTTTTTCAATAGCATTCTAATGTATATATCGGTTTTACTCAAGTTTCCCTTTTGGTAATAATTTCGATCAATGATTAGTAATTTGTGGGTATTAGTAATTAGCACGATGTGTAAGGTACAGAAGTACTGCGCTGAAGATCCCAGCGTCAAATCCAACTCAATTATTTATCGGTAGATAAATAATTTAATATTTATCAGTAACAGGTGGGCCATTTGAAACCTACTGACCTTTCTTAGGGCTAACCTAAGTGGGTACTCTTATTATGGGGAAAATCTGGCGGTTAATCACACTCTCCTACAAATCATCTCCCTCCGCAACTTCTGGCTCAGGAACAGTGCAGTCTGCATGGTTTGTAGTTGTTCATTTTTTAAAATAAAGTTTACAAGACTAACAATTATAACCCTTTACTCATCTTGACGATTAATGAGGCATATTTATACCAATTAAACTGCAATAAACTATACCCAGGCTATTACCGGAAGCGGGATTGTAGCAACTCGCTCCTTGGAACAAGACAGGGTATTAGCAGAGAGTGCCGGCTATATCTGCTACACGGCCACTGTAATCCCTGCCGTGTCGCTCTGCCGCTGCAGCCCCAATATAGTTCAAAAACCCTATCAGATGGGGCGTCTCTCTTCCGGATTAGTGTTGATTTAGTGCTCCGCTCTAGCCCGGGATTAAGGAATTAGGATACGCTAGGCTGCACACTATCCATCCGCTTTAATTTGTTTTAAAAAATTTTTTGTTAAGTCATCTTTTACCTGTGACTGAACAAGCTATATACTTGTACACACACACACACACCGTTTATCAATAATGGACATATTTAATAAATCTAAAGTTCTTATCCTGATTCCTTCAAACATATTCTATACTCTTTAACTTATAAAGAATAACACTTTTAAATGGAATTTTTATTACAACCATTACTGAACTCAAATGAACCCCATCTTAAAATGCACCCGGTGCAGTAAAAGAGAAGTATATTTGTAATTAAAAACTGCAAATGATTGCTTTTAGCTTTTAAGTTTGTTTCAGGTAGATCTAAATTTCTAAGAGGCTTGAAAAAAAAAGTAATTCATTTTTATAGAAAAGACCGTTTATGATAATAGGTCTTAAAGCAAAGTACAACCTAAAGTGTTCAAGTAGTGACATAACATGGTGGAGTTCAAAAACAGGTAACACCAATCTTAAATACTGGATTTTCACTGACTAAACGTTTTCTAGTTATGCGTAGACGTTGATAGACTCGTGAGTTCGGTGATATATATACTTGGGGTCACATGTGGTGTAGTAGGTCAAGCTTCTATGTCCAAGATCGTAGGCTTGCAGCCTGGAGGGCGTCCTTAGGATTTTTTTTAAGGGGAATAAAAATCCTTTGTTATGCTGCCCTATGAAGAAATAAAATGACAGTCCTAAGTTTGTTCAGTTTTACGAACTGTTTAAAGATGCCTATTTAAATATGTATAGGCGAAATTTAGGATACCTATTGCAGCATCGTTCTATTAACCATAGTAGCATACAAGTACTTTAAATAAATACAAAAACAAACAAATATACGATGATTATATCCATAATTGGATGACAAACTTGGCGGTTGAGCGTAGTTACGAACAATTCACCTCCCTTCACAACCATTGTCCTAGAAACAGTAAAGTCTCTAACATGTAATTAACCCGAGACCTTCACTGGTTTTCGTGTCACTGTATTTTTATTATTTATTTTTTTATGTCAATAGTTCCATTACTGTGTACAATAAACGGTATTTATGGTACGCCATCGCAGTTATATTTGCGTAAAGAGCAATCTTGTTCGCATGCACAAGCAGTTATATTTCTAACAGCTGATTTTTTCTTGTTTGCTGATTTTTGTCTGTTGCTGATTTCTTGTTTGTTTGCTGATTTGTTCTAGATTTGTTGTCGTTGTTTGCTTATTTTTAGTGCTACGAAAATGCGTATTTGGGATTTGTCAAAAACAGAAGAAGATGCAATTTTATTTAGGAGCGAAATATTTTACCGAAAAAACGAAAATTTATCAATTCGCATGAAATGAACTTTAACTTGGCTAACGTAACTTTTTGGGTGGTTAGAGATGGTCAATCCGATTGCCTACTTTCTAGTTAAATAAATTATTTTGATTTTTAATTGTTCTATTTATTCCTTTATATATTTATTTTCAATAATATTTATTAACTAAATAATAATAAATGTAAAAGTTAATAATATTTATTATTAATAATTATAATTATGTATCTTAGATATACTTTTTTTTTTAAATTCTTTTGATTTTTAATTGATGATGATTATTAAAAAATTTAAAATTCTAACCTTAGATTTAAAAACGTTATCCAAGATAACAGTTATAAAATATAACTGCGGTGGCGTTAATACACAAGTACCCAATAAACTTAAGATAAATTAAGGTTAATAATGATACAAAGTATAAAAGATTTAAAGTTCATTATTAATTCCTCGGTCCCATTCAGATTGTTTAGTCTATTTTACTGATTACAATACCACAATAAAGTACGATTAAATACTGTGACATTGAAACATTACATGTAATCATTCTCATTAAAAGTTAATGAAACGACCACAACTAAACAGCAGAGAGCGGATACAACAGACACACAGGAGAGAGGGCACAACATGGGCCTCGGCGCACAGCCGTGAGGGATTCCCTCGGGAAAGATAGATCTGCCTTCATTATCACGGTCGTTAATTGTGTGGCTAAAAACAGCCGATATCTCTGCTAAATAACTTAGGCTCGCTATCATACGGGCAATATATTAAGCGCCAATGTGTTCCTATCTACCTTCATACTGCGTCCTGTGCGAGCCGTGTAAATTTTTAATTATGTTAACGAATTTTCCTCCATATTGATCTTGTTAATTTTATGATAATGTGTAGTAATAAGGATGAGTAAACCCAGTGATTAATTTCTATCCCGTCAAATCGGACGTACCTTAACTGGAAATAAACGTTCTATTAGATTTAAAGTTCTATTAGATTTGATCTAAAAACGTCGTTTTTTTATTTTATGGTTTTAAAGATTATTATTTCATGATAAAATTAGGTAAATTATCTCCACTTTGCAAAACCGTTAACGCAAACCGCGGTTATTAACGAAATAGTGCGGTCTCAATAATCTACTAAACCTGCAATGGTTTAGTGGCACAGATTTTTTTTTTAAACCTACTTTAAGATATAAAGTTATTTTATTTTATATTTACACTTCAAATATCAATGTATCACAAGAGAAAAAGAAATAGGTTAAATCAATATTAACCAGCTAAAGCACAATATTGAGACAGTAAACCACTACCTCTGAGTTAATGTGGGTTAAGTGCGCTTCCGGATTTATCACTTAAGCGTCTTGTCAAATCCAAACCCACAACACAGCTGAACACATACCTTTGAAACCTAAGCACTTATCCACTGACAGGCAAAAAATTCCACAAACTTGATTTTTTCACGTTTTCATCTAAAAATATTTCAGCTTTGGATTGGTCTATTTTTTTTAAATTTATGCATTAGCTTCATATCTAATGGAACGTCCATCATCAATAAGTACCACACCACGCGCAACATACTCAATACGAATAGGCATTTTTGACTTTTTTTTTTTTTAATTTAATTTATTGATATTTACAACTATAATATTACCACAAGTAAATCTGCTGAAATGTACAATATGATATGAAAAAAACTTGTGAAGAAACTACCCATCGATAGCACACCAATAAAGTTCTATAGTAGAAGGTCTCGAGGCCATCTTCTTTTCAGACGCCTCGGAGGGTTATCAGAAATTGTATGGGAAGCAAGTTGAGAGACTAGCGGATTCAAGTGTGTATGGAGCTTGTCATGGAAGGATAGGTATCTAGTGTGGGCCAAATCAGCAACATATGGGATATTAAGATCATGATGAATGAGTTTGTTAGTGACATAATAAGGAGCATTAAGGATTTTACGAAGGATTTTGGATTGTAAGGATTGGATACGAAATGAATTGGTTGGTTTAGTAGAGCTCCAGAGCTTTCATTATTGAAAGATTTATTTTAAATATATTTAGAATAAACAGTTTCATAAAGTTGTTTTATATTACAACTTTTAAGGAAAGGATATAGAAGTGCTCAGCGAAGTGCATCGAACAATGTCTAAATTCCATTCCACACGGTTCAATTCGGCTTTCGATTACCGCCGGCCAGATATACATATTAGAGCATGCAAAAAAATAAAATATAAAAAAATATCGCAGCCTGAGGCTGAGTGCGAGAAGAGCCACAGAGCTTTAGGCTTAACGAGTTTGTCGAGCGGTACACGGTGATTAAAACGCGGGTCGCTTTGAAGCCGAGAGCTGCATGCAGCTTTGCAGCACAGCACCGTGAAATGCATCCGCCTGATGAGCCTTTGTACTGCACGCACTATATGCTATATCTCTCTGTCCCGCGCGGAATTTAAAATTCATG
Organism: Arma custos; assembly: GCA_037127475.1. NCBI lineage: Eukaryota > Metazoa > Arthropoda > Insecta > Hemiptera > Pentatomidae > Arma > Arma custos. Next base: position 5,947,005 of record CM073763.1, read on the forward strand.
GCGATGTCGGGATCCAATCAGCGGCAGACCAATGGAGCGGCATAATTTTAGGGGGGGCGGCAAAATCCGCCCTGTTACGTGACTGAGTGAGCCCGGAGAGCAGAAAAGAGTATTTATTGTCGCGCTGATGCGGCAAAACTGCATTAGTGGTCGTTAATTAACTCTTCGCTGCATACTAACTCTCCCCCCTGCCGGGGAAAACATAATGCCAACTCGTTGATTGATGCGATGCAAGTCCGCAATGCAGCGCGGCATACGCTCTACTTAATCAATCAGGTACATTGTGTATTAGTTAGTGTGGAGCAGTCGTGCATACGAAAAGACTTGTGAGGGGTTTCGAGAAGCTATTGGATACGAGTGACAATTTAATTATTTCTAGAGACTGCATCAATATCTATCACATCCTTGAAAAATGAATAGCATTGCTAAGATCAAAGCCATCTCCAAAAGACTTGTATGTAACAATGGTCCAGAAATGTGATTGTATGTAATCATTTTTTTTTTGTGATCATTATTGCACGTATTAGCCAAATATTGAGTCTGTGGGATCATCCAGTCTCCATAAAGTGGTTACCCTAAGCTGGGCTGGCGGTTAAGCGTGATCTAGGACAAATCACCTCCCTGTACAACCGTTGTTTATGAAACAGTACAGACTCTGGCATGCAGCTCCGGAAGCTTTATATGGGTTGTAGTGGTACATATATTTTTTTATTGGACCTAATCAGTAATAAGTACTCTTTATAGTGAATAAATATTTTTAAAACTGAATTATAATGAGAAATAAATGTTTAGTACACTTTTAATTCTTTGAATGGTATTGGATTCACTACATAGTAGAAACTGCCCTTTTTTCGAACTAACGTTGGGATTGAACCGAGGTCATGCTCAACTTCCCGATTTTATAGTAGGGGCCTCCAAATACGAAAGGATTAAATTTCTCAACTATTATGGAACTACCAAGCACCCATATTAATAAGATATCATATAATTATTTTGATGTCATCAAATATATCTCAAGTTAATTACTTTAAGTAAAACCTAACAAAATCATGAATTTTAGAATATTGACAATGCTTATTTTAATTTTTGTAATCATGTAGCTCATAATGTAGAACACTGCTTAACTGAGCTATAGGTTGCGTTTCCGAAACCTGTTATGGTAGATAAAATATTTATCCTGTTAACAGTCTGCATATCGACTCTGTAGATCCTGGATCGAATCTGCATATTCCTTTTGACTCACCTAACCCGTAAAAAGAGGATATTCATAACTCGGGAAACCATGGTGGGTGAGAGAGATCTTGGCTGTATCCGCCTGCACAACCATCAGTAGAAAAACAGTCTCTACCATGTGCTGAGACCAATACTCTTCGTAGGCTTTAGTGGTGGATTAGTTTTGAAACTTTAATTTATAACACTGCATACGGATTCGATGATGCAATAATGAATTGAATGAGGAGGAAATTTTTTATTTTTACAAAAATGTTTATTAAACTTTACACATGTATTATTAGAGAAACTCTTCTATGTAATACTCAAATAACAAATTCAACTAAGAAGGTCATCTTTTCAGATGCCTCGAAGGATTATCTAGAATCGAAGTATCTAGGCTTGAAACTTTTTTAGGTTTGATTGTTATAAAGTTTGACATAAAAGGATTGATATCGGAGTCGGGCCAAATTACAAATGGGGCATTGAGGTTGATGAGGAAATATCACTAGATAGGTTTACAGTAATATTGAGGGTTGCATATTTAGCTAGCACTGACAGAGTTCGCGAAGGATATAATATTGTTGGAACACGAGTAAGTCACATCTGCGGGGGCCATCTGAGGGGAAGTTGATGATATTGAGAGGAATTTCTCGGACAAAAGTTGCGCGGGGAGAGAAGAGCGAAGAAGGGTGAAATTAATTACCGGGGCTGGGATTCATTTTGTAAAACATTAGGTCCGCCGGCCGGGTGCGGGGGGGGGGAGGGTCTCCAGCGCTCCATTGTGGCCCGATGTGTGGAGTCCGTTCCCTGTTAATTAATTCCTCCGTCGTATCCGTCCTCAAGAATAGGACCCGTCTCCACTCCGAAGAGTTCTCTCATCGATCTCGGCTAATTTGTCCACTAGAGAGCGAAGTTCGTATCCTTAAATATCGAAGTTAATATGCATGGATGAAAGAGAGAGAACGAGATAGAGAGTGAGTGTTGATAGAGATTGCGTTTTTCCGGAAAATAATGGACGATTTATTTTTCTTTCCAATAACCTTTCGAATCGTGTTGTAATTATTACAATTATAAATGAAAACACATATTAATTCTCTTTCAAACAATAACGTTTGTTTACCTCTGTAACTAACTGGGACTCGGCCGTTAAGGATCCAAACGGACAGAATTACCAACAAAGTCTGGAGCGAAGACTGTATATGTGAGTACACTGACCAACAGTGGTTCCAGAGATTCGAGGCTTAAAGAAAAAGAAGGTTGTGGATAGTAAATAAGAAAAAAAAATACCGAAATGAATATGGAAAATGAACAAAACAACTATCATCACGATGTGCCATGGGTTCTGTCTTTGCACACGGTAGATACTGCACTAGTTTCTAAGCCAACAGTAGTTGAGGAAATAGATTCCATCACTTTCTTCAATACCTTATATTAACACAAGTAATGTAACAGAGTAGATAAGGGTTTTTTAAAATTTATTTATTGATATTTACAACCGTATTACAATAATACAACAATTAAATAGGATAAGTGATACATAATGACATGAGAATGACAAGTAGAGAAACTACCCACTGGTAGTACTCAAATCAAAGTTCAACTAAGAAGATCACGTGGCCATCTTCTTTTCAGACGCCTCGGAGGATTATGGGGAATTGAAGAGGAAGCTAGGCTTTAAACTAGAGGGTTTGAATGGTAATGAAGTTTGTTATGAAAGGGTAGATACCGGGTTCGGGCCAAATCAGCAGCAAAAGGAACATTAATGTCGTTATGGATGACTTTATTCTTAACAAAATAAGGAGCATTGAGGATTTTGGACTGTAAGGATTGGATAGGAGAGGAATTCGATGGCTTAGTGGAGCCCCAAAGCTCTGCTCCGTAAGTCCAAATAGGTAGTATAATGGTCATGTAGATGAGTCTTTGGTAGTTAATTGGGAGCTTAGAGCGTTTGTCTAGTAAGTGCTGAAGTAACCTATCGAGCGGTTTCTTGTCTTTTCAGTCTTGAATGAGGATTCCAGGTTAATCGTTTGTCAAGGTGCAACCCTAAGTATCGGATCTGTGCTACAGGCACCAGTGGGATATTATTAAAGGATATTGAAGGGCAGGAAGTCATTGGTTTACGAGGTAAGGTGAAAGTGATTTGATGCGATTTTTGAAAATTTAATTTAATCCTCCAGTTTCGACACCATTCTCAAGATCAGTGATGTGGGATTGGAGGCTTTGGGATGCAATAACTCGATTGGTGTTGACTGATAATACACATGTATCATCAGCATACGTGGTAAGGATCAGGATGAGTTGGGATGTCAGCTGTATAAACTGTATAAAGGATTTGACCAAGGATACCTTGAGAGATGAGGATTTAAGACACGAATAGAGGCGGGAAATAGATGTCTGTTCGGTATACAGGAAATATTGAGCTTACCACGGTAAGAGTCTTTCCTGTCTTGAGACTGATTGAGAGAGAGAGATAGATAGATAGGTAAAGAGGAAAATAGATAGACAAGGATTCTGTAGCTAGCACCAACAGCGTCAAAATGCACCTAAGCGAGAACAGGGAGGACGCAACCGAGCGATATTTAGCGGCTTATCGCCTCCGGGGAGGGTTTTAAAGATGCATAAAGTTTTTATAGCTTCCTCCTCCTCAATTAATCTCCCTCCCGCAGGATCCTCTTGTCTTCGAGCTGTCTCCCTATTAAGAGGCGTCCGTCCTGTCGTGAAAAAGGAGGAATTAACTCATTCATTAAGAGCCTGTAAAGTGAAAGAAGGAGGATGAAAAAAAATTAATTCTGTTTAGGCCATCTGCTCCTTCATAACGGATTGGCTAATAAGCTATTTCATTAATAATGGCCGCTTAGGAAGGCATCAAAAAGGGCATAAATTATTCAGGAGCATTCTTTTAAACACTCCTTCGCTCTTCCATTTCGGCCGCCACGGACAATTTAGCCAGACCGCGCGGAAGCTTTTAGTGTCCTTGTCTTTGAGTTTGGTTTCCCAACGAATTTGAGTTAGTCGTCTGCTTATTTATTCGTGTTTTTTTTTTTTTTTAGAAATGCTGAAAATTTCTGGCATGTATTAAAGTTTTTGAAATATTTATAGAAATTTTTAAATATTAAAAGCCTTTGGATACCTAAGGTTCAATCCTAAGCCACCATTGTTCGCGTAGGTACCTTCCAATCCTTATGATGACCCTTAATTTAGTCCTCTCAAAAACACCTCGCAGATATTTACCACTCTTTTTTTTTCATGGGTTTATTACTTCTAAGCCTAGGATCTTTACAAAACGATTTCTTCGCATAGAAATCGAAAAGATAATTTCTTCCCACCCTAACGTCAGTTTCTAAGTCTGTTGTTTCCTTATAGATTTCTTGATTCGGACTTAACCTGTATCCTTCAGGTGTTCTCCTAAGTCAGTAGATTCTTCTGAGAATTATTCTTTCTATTTTCAGAAGCCTCTCTAGGCTGGGAAGACAAGAGATTTCTGTTCCATAAAGTATCACCGGCTTGATGACTGTGTTATAATGTCGTATCCTAGCTTTAATAAATAGGTTCTTCTTGTTGTAATAATTATTAGTAGCGAAGCCTAATTTCTCCATTTTGGCGACTTTTTCCTTAATCCCTTCTCTCTCCGACCCATTGCAGCATATCATTTCTCTGAGGTATTTAAATGTCTGTCTCTTTAATTGTCCCATATTCCGTTTCAAACCTTTTCTTCTTAAAACCCGAGTCTGTGGTCATCAGTTCCGTTTTCTCAAGAGATATTTGTTGACTAATCTTCTTTTTTTACAGGGCCTGAGTGAGTCTCAGGAGGGTCAGCTTATCCACAAGATTCTTTCTGTAATATTATTCTAAACGGACTCGCCCATAAATAAATAAAAAATAAATTATTCTATAGAGCTATTGGATCAGCCTATGGAAGCCAAAATGTAACCTTAGGAAAGCCATTATTCCCTCAGTCATTTATAAGGCTTCGCAACGATTATAAAGTTCATACGTAACGGTTCGACAGGACAGGGATTGGGGAGGGGATATGTTATCGTAAAATGGACCGAGGCGCAATCTCACGGCCGTTGGAGATAGCTAGTGGATTATATATCGAAGAGGCAGCGCTAATCCAACGGGTCACTGATCGCGGTGCAGTCATGTCCGCCGGAACTACTTCGTCAGTGTCAGATTTCCGTTGTCCACCGCACATCAATTCCAGGCTCTGGTGGCAGAACTGACCGAGTGTCCTCTGGTACTCTTGTACCAGGCTGGCCACTTCTCACCAGGGCCTCTCCACTACAAGAGATATGACATTTATGGAGTCGTCGATATCTATTCGTTTCTATTAATAAAATTTTTAGTTTAAATTTGATTAAAAATGTAGAATAATGATATTTTAATAAAAGAAATTATAATGATATACATATAATTTAAAAAAATAAATATATATATTGAGACTCCATTAAGAATAAATATTCGAACTAATTATTTAATATATTTTTATCCATCCAGACCAGGCTACTTCAACTGCCTCTTTCGTTCCTTTTCCCTTAATTTTGCCTGGGCTTTAACTTTGCCAAGTAATCCCGCATTCCTTTCTCGCTTCCGTCCACATATTGCCAGTTTTCAGCTTTGGATTTTGTAAGGAACCGTGGTGTCCTGGGAGTCTCTTCTTAAGCGGAACACTTCTCAATGTTCTCCTGTGTGATCCCCACTACTCGTAGATCGTTTCCAACCCCTGTAAATCATACTTTCTTGCGTTTCTTGTTAAGGAAGTAGCAGAAAATCTGCTTGCTCTGAGAAAAATATCCTCCTGTTTCAAATATAGTCTGTGATCTTCTCTAAATATATGTTGAATTCAAGTTCTAAATTTCTGTAATTTGACCCAGTATTTTCCTCGAGTCATTTTTTCTTTGCTTTCTTATATTAGATAGTTAATTGTTATTTGGAATACTGGCACTGGCCAGATTCTCCACTCACGACCTGTGTGTGATGTCATGCGCCCTTAACCAGCTTCCATTGGCGTTCAATGCCAGTGACACAGTTGGGAAAGGGGGCAGGGCCCCCCCGGACTTAAAAACATCCGTTCTACTTACATCTTCTCTTAAACAATGTGTTATGGCTTAAGAAAACCCATTTTGTGGTGAAACTCTAGTTCGCAAGTAATCGAGAAAATTAACGGGCATTTTCTTTTTAATACTAGAATTGAAAACCAAAATTTAAATAACAAAAAGAAAAAATAATAAAAAAATAAAATATTGGTATATATGGGTGTAAAATAGTTGAATGGATAATTCTAATGATGGATTGAATGGGTCAGGGGGTGCAGACAAAGATAACAGAAAATAAGTAAAACTTATTTTTAATCGTACCAACGTTTCGGCCTACAATGTAGGCCATCTTCAGAGCTAATAAAGAAACAGAAAAATACTCAAGGTCACCTGTGGTCTAGTGGTTAGCGTAACAAACTACTAAACCCAAGATCGCGGGTTCGTAGCCCGGCAGGTGGCCCTAGGATTTTTTTAAGGGAGTAAAAAATCCTTAGTTATGCCGTCCTTCGGAAGGGACGTTAAACGGGGGTCCGGAGCCTGTACAATGTCAGGTACTCGTTAAAAATCCCTATCCTAATTAAACCTGGATAGGCAAAATTTAGAGCTCCCACTGTAGCATCGTCCGATTAGCAATAGCAGCATAAAGTGACGTTAAATGAATAAACAAACAAACAGAAAAATACTATAATAATCGTCTCAGTACCAAGGAAGAATTACAGAATTTATATATAGAAGTTATATTAATGTGAAGAAATACAGAGAGTGAGATAAATTATGAAATAACTATTGGTATATTTATTTAGAACGAACGTAATAACATGAGCTGGAAGTGTTGAATCCGAAAATCATAACCCCTCTCTCTTGTGGAGGGAGCCAGACGTAAACCTTAAGAGAAAATCGATTATTTCTAGACGTGCTACTTGGCTATCGATTAGTCATGAAAGTAATCCCCTTCACTATCGATTCTTCAACTTAACATGGCGTACTTTACGACCCTCAGGAGCCTGATAGGCTAGAATTATTACAGTATGGGTCGTTAAAGTCTATTTATTGCCTCCAGGCTCTGGGTTATTATTTAAACATTACTGAAAGAATTTGTGAAGTATTATGAATTATTATAGTCAAAGATTAATAAACAGAAAAATTAGGAAAATTAAAAAAATATAACATTATATTCGAATCTGGATTTATTATAGATATATGTCGATTTATTTTTGAACCTTAAAGTGATATGAACGCAAAAATGTTTCTAAGAAAAAGCAATTGGCCGTTATTATGAACTCATATATGCGTCTGTTGAAAATCACCAACAGGGAATATATATATACTTATATTTGTTTTTCATGTAATTGTTATATGAAGTTATGATTAAAATATTACGAATACCTTTAATAACAATAAAGTCTTTTATAATAATAAAGCCTTTATTTATTCCGGAGCATGAACCTTTAGAATAACAATATTATTTATGATTATGTCTTAGAGTATAATGTGATTAGATTTAAATAATTAATACAATTAAATTAACAAATGACAAAAAATAATGAGTGAAAAAATTGCAAACTACCCGCAGTAATAGCATTTAAAGAATAAAAAAAACAGAGTAGTAGAAATAAAAAATAACATATTAGAGAAGAAATTAGTTGACTGGAACTTCTAATGTAAGGATAGAAATAGTTGGGAGTGCAGTCAATTAAAACACCATAATAAGTGCATACTTATTTATTGTGTGCCGACGTTTTGACCTAATTTGTAGGCCATCTTCAGGGCTGTGAGAGAAAACAGACAAAATAAAATAACTATAAAATTACATTACAGTACCAAGTATTACATTACAGTAACATCTTGATATTTTGGAGCAAATTTACGGTTTACGAATTGTCTGACTTGGATAAGACCCCTGGTAGTTTAGTTGTTTAGAGCACTGCGCCGGAGATGTAGACGATCCCGGCCAAAACTAATAAAAAATAACATAGAAATAAAATATAAATAATTATAGATTTATTTTTTATTATTAAAACTTTAATATAATAATTTATTACAACTTAATTACGATTATAAATTATCCCGTCCAGGACAAATCTTTTCTCTACTAAACAAAAATATTAAAAAATAATTACCATCAAAATAACTATTAATAAAAATAAACTATAAATAACACGTCCATTAATTGTCTTAGTCTGATAGATTTGATGTTTTATTCTGCTAAAAGCTGCTTTTTCAATCAATAATCAGCAAACACCAAGATTTATTTTCTCTCAATGAAATCTATCTATCAATCTATCACCTGAAAATTATAAAAAAAAGAATATTTAGAAAATCTTAATGTGTTTGGTAAGATGGTGCAACATTATTTTTGTTTTACTAACCAACTGTGCATACATGTGGAAAAACCTGGGGTTGGAGCTTGATCTAGGATAGATCACCGTCTTGTACAACCGTTTTCCTTGAAACGATTCAATCTCTACCGCCTACCAAGGGTAATACTGACCCAAGACTCTTCATGGGTAATAATGGCACAGTTTTTTTTTTTTTTTAATAATTTTTTTACTGACATTCTATATTAAAATGTTTCCACTACGTCATTCAATAAACTTCTATAGTATTTACATGTATCTTGAAATGTATATACCCACTCCAGGACATCTTATCCTCGTGAAAAAGCAGATCGAGAAACATGGTCAGTGCTGCCCCGGTCGACTGTGTTGGGGTAGCCGTCGCATCGATTTGAAGAGTCCGACCCTTCCTATATCTCACCCCTTCAAAGAGTGGACCTGGCTTGTCTCTCAGTCAGCCTGAAATAAAATGTTCTGGTTGAGTTATCAGTATGGTTACCTTATATATTTTTTAATTTATCATTTATTCAAATTATTATATCCCCGCGATCGTTCTCGCAAAAAATCTATATAAAAATAAACTGATAAAAGCATGTATCACTTCAACCCATCTCGGGTTCAGTACGTGGTAGAAACTGTTTCTTGGACAGCAGTTGTGATTTGCCCGGGCAAATCTTTTCTCTTTAAAATAAAAACATTTAAAAATGAAAAAAATGATCATATTTTAGTTAAAAACTGTTATTTAATGAATAAAATATAAACATCTAAAATATTATGTTTTGATAAACAATGAAAAATTTATTACAAACAATGTTCATTAAAAAGAGCAATATCTTCAAAAATTGCATCAATTGCATCAAAAATCATCTCTATCTAATTTTATTCCCCACTTGCAGTTTCATATAATGTCCATTAACACGACGCATTTTCTGGGGAATGACATTCCGCTCCTGAAGAAACCTAACAGCTGTTTCTTCATCGTACACCTTGCGAAAAATCTTCTTCAAATTCCAACTCATATTTAAAGGAAATAATGAAAAACAGATTCACGTTGAACTTGACATAAACAATAACAAAACAAAGAAAGGTTACTATAACAGTAGGAGATGGTTAAGAAAAGTGACACCAGAGCGCGCTGATGCCAGCAGGCCCTTAAATATACTAGTACCTAAATTTGTTTACTCTTTAAATAGGAGAAAAAAACCTATTTCCAGTAAAAAAAAATTTTATTCCTTATTTTCGAGATACGTTTCGGCCTAGGCCATTCTCAATCTTCTGTTTAAATTGTTTCATTTTTTTCCCTATTATATGGTTAACAATTCGCAAGTAAAAATCATGCATAAATTCTACAATTGTAAAAAATTGTTTACTGGAAATAGGTTTTTTTCTCCTATTTAAAGAATAAATTAAATGATTGAGTCAAGTTGACCTTATTTTAAAAATTTGTTTAATTTTTCTAAAAAAAAGTTTTCATTTCAAATAAGATATTTATTAACAGCTCATTACAGTATGTAGAAATAAGTATAGTTAACAGAAGTCTACTATTTCATCTTAGAATTTTCTAAGTAATAAAAACGGACATTTCGTTGAATATTGAGTGACGAAATATTTTTTTTTATATTCCTTTGTCCAATCTGGATATTAAAAAAGAAAGTCCTAAAAACTACAATAGTCCCAGTAAATCATTTATAGCACTAATAACGATCTCAAACACAAAGGAGACAAAGTCACAAACGCTGTCAGTAGTTTTGATTTAGTTGCCAATTTGGGAAGATATAATGACACTGGGACGGTAACATAAAAGTTTTTGATGACTGGCGAAGAGCGCTTTTTATCGCGCGACGCTGCCATGCCAGTGACGTTTACTATCATAATTTATTGCTCCTTTTACGGGCAGTGCCGCTATTGTTAATTCAACTGCTACCGTTTGGCGTATCCTTTACGACTTTAGGGGAGGGGGGGAGGGGTCGGTAATTAAACGATTTACCGAAACTTAGGGGGGGGGGGGGGAGAATGATCTGATAAAGTTGATGTTTGAACTATGAAGTTGTGCACCTATCAGTTGATAAGGAGCGTTATCTTATAAAAAACATATACAATGATATTTATCTAAAAACAAAATCTGTGCTAATACAACAAATGAAGGGTTTTGGGTTATATGTGTCTATTCTCTCTAATTAAAATCTACCCTATTACAGACAGTATTATTTTAAGGTTTCTTTATATCATTTTTACTTGTATTAATAAAAAATATCCCATAAAATAAACTTGATACTAAATTGTTATTTATGGTGAAAACTTAAGATTCATTAGGATTAGGTCTTGCAAAATAAATATTCAAATTTACCTCACTATCTAAATCAGCGGTTCCCAAACTGAGGGGGGGGGAGCGTGAGGACATGTCAGTGGAGGCGCGAAACTAGTTGAACATTAAATTTAAGTAGTCTTTCTAAAATTTTAAATTAACCATGATGTTTAGAAAATTTACCACTTTGATATAATAGACAAACCTTCAATATGGTTAAAATATTTTAACGTATATCCTAATGTATCACGGGAAGCTCTTCGTTTATATTTGCCTTTTTCAAACACCTATTTGTGTGAAAAAGCATTTTCAACACTTGTGGCAATTAAAACAAAGTATCGGAATAAACTTGATGTTGCTAGTGACTTGCGTCGTGCACTTACTAAAACACAGCTACGAATAGGCATACTAGTAAGAAAAATGGAAGCCCATCCATCTCACTACCAACCTAATCTATTTTTCTCTTAATAATAATTTGTTCCTAATAAGTTCCTAGGTCCACTCAATTTATTGTTAAGGGGGGGGGGCGAGAAGCCTTTATTTCAACAAAAGGGGGGCGTGGGACAAAAAAGTTTGGGAACCCCTGATCTATATCGTACACGAGAACCTATGAAAGCTTGCTCCACAAACTCCGTAAATTCCTTACTTTACATACTTTCTCTCCTCTGGTACCTGTAGAACAGATCCGATACTTAGGGTTGCAACTCGACAAACGATAAACCTGGAATCCTCATACAAGACTGGAAAGACAAGAAACCGCTCGACGTTTCAGGTTACTTCAATACTTACTAGACAAACGCTCTAAGCTCCCAATTAACTACAAAAGACTCATCTACATGACCGTCATACGACCTATTAGGACTTACGGAGTAGAGTAAGTTTGGGGCTCCACTAAGCCAACGAATTCCTTCCGTATCAAATCCTTACAATCTAAAATCCTTCGTAAAATCCTCAATGCTCCTTATTATGTCACAAACAAACTCATCCATAACGACCTTAATGTCACATTTGTTGCTGATTTGGCCCGAACCCGGTATCTATCCTTTCGTAACAAACTTCATTCCCACTCAAACCCTCTAGCTTCCTCTTCAATTCCTGATAATCTTCCGAGGCGTCTGAATAGAAGATGGCCACATGACCTTAGTTGAACTTGTGATTTGAGTACTACTAGTGGGTAGTTTCTCTACTTGTCATTATGTATCACTTCGCCTATTTACTAGTTGTATTATTGTACTACAATTGTAAATATCAATAAATAAATTTTTAAAAAAATCTTAGAGGTGATTTGTCCCTCATGCTCACCCACCAGATTTTCCCTCAATTTAGAGTGCTATCTTTATAGAGGCTGCGTGAGCCCCAAGAGGTTCTCCTGATCTCACAGAGATATTTCACGATTGTTAAGAAAATAAATGATCTATTTGCCACAAACTCGGGACCTATGGCTCAATAGCTCAACGCCCTAAATTTTGACACTGCCACCGAGCTAAAGAACACGGTTAAAAGATAAAAGTCAAAATAATTATTTGATATTTAATTGGTATATCTTTGTTTCTCTATCTCTCTCTATATATCAGTAATAAAAGGATGTTTATATGTGTCTATTCTCTCCAATTAAAATCTACCATACAATATACCTAATTATAATAATAGCTGAAAAATTTAATAATTTATCTTCCATAGACCCGGAACATGGAGTGAGATTCCTGTTTCTGATTCGGTCTCTACTTGACTTCGTTTGGTGCTAGTCTTCATGATGACGAAATGCTTACTGATTTGAGGGTTTTTTTTTTTGTGAGTAGTATTCTAATCGCAATAAAGTAAAAAGAATATTTAGATCTAGAATGGAAAAGAGAAAGTATAACGAACACAAGTGGTTTACTATCGTAAATTAACACCTGAATATAACAGCTGAATATGTCTATATAGATATCTTTGTGTGTGTGAGTATGTATAACGCCATATGTATATATATATATATATATATATATATATATATATATATATATATATTATATATATATATATATATATATATATATATCATTTATATATATATATATATATATATATATATATATATATATATATATATATATATATATATATATATATATATATATAAATGACTGACTTAGCCAAATCAATTATTACAGACTGGACAAGTGAAGAGGAACTTAGCGATGCGTAGCAGGACCAGGGCGCGTCCTGCCGCTTCAGTTGCCACGTTCCAAAAAGGTCCTGCAACATGGCAGGGCGGCAGGATATTAGCGAGACCAGAAGATGGCGGGCTGTTGCGAGTTATTAAGCCGCAGAGGAAACGACTGTTGGACCGTACTCTCCGTTCCTAATTCCCAGTCCAACTGCCGCCAGAGAGCCCACCCCAGGATCGGACAAAGGATTAATATCCTCCAAGATTGTCCATCTTTCTGGAAGTAACTTCCAGTAAGTTCTCCCGCTCATCTGTGGAAAGTAAGTGAATAGCTGGTCAGGAAGACAATACCCTAAAATTCTCATTTTATCCCGACCTGGGTACGGGCTACTGATACAGAATAAAAGGCTACTATATTACTTAGTATATCAATTTATAATAATTGAGGAGTTTGGTTTCAAAATCAGATACATCCATTTTTTTTTCTAAAAATATGTTGTTTTTATTTTTTAAGATAATAACGCCAGAAATATGTGTTTGGTTCAAAATTTCTAAAATCTTCAAAAATCAATAGCAAAAGATTCCATTTCCAAAAAAAATTGGTTGGGTAAATGTAAATGTATGAAAAATAATAATAATAGTTGAAGTTGTATATATATATATATATATATATATATATATATATATATATATATATATATTACTATGTTTCTACTCTTAAATATATCTTGAATATATTTAGGTTGATATTTGGGATGCCAGAGTCTCATTTAGGATGAGTACTCAAATTATTATTTATATTCCTTAATCTTAATTGGGTTCCTTTCCAAAGGTCTATTCTTGTGTTTACCAATTTACTCATCTATTTTACCTTCAATATATTATTTATAAATAAATAGTGTATCTGGGGTATGTAAGCACCAAAAGAATTACAATAAGGATCTTTTATTTATTTAATTTCAACAAGGTCAATGATTCAGATTTTAATATATATATAAAGTAATGCCATAAAATACATTACAGGAAATAAATTAAACTTATCTACGGACAGGGGTAGATTGGGTTACAGGTCGGTCTTCTTCCTTGACATCTCCGCCCGCTTCGTTCGGCCGCTCTTCTGTCTCGGGGTAACCGTCCTTCTTTCCGGCCTCGTCTCCCGAGTACCTTCCTGCTGTGTGTCTATCTCCCGAGTGCCTTCTTCAGCCTCGTTTTTCAAGAGTTTTCTTCTCTCCCCCTCTCCTTCCTTCTCCACCATCTTGGACCATAAAACTCCATAAGGGACCCAATAGGTCTGTTCTTTGTCCAAAACATATTCCCTTTCATGTGTCCCCGCTCCGCATCCCTTTCATGGTGCCGCCAATACATAGCAATATATATATGTATGGGAACGGAGTGGTAGAGCACTGACCTGCCATGCCGGAAATCCTGGTTCAAATCCCGCTGCAGGCCGTGACTTTTAGTAAGTCTGTTTGCAGCGGGAGATGAATCGTATAGGATCTATGTTCCTTCTGGGCTTACCCCAGTATCGTATAAAGTGCATACCCCAAAATAAGGAGGGAAATCTGGCGGTTGAGCGTGATCTAGGACAAATCACTCCCCTGCACAACCGCAACAGTACAGTTCAACTGCAAACCTTGAAACAGTACAGTCTCTACCATCTTCTGAGCCCCAGGCCCATTCACGTGTTGTGGTCGTACAGGTTTTGTTTAGGAATATTAACCAAATAGGGTTATATTTCAAGTCAACGATCAAGCTCTGTCTTTGAAACATTTAAAAAATATTACGAACCTTACAATGACAATTATTAATATTGTTGTCTATTTCTGCTGAAGAAATTGGTCCGGGTAGAGGTCACTGAATGAATTTCTCGTGTAATTTGAGAAGGTCTTCTTCAGGGCTGTGGGAAGGGGGCTGGGGGGTGGTTCCTCACTGGCTAAGAAACACAGACTGACAGGACGAAGTCTGTGTTTCTTAGCCAGTGAGGACCTAACCCCCCAGCTCCCTCACAGTCCTGAAGGAAGACCTACAACGTAGGTCGAAACGTTGGCTATCAATAAAGTTTTTCTCAAATTACACGAGAAATTCATTCAGTGACCTCTACCCGGACCAATTTCTTCAACAGAAATAGACAATAATATTAATATTAAGGTCAACAATTATCATTCAATATTGTCTATTTCATTTTACTTCACCGTATTTCTGAATAAAATGGCTTAACCGGAAAATGGTCAAAGTTGAGCTTACTCCAAATTGTTATCAATATTCAAACATTTTCTTATTATGCTCGCTGTTCCTACTAACACTGCTTTTTGTTCTATTTAAACCTCTTTTTTAAGGTCAAGGATATTCAAGGTCTTTTGATTCCTCAGGAATAAGGATATTGGTAGAAACTACAATTTGTAGTACTTCAACCTTCACGAGCCTATATTTCAATTCCTCGCTAATCTCCTGATACTTACGAATTTTTTCGCCTGTTTTTTTTCTCTCATTATCATCTTTAAGGAACTCCTATCTCAATAATTTGAGCTTTCTTTGCCGCTTTGTAAATAAGCAAGATGTCAGGTCTATTGTGAGTGATATGAAGGCCTGATCGTCTGGTCCGAATATAATTTAACATCACCACTTTCTAACAATGCTTCAGGATGATATTTGTAGAAAGGTTGGTCATCTTTAGTTAGTTAATAACAATCAGCAACTGCTTGATGAATGATCTTCGCTACATTATTGTGTCTTTAAAGGTATTCTTTTCCCACTAGTACTTGACAGCCTCAGGTCACATGTAGCATTAATGCATGTGTGTATTTGGAAAGACGACACTTATCGCTTGATCTTATATGACCAAAAGGAACCATCCTGTCTCTGGAAACATACTTCCATTTTTAAACAACTGGACAGATGTTGCTAATTTGATTCCAGAATATTAATCTGTAAAATCTGTCGTGAAAATTGATGCTATTACCATTAATTGAAACTAATAATTAGCTCTATTATTATTGTTATTGTTTTTTTTTATATTATTGTTCCTATTGTTATCTTCTCACTAACTCAGTGTTAGATGGGAATATTAAACAAACCCGGACAGGCCAAGGGTCAAGCTCTGTTTATGAAACATTAAAAAACATTCTAACCATGATGATGATAATTATTATTATTTTCTATGTCATTTAATGTTATATCATGAGCAGTGATGGTCATTCAGTTGCACATTTCCTAATCCTCCCCTATTCAGTTTACGTCTTCCTCTACAGGGGCGGTCCTAGCATCGCTCCTGAGGGACATTAACCAGCGCAGATGCGCAGGAAATGAAAAGTATCCTGAAGAACAATAAACAAGAAAAGCGCACTTATCCTGAAGGCTTTCCTTCCCACCTTTTAGAGAAAATTCAGCTCTGATTCGGAAGCCCGTTTCTGGCTCGTAAAATGGCAATAAAATGGGTCGTAAAAGTGCACTAAAACCACTTTCCTACTGCGTACCATTTCGCCCTGGCCAACGAAAACATTCCCTTCCGCAGAAATAAAATGAGAAATAAATTATTTATATCCATCCCCTTTTTATAACGGAAAGTCGCAGGATAATCTTTCGGATATGGCGATATTTCTCGAAAATCCAAAACTTAAACTAAGCTTTACGCCGACGCGTAAAAAGTTTTATTTTTACTACGGCACTCTGCGGTTCTTATAATTTATTATTTATTATACGATTCTGCTTAAAGGGATGAATTCATCATCTCAACCATATACTGGGCACTATAACTTCTCTTTAGCATTTTTGAGAGCTACTTTTACTGTCACGGTATGTCCTGGACCAGTAAAACCCATGAAACGTCTTGGATTCAGTCTGTGGTAAAGACTTTACAGTTCCTAAGATAAGTATGCTTTAAATTGACCGGCCTGGATGAAACCCAGTAGGGTCTGCAGATCAGACAGATTCCTTAGGGGCGTTAACAGATTGAATAATTTATCTGTTACAGCCAGATTCGAACCTAAGATCTTCAGGATAGGATTTCAGCGCTTCACCACTGAGCTGCTGAGCTCCTTATAGATTGAGCATAAACAAACTCGGCCGATAACAGACTTAATCAGGATTTGAACCAGGCTTTTAGTCATGGCAACTCAGTGCTGTGGTTAATATTCCTATCTAACATTAAGAAAATGATAAGATATGAAGAAAAATGAGAAATAATAATAATACCAATATATTTGATGATAATTATACACAACCTAATAGATAATAAGTTGCCATATTATAAATAACACCCGGACAGACTCCTCCTTAGAGGTCACCTAATGCTGTATTGGGATGAGTCAATTATAACGGACAATAAAGCCCGTCATGATACACCAGACATCTTCCTTAATAGTGTTAAGAGGGAGAAAAAAAAATTATTGATATTGAAACTCAGCTGAGAGACAGAAATTACAAAAAAATCAGGTGCATAAGAGTAAAAATTTGTCTGATTGAACAATAATTTGTTTCCCCTGTGTCGATAATAAAAGTTCATCATTGAAAATAATTTTTAAAAACATATTTATTGATATATCCTCACACAAGACTGAAAAGCCAAGAAACTGCTCGACGTTTTCGCCTACTTCAACATTTATTGGACAAACGTTCTAAGCTCCCAATTAATTACAAAAGACTCATTTACATGACAGTTATCAGACCTATTTGGACATACGGAGTTGATATTTGGGGCTCTACTAAACCATCCAATTCATCTCGTCTCCAATCCTTACAATCCAAAATCCTTCGTAAAATCCTCAATGCTTATTATGTCACAAACAAACTCATCCATTATGATCTTAATATGCCATATGTTGCTGATTTGGCCCAAACTAGATACCTATCCATCCATGACAAGCTCCATACACACTTGAATCCGCTAGTCTCTCAACTTGTTTCCCATACTATTCCTGATAACCTTCCGAGGCGTCTGAAAAGAACATGGCCTCGAGTCCTTGTACTATAGACTTTCTTGGAGTGCTACCGATGGATTGTTTCTCCACAAGTGTTTTTTTTCATGTCATATCGCTCATATTAGCAGATTTACTTGTTTTAATATCAGTATAGTTGTAAATATCAATAAATAAAAAAAAAATTATTGAAATTTGCAACTGTATTATAATGTCATGGATAAAGGCAAATAGAGATACCACCTAGTGGTTGAACACAAATAATAAATTCAACTTTTCAGACACTTCGAAGGATAATCGGGAAATGAATAAGTTGCTAGGTTTGAAACTAGTGGGTTTGAGTGGGAATAAAGTTTGTCATGAAAAGATTGATATCGGATTCTGTCCAAATCAGTAACAAATTTGGCATTAAGGTCATTAGGATGACTTTATTCGTAACAAAGTAAGGAGCATTGAGGATTTTACGAAGGATTTTGGATTGTAAGGATTGAAGATGAGAGGAATTGGATGGCTTAGTGGAGCCCCAAAGCTCTACTCCGTAAGTCCAGATGGGTCTTATAATAGTCTTTTATAATTTGAAAATAAAATAAAAATATTGAAAGAATATCAGTTTATTAAAAAAAAAGGTTTTATTTGTCAGGATTACAACTCCATCCTAACTGATTCTTCTCCATGAATTTTGTTTTAGCAACAGTAAACTGAAAACCCAGAATATTCTAGGTCGCGCTATAATTCTTCCAGTGGGACTGTCTGTTCCTTAAAAGAAGAAAAAAAAGACCAAGAAGAACTGCGGGGCCAATGAGGTGAGTTTTTGGCAAAGGGGGCCCCAATTTCCCGGAATAGAACATGTCCGTGGGCCTCCGCCGAAATTCCCAGACCAAACTCTTTGTGGTCGATTTATATGCGAACTATCTTTAGTCCCTTATATATTCTCCTCATGTCTTTCTCACTTCTTCACTTTGAGTTGCTTCTTTTAGAGAATATTTACAAAGTTTGGTTTTAATTTAGCAAGCCTAAAATGTTTAAAAAAGTTAATTATAACTAAACTGATCTAACACACTGTTTAAAGGAAAAAAACAGTATTGTTTCTAGGATAGCGGTTGGGTTGTGTCCATGCATATCTGTTGAGAGATTATATATATATATATATATATATATATATATATATATATATATATATATATATATATATATCTTTCTTCAGCACAGCAACTCAGTAACCAACACACAGAGTTCTAGTAACTAAAACTAGTTTTTGTAATATTTTCTTTGTAATAAGTAATATGATATAGTTTAACTTATTTTCAGACTTTTATAAATAAATAGGACGTACTACTGTAATATCTGTTATCTAATTACAGTGTGTTTTGTGGTTACTCACTGTGTGGAGCGAAGTGGCTCGGTGGTAGAGAACTGATGCTGGCAAGACTTTCGTTTAATCTTTTGCAGCCGGAGAAGGACACACAAGGGTCCTGGAACCCTCTCGGGGCAAACACAACCTTTATAAAGTAGGTACCCGAAGTGAGGTAGAAAATCTGGCGGTTGAACGTGAACTAAGACAAATCACCTCCCTGCAAAATCGTTGTCCTTGAAGCAGTACAGTTTATACCATGCACTGAAACCAGATCCTGTCGTTGGGTTGTAGTGTTGCAGGTTTTTTTTGTGGTAACTTCTCATTGTTAGCATACAAAAGAAAGGTACATAATTGATATTGGTAATAAGTTGGAAAGAAAATATAGTTATTAATAGTTTTGTGGTAGCTTGTTATCTATACATTTAAAATGCTTACTCCTGAATGACTAAAGGATCAACGCACGGCCTAGACCACCGATCATAGAGACCTGAAACTTGGAGTATGACGTAGGCATCCGATAAGAAAGGATTTTCCGAAATTCTACCCCTAAGGGGGCGAAAAAGAGGGGCAAAGTTTTTGTGCTTGCTCACGTGTTTCTTACTCGCAAAATATACATATTTTTGCAGAACGAAACAAATCAAGTAACATAGTTCACTTCTGAGGTCGGTTAGGACCAAGTCTTACAGACTTAACCACCTACTTACATCTCCTAACTTACCCCTCCGTCTCAAGCTGACAATCTATAACAGCATCTTAAGACCGGTGCTGCTCTACGGAGCATTGTTAGGCAACATCACGCCTGCAACGGCGAAAAAGCTCCAACGCATAGTAAAACACACGACATTAAACAAAACAAAAATGGACCTCCTACACACTACTCTCGACTTACCGACAGTTACAGACTTCATAAAACGCAGACACATTCAATTTTTTGACAGTCTGAAATACAGTAAAAACCCTCTTTTCAGGACACTCACCCCAGCAGGACGGCCACAAACGTGGCAAGATCAAGTACAAAGTCTCAGCCTGAACTGAGAAATAAATAAAATGATCAAATGAAAGGGAAAGGACACGGTGAGCCCCATCATCGGAAAAATCTAAAGTTAATAAATTAATAAAGAAATTAGAGCCTTCCATTTTCTCATCCTCCTCTTAAAATGTGCGCAGTACAGTAAAAGAGATTCCTCTCCAACCTAATCCTAATCCAGCTTAGAAACCTTCAAAACTAAAGGGGCTAAGAAAAAAAAAAAAAAAGTTCATTTCTCGCTGTTGCCGTACGACAAGTGAAACCATTATACTAAGTAATCCATTTCTATAAATTCAATAACATTACATACTACTCCTTTACTGATACGAACAACAGTAAACTTCAGTCCGTCCCGTTCGGGGTGGAGTTAAAAAAAAATAGTCAAGCCTTAACACTTGACCCAAAGCCTTGAAGAAGACCTGCAATCTGCGTCGAAATGTTGACTTTCTAATAAACAGTTCTCACTACTTATGGGCTTTTTTTTTTTTACCTCCACCCGGACCAGTTTCTTCTTCGTGACTAAAACTGATTGAAAATACACCTATTTCAATAACAAAATTTTAATTT
This sequence comes from Arma custos, assembly GCA_037127475.1. NCBI lineage: Eukaryota > Metazoa > Arthropoda > Insecta > Hemiptera > Pentatomidae > Arma > Arma custos. The sequence continues at coordinate 5,967,904 of CM073763.1, forward strand.
CCAATTTTAAAATCATACAGGTAAAGGAGACGAATATATTCGTTCAAGAGGAAACCGAAAATAAAACAATATCACCGGTAAACCCAACCATTAGCCTCGTTCTTAAATAACAATATAATGCTTGGGATTCCCCGTTGCGAAAAAATATGGCAAGTCTCCAAGAAAGGAGAAATACTTGACCCATGATAGAAATGAGTATACTATCTTTTAAAACTAATTATTTTATTTATTATCAATATTTTATATAATATTCCGTTATTAATCAATAATATGATACAAGTATAAAACCTAACCAGCGAGCTATTATTACTGAAATCAATAAAGGCCTATTTAGTCCTAGTACCATAATGCGTAGAGTGCTTGGTTAATAATCTCTATTCTCCAAGCTAGAGAGAGATTTTTCTAGACACTGTTGGATATTGGATTCGTGAGTCTTAGCACAACAGCACCATCCTGACAATACGGCCTGATCTCGGCTATTCATTACACAATCGTTGATTCGGAACCATGCAGTCCCTACCATGTACTGAAATCAATATCCTAAATATCCAGTACCGTTTATTTCTTCAGTTTAATAAAAAATAAAATCTCGAGTAGGGACATTACATCTATATTACACAAACCAACCCTACTCAGGACCCACTTTACGCCCCTTCCTTTGAAATTTTCTAGGATAACCTGCCGGGTACGATCTACGATCCCTAGATCTTAGGCTTAGTTGGTTGTTATGCTAATTACTATACCACTTTCATTTTTATGTGTATATCACATACTAATATTTTTGTTAATATCTTGAATGTACCACTAACTTGTGCTAGTTATGCTGTCCTTCGGAAGGGATTTAAAACGATGCCAGGCACTCGTTAAAGATCCTAATTAAACCTGGATAGGCAAAATTTACGACTCTGACTGTAGCATCGTCCGATTAGCCACAGCAGCATAAAGTGGTGTTAAATACACAAACAACAATATCGATTAATCGTGATTACTTAATCTACGAAGTAAGCATACTATGGCTTTTAGTTTCGAAGTTTGGAATTTAAAAGCTACAACCATTACGACTATCCTTGAATGTAATATTTTTTATTTTAAATAGAAAATATATGCCCCCGGCCGGGATTTGATCCCGGAACCTCTGTCTCTCCATGACAGAGCTCCAACCATTTGAGCCACCAGGGTCGCCTGCCCGCAAGGGACAAATCTTTTCTCTTATCCGATCCCAGGTCCTCGTGTTCTCGCAATTTTTGCGATGTATACACGAGAACGGATGTTCTTTGAACATTACTTTCAATTTTAGGATCTTGTTGACTTACGTCATATTACTATTTATAATTTTTTATAATTATTGGTCAGCTATATTAATTTTTAAATATTTTTATTTTAAATAGAAAAGATATGCCCCCGGCCGGGATTCGAACCCGGAACCTCTGTCTCTCCATGACATAGGCAAAATTTAGTATATTTGGAGCTCTGTCAAGGAGAGACAGAGGTTTCGGGTTCTTATCCAGGCCGGAGGCATATCTTTTCTATTTAAAATAAAAATATTTAAAAATTAAAACAGCTGACCAATAATTATAAAAAAGTAATATTTTTTAATTTTTGTTTTTATGAATGGTAAAAACGATAGTGTTAAGGCCAGATAGTTTATTTGGTTGACTAAAAGAGTATTTTTATTTTAATCATAGACAAAACAAATATCTTGTAAAAGAAAAGAACTTGTTTTCCTTTTATTTTAACTTACATATTTTGTAAATAGTAATATAAATGTTAATTTTCATAGTTTATTATTTGTTTATTATTATGTTTTTTATTATTGTTTAAATAATTAATATAATTTATTTATAAGAAAAAAAGACACATGCCGACGGTGGATTCGATCGGCTATTGTTTTCGTCGATATATCAATCCAGACAGTGTTGGCCCGAGTGAGTCCATAATATAAACAATAGTGTAGTTGTTTGGTGGACTTCAACTAGTTCTAATTCGCTGCCCCAGTGCAGTTCAAGTTCAACCACAGGACAGTTTTGTTTTGTAAGTCGGTTCGACCACTTCGAACTGACCCGATATTTTGATCCTCGCTCGCCCTGTTGGAGCAAGGAATTGTGGACATTTTCTCTCGCCCTGCTGAGGAAAATTCATAGACATTTTTCGTCACCCCGTGATGAAAATCCTCTGTCACCTCAAACACACAGCTCGCCCTGCCGAGAATCTACTATCTACGGACATCTACTGCGACAGACAGATAAGAGTTTTTTATTTATATCGTTTCAGCTACAAAACGTGATAAACCTTTATTATTTTGTAATAGGCTTTGTTTGCACATTTTTTTATTTGTGATTAATGGACTTAAATTTATTATCGTAGGATTGAATAATAATTGTTTTCTTTTGATATTAATTACTTGTTTATAATTTGGTTAGTATTTGTAACTTCATTTTTCTCACTATAAAAACGATGAAATTGTTTTAACCATTCTTTGGGTTATTTTCTATTATCAAAATTATTAGTTGTTTAATTTATAAAAGTGATTTATGTTTTTGTTTTTTAATAAATGGTTCTATTAATATGACATGCGACCTGGTAATTGAATCAGTGTTATTTCCCTAACATATTTCGGGGCTCTCATCGAAAGGTCCATTAACTATTTCGAGGTTGCTCAAACAGATAGTCTACGATTGTTTTAACTGCTGTTCCTCCCTTTTCCTCTATTCCATATCTCTTTCATTCATTCTCTTTATTTTTGCTTGCTTTCTTCTGTCCGAATTGCGACCAATTTTTTATTTGGTATTTCATGAAATAATGAGCATTTTGATGTTTTTCCCAAGTTAAGAACGTCCTTTTCCTTAGATTGGAATGGTATAGTCATCTCAGAAGAATGAAGGAAGGAAGATTGGATATTTAATTTTCAATTGGAGTGCTGAAGGGAGGAAAAGGCTAGGAAGACAAGGAAAATATGGATATAAGGGATTAAGGAAAGCGCATATGGCTATGGTCTGAGGGAGGAAGATACACAAGGTAGGAGAAAATGGAAAAATTAATTAAAGGAAATTTTTGATTGAAGAAAACCTTAATCTGAGGGAAAAAAAGAATGTCCTTCAATGTGATCGGGAGAGACCCTGAATCAATAATAGATATTATAAATTTTTATTTTTGTAAATAAATTTATATTTAATATAATGAATAATTTATACACCACAGTCGTTCTTGGAATGTAAAAGAGATTAGTGATCCAGCACCCTACCTACTGAACGCCCCCGATATTATAACGTACATACTCAAACATTTTGAATTAAATCAATAAAATAGAGCCAAAAACTCAAAAAGAAACACTATTATTTATTATAATGCAATTGGGAAAAACCACAATGCAAAGACTTATGTTTCAAATACAGTAATACACCCACTTACCGGCCCACGTTTCGCCTATTCAGGCTATAGTTGTATGTTGAACGTCTTGGTAGTGGGGTGCTGTCTCATGTTTGGAGCCTGTTTGGGCTGTTGATCGTTGGGATGTATTGCACCTTTTTCTTCGAGATGTGATTCACATAACCCTTTTTTGTTTTTGTCTTGATAATGCCTAAATAGGAGAAAATTCGACTGGTAAGTAGGTGTATTACTGGATTTGAAACGTAAGGCTTTGCATTGTGGTTTTTCCCAATTGAATTATAATTTTGAATTAAAATTAATTTTTTCTTTTTTTTTTAAATTTATTTATTGATATCTACAACTGTATTACAATAATACAACAAGTAAATAGGCTAAGTGATATATAATGACATGATAATGAAATGTAGAGAAACTACTCACCGGTAGTACTCAAATCAAAGTTCAAGTAAGGAGGTCACGTGGCCATCTTCTTTTCAGACGCCTCGGAGGATTATCGGGAATTGAAGAGGAAGCTAGGTTTGAAACTAGAGGGTTTGAGTGGTAATGAAGTTTGTTATGAAAGGATAGATACCGGGTTCGGGCCAAATCAGCAACAAAAGGGACATTAAGGTGGTTATGGATGAGTTTATTCTTAACAAAATAAGGAGCTAAAATTAATTAAAATAGCAAATAGCAAAATTCTAGAATATTGAAAAGGAAAATCATGAAAAGTAAAAACTTTTAGTTACTTAACTCTATTCTCTGAGCTCGAGTTCCATTTCTAGTTTGTTGATGGAACTTTTGGGGGTTCCCCCACAAATATTACAATACAATTACGAGGACTATATCAAGAGGCAACTGGGATCGATACTTCTCGACTCAGCTGTCAAAGGCAAGAGCCAGGTGTATAATTAGCGAAGACCTGGATGGCCGCAGACAATGGCTCTTTGACGATCCTCCGCCTCCCGAAGGAACCACTTCAATGCCGGGAGCGGAAGAGAATGCCTTGACCGACCTTTCAATTAATTTCAACTCACGGCATCAGCAATTAATACAGTTTACCGAGGGTCACCTTCCGCAGGACCTTTCCTGATTGAGAGCTCCGCTAATCGAGCCTAATCTTAATTGGAAGTCTCCCTGGTCTGGAGGAAGGGGACGAGATGAGAGCCACGGGGTCTGGAGCTGATCGGAGGAATGTGGCGTTGGTGACGTACTTGAGGATGTTCCAAGAGGGTTTAAGTAACAATGAAGGGTTACTTGGATATTCCTGTAATTTTAATTAAATCTTCCAGAGTCATTTATAGTCTAATTTGGTACTAGCCATCCCGGCGAAGCACGCTAAAAAAGTGGAACTATGCCTAAAAGTTGTTTCAGTTACATGACAGGTTTAGTGATGCCAACTCTTAAAAAATAACAGATTCAAAACAGAATTAAAAAAACAAAATAATATATTGATGCTTAAAAATCTCCTATGATAAAAGTAAATTTATGACGAACATTAAGACAGCTCCTAAGAAATTAAAAACGGTTTAAAAATTCAAATATTTAGGTGAAAGAATAGAACAAAATCTTACTAATATTATAAATGTGAAAGTTTGTATGTTTTTCTCTCTTTCACGCAAAAACTACTGAACGGATTTGGATGAAACTTTACAGTAATATAGGTTATACATCAGAATAACACATGGGCTATAGCAAGCGCGGATTTAGGGGGCGCACGGGGGTAGGCGCCCCCTCCCCCCGACAGTTTTATAGGAACTGTGGAGAATCCATTATAGTACATAATTAATGAAATGAAATTTGCAGATAGGTCCTTCGTATGATTTAAGAAAGAAGTTTGGATAATTCCATCCTTATTATAATAAGGGTTCAATGTTTGTATGGAATCCGTCAGTTTTGAAGTTAGACATCTGAAATTTTGTACGAGTAACCTATAGTGAAAAAAATTAAATTATTTAAATAATTAAATTATTTATTATTCTAAATTATTGTTAAAAAGCACTATCAAGAAACTTTATGCGGTAGTCCAAATTCTATGCGAGCGAAGCCGGGGGCAAAAGCTAGTATATCATAAAAGGAAGTCAATAAATCAAGAGTTAACAAGATAAAGGCAGCCTATTACCTCACTAAAGATATTTACAACATGAAATCGATATCTATCAATGCTAAACTTTGATGTAGAATGTTTGATCCAGAGTAAGAAAATATCGCGCGATCTAGAGATTACGGAGATAAAGATATTGAGAAAAAATCTGGGACCGATTAAAGATGTAGACCATTAAAGACGACACTTCAAAGAAGAATTCTACACGCACATAGAGAAAATTACAGATGCAATGAGAAAACTCAGAATTCAGTTCTAAGCCACCTACAAGGAACGGACCCGAGCAGAGAGACAAAAAGAGTATTCGGATATCTTAAAAAGCTGAAAATGTTCAACTCGTTGATTAAGGAAACTGAAAAGTTCATCTTCTGCGCAATTGGGGCGCATGAGAGAAATCAAAATCACATCCAGAGAATGAAAGAGAAATGGAAGAATAGTAAATAGTTAAAACAGACGCAGTCCCTAGTGGCTCGATTGTAACAATAAAAAAATATATATTGATGAGGGAATTGTTAACTGGGTTTTTTAAGTTAAGAAATGCTCAACTTTTACAAATAACACAGGCCAACAAAAAAAACCTTTTTGAAAACTTTTTTAATTTTAATAGCTGATCTTGATAGATTTTTATGTGCTGAATCCAAATCTGCTCGTAGTTTTTATGTATCACCCTTAGTTTCCAAGCAAAATGTATTTTATTATATAGTCTAATACCCATTTACAGTATATAGGGAAATCAATGAAACACTGTAGAATCGTAAAAATGGTTTGTATTTACAGTAAAATACTTGGAATAGTAATTTTATGTGATGATACAAGGTTCACTTGTCAACTGGAATTGGTTTATATTTTCTTTCCCTTTTTTTCCTTGAAGCTTCTTGTGTAGCTTTTCCTGCGATGAATAGCTTGCTGAACTTCCCGGTGAAGTGACCAACAGTAATCCCCCATCATGTTGGTATTCCAGCGGCCCTGGTAACGTTTTTCCATCACTTTAACGTCCTGGTGAAAACGCTCACCTTGCTCCTCACTAACATCTCCTAAATTTTCCGGGAAGTAATCGAGGTGGCTGCTCAAAAAGTGAACTTTCAGGCTCATCAAACATCCTAACTGTTCAAATTTTTTTAACATGTTAGCAACAATAGCCTTATATTCTGGGTCTTTTTCATTTCCCAAAAACTTGGTGACAACTTGCTTGAATGAAACCCATGCTTCCTTTTCATTTGAGGTCATTGTGGATTCAAAGTTAACGTCAAACATCATTTTTCTAATATCAGGCCCGGTAAAGACGCCTTCTTTCAGTTTAGCTTCTGAAAGGTGTGGAAACTTCTGACAGAGATATTTGAAACAAAGCCCATCTTTAGGCAAAGCCTTTACAAACTGTTTCATGAGACCTAACTTAATATGTAGTGGTGGTAGGAGCACGTTTTTTGGATCTACAAGGTTTTTGCGTAAAATGTTCTTCTCGCCAGGCTTTAAAGACTCCCTAGCAGGCCAGTTCTTTCTGCACCAATGTTGATTCCGAGCTCTACTGTCCCATTCACACAAGAAACATGGAAATTTGGTAAAACCCCCTTGCTGACCAAGGAGCATGCACGTAACTTTCAAATCACCACATATCATCCAACCGTGTGCAGAATAACCTATTTTATTTAACACTATTTCTAGATTTTCGTAACTCTCTTTCATATGTACAGAATGACCGACAGGTACAGAGGCATACATGTTACCGTTGTGTGCTAAAACTGCCTTCAAACTATTTTTGGATGAATCAATAAACAACCTCCAATCTTCTGTTTTGTATTCAATTCCAAACTCATTCATTAAACCATGAATGTCTGAGCAGTACACCAAATCACCCTCTTGTTCAAAATACTTCGAAAATTGTTGTTCTCTCTTCCTATACACATGAATGCTGGTTCCAGCCGCCAGCAAGTTCTTTTCTTTTAGCCTAGAGCCAAGCAGTTCAGCTTTTTCTTTTGTTAAGCCCAGATCCCTAACTAAGTCATTAAGCTCGACCTGAGTGAACAATTTAGGCTCTACATTTTCTGTAACACATTGGAATTCTTCATCGTGTTCATCTAACTCCGACTGTACATCAGAAAATACTTCTGTTTCAATAGAATTTAAGTCCTCTGGTGGTTCCGGGATTGGCAAATCTACACCGTGCCCTACTGGTCGGATGGCGGACGGAAGGTTAGGGTAGCTTATTACCTTCTTGTTCTTAGAGTTATGACCAGTAATATCTACACTGCAAAAGTAACAGTCATCGGAATGATTTTTTGGTTCCCTCCATATCATGGGAACAGCAAATTTAAAGTGTTTTTTCTCTTTTTTTGACCATTTCCTGAGGTCTTCAACACATACATAACATACCTTATGCGGTGCCCAAGGTTTATCCTGGTCTCCAAGTTTGGTTCCAAAGTATGCTAGATAAACCTTTTTCACAAAGTCTGTAATGTTTCTTTGGTGCTTTTTAATAACAAACTCACCACAAATATAACAAAAACTGTCAGCAGAGTTTTTACAGCCGCGATGAGACATTGCACTGAGCACATGTACAGGAAACGTAAAAGTGAGGTTATGTTGAAAATAAACAAAACATCAGCTGTTTAGCATGTGTTTCAGCAGTGCTGCCAACATCATCTTTGTTCATTAGACCTATTTTTTCATGTTATCTTAACTATGAAAAAGCTGTTAAATTCTAAAAATATTTCTTTATTTCATGAATTTAACTATAAAATGTGAATAAATGGTGGGTGATACAACTTTTTAAGCATCATATTTGGATTCAGCAACCTAAACAACATAAGAATAAGGTATTTTCATTAAAAAAGTTTTTTCATCGTTGGCCTGTGTAATAAGAAACTTTACTAATAAGAGTATGACTACATTTTCAGGATTTCATAATAATATTTTTAAGGGAGGAACAAATATTCTAAAATCCTGAGTAAAATAATTTCTAAAAACGAAAATAATAACCATAATAAGCGGAGTGGCTCAGTGGTATTGAGCTGCCATGCCGGAAATCCAGGTTCAAATCCCGCTGCAAGGTAGTGCTTTTATTTAGACTGTTTGCAGTCGGAGGTGGATCATAAAGGATCTAGGACCCTCCTGGGGCTTTAGTTGGCGTTTGTTCTGGATCAGATAATGTTAATATTTATTAATTTAAACACTTGTATAATTTTTATTTTTATTATTGAAAAAAACCTTACAGATAGCTTTAGGATTTTTTTCTACCCTTTCCTGAGCTTGCTTATCTCCTCAATGACGGTTGATGAACGGCAATTTGTATCAGACAGTTGCTTTGATTTCCTAATCTTGTCTATCGGCAGCCTGTCTACCGGGGTCGCTATCTCTCCGGGTACCGTGAAAAAATGTTAACTTTTTTATTCATTTTTTTGCGTTATTAGTGTTTCCTTCAAAGGCAGGGTTAAATTGAAATCTGTCCGTTAAATTCCTTACAGGTCAGCCGACAGGGCTATCAAAACATCGTTTTAAAAAATATCAGAAAAACGTTTAATTTTAATTATTTTTTCAGCGGTTACATTATTTTTTGTTAAAGGGTCCCTTTTATGCTTCCTTGTACAAAATGTTTTTACCTTCAGAATTTAAGGATCCATCCATTTTAACTGTTCGTGCTTATGTACCCCTTTGGAAAGATAAATCCTAAAACGTACCGCAGGCCAAGAAAAGCAAAAGAATGGTTACCTAAAACAGATAGAACTGTATGAGGGAACTTACAATTTTATTACAACCGAATTGCAATTTCATGACGTTGTATTCGGTTACTGTAATGATTGTTAGAAAATAACCCTTTGACTGTTTATCATTACATTCAATAATTAGCAATTATATAGTAATTAGCAATTATAATATAAAATCTCAGTTTTAATGATTCATTTTTATAAAATATTATTACAAATTAATAAAAAAAAAACCAAAACAGAAATTCTTAAAAAAAAATACTTTACTGAAACATATTACAAATGTAAAAGTCAAATATATTATACTGGCAAAAGATATATTAAATAAAACGTTTCTTAATGTAGGAATGATGTAAGATTCATATCTGTTGGCTTTATTTCTGCTATTGGAATAAATTCTGGTATTTCTTTTCTCATTTAAATGAACAATGTCATAACTAAAAAAAAAAAACTAATTTTTTAATATAGGCGTTTGAATGTTCCAAGTGAGTTGAAAAAAAAGAGTATTGGTTAAGCATTAGCCATTAGATTTTTTTTTTTTTAATCTTGGAACTTTTTTGATTTCAGCTTGTGTCACTATTCCCGTAAAACTTCAAACTCAAGCATGATACAACTCAAAATATGACTTTCTTAAAAAAAATATTGACTATGGAATATCAGATATGTCGTTCCTAAATTTAAAAGATTCAATTAATACAATGGATACTGAAAGCTTAATTCAAAAATTCTAATTTTTGAGATATGTCCTTGTTTTTTTGAAGGAGAGATACATTAACTAAATAGTTACAGTTCAAATTTATTTATTAATTTATAAATTATTATTTATTATTTATTAAATTATAAAATATAGCTTTATTTCTGCTAAATTGTCTTTCTATTTCTCTATTTATCCATGAGTTGCTATGAAAGCTTTTAAAGATATTACTTGATGGTATAGAATTTCTTTTATTAATCTTTAGACAATTTTTAAAACCTTGAAACTTTGTTTGTTTTAACTTATGCGATTAGTCCCATAAATCTTCGAGTTCAACCATGATAAAACTCAAAATACGAGAACCTAGATTGATATATCTATTTCTCTATAAACTCATGAATTGCCATGAAAGTTGTTACAAATATAACACGTCTGTTAAACTAAAAAAAAAACTCCTCAAGGTGAAGACACATTTTACCAACCCCTGCTCTTGAATGACACCCTCCTCATCGCTTACTCTCCTTCCCCTCAAGATGTTCATTAGCCGACCGCGGATGACTTCCGTTGAAAAGGCGCTTAAAGAAGTGGATGAAGTGTCATGGAAGAGCGGCCATTATCGGTGGATCCTGTCGATTCGTTACCTGGCTCTGATGCTCGTCATTAGGCCTACTTCTTGGTCGGGTCGTTAGTCGAGTCCCGCCGTCATCTCCTCTGATTGGATAAGTGATCGATCTTGAGGACCCCGTTCTTCGGAGAGTGGTCTCTTCTGTAAGTTCGAGGGTCTTAATTTGCTTCCGAGATTGGCTCTTATCTTTAAGAGTGAGAACGTGAATTGTAAAATATTTTTAAAGATTTGTGGTGCAATGGTTAGCATGACAACCTACTATGCCCAAAATTGAGGGTTCATAGCTTTCAAATTATTGAAAGGAGTTAAAAGTCCTTGGTTATGGCGTCCTTCTGAAGGAAAGTAAATCGGGTTTCCCGAGCCCGTAGGATGTCAGGTTCTCGATAAAGATTGGATAGGCAAAATTTAGAACTCCCACTGTAGCACCGTCCGATTAGCCATAGCAGCATAAAGTAACAAACAACAGCATATATTCGTCATTACAACATCAGCAAAATGTGTTGCAGTCGCGAATGGTTTTAAATTTTAGAGTTCAACTTATGTCATACAACATCCTTTAATCTATTATTTATTTATGATTTTGATTTTGATATGACTGAGCCTTACTAGGCTACGTTCATTTCAATTGTCCCTTCCTTCCATCCTTCTCTTCCATATCTTTTTCATTCTTGAATCAGTAACGATCAAATCAGTAATGAAGATCAGGAATTGTGTAGTCTCAAGAGGGACATTCAAATCAAACCAACTCGACTCATTGATTAAAGAAAATGATTAATGAGGAATCGAATCGAGAGGAAGCAAACGAAGGCAATTGTATGCGAACCCAAACAGATCCCACAATCCAGGGACAAGACAAGGGAGTATTCAATTAATCACGAAGTTAATCAATGAATAAGGAAACAGAAGAGACGAAGAAGGGGATCTGATTTCTTCCTATTAATTATGGATACCTGAAAAGGCTAATTAGATTGAGAAGGTGAGTTAGGGGGTGAGTTACCGGGAAGGAGTTTGCTCGAGGAGACCAATTCCATTAAGTGGGTAAAGAGAAGCTTCCAAGAGGAGTCGATTTGAATGCTATCGATACTCCGCCTCTAACTCGATTAGTTCGATGGTTTGGTTACTACTTTTATTCTGAGGACTTCTTCGAAGCCCACTCCTTCCTAAAGATGTTCCTTGCAATTAAGTATGGCTCGTTATTGGTATTAGGTGACTGATGTCTGCAGCCCCAGTAAGAACAGCCAAGCTCACTCTATAGTCATACATCAAACTATTTATAATCTTAGACTCACAGACATAATTTAAAGCTCTAATTAATTCTAAGCTCCCAATTAATTACAAAAGACTCATGTACATGACAGTTATCAGACCTATTTAGAGATACGGAGTTGAGCTTTGGGGCTCTACTAAACCATCCAATTCATCTCGTATCCAATCCTTACAATCCAAAATCCTCAATGCTTATTATGTCAATAACAAACTCATCCATTATGATCTTAATATGCCATATGTTGCTGATTTGGCCCAAACTAGATACCTATCTTTCCATGACAAGCTCCATACACACTTGAATCCGCTAGTCTCTCAACTTGCTTCCCATACTATTCCATGTAACCCTCCGAGGCCTCTGAAAAGAAGATGGCCTTGAGACCTTCTTCTATAGAACTTTATTGGAGTGCTACCGATGGGTAGTTTCTCTACAAGTGTTTTTTTTTTTCATGTCATTTGTACATATAGCAGATTTACTTGTAATATTATTACAGTTTTAAATATGAACAAATTAATCTAAAAAAAAAAAAATACCAAATTCGTTCATAGGTGACATATAACCAATTTTTACTAATTCTAACCAATAAAAATGATAAATTATTTTTAATAACCAATAAAATTAACCAAAATAATTTACTAAAAGGAATTATGAAAATTAGACATTAATGCTTTTCGACACAATGTGAATAATAACATTGAGTATTATTTTTTGAATAATATACCTTAATATTATATAAATAGTAATAGCGAATATTGTTATGATAGAAATAATAAATAATATTGATTAGCTCTGTTCCAAGAGACTCTAAATATCGTGTAATCTTATAAATAACAAAAAAAAAAATAAATTAGCCTAATTTAACCCAATTAGGTAAAGAGACAGAGAGAAGACAAAAAGGTATAGACAGCTGACTCATCAGTCAAAAGGACTTCTTCACTAAATAAGGATAATGAGGAGGAAAGATCCTCAATTTAGGAAAACACTAATGAGCAGCTGATGTCTTAGTGCTGGTGCAGGAGAGTGGGTGCTTTTATAATTATAGCGTAGCGATATTTAGGTCCTCGCCCGCTCCTTTCAATGTGATATGCCCCCATTAACGTTTCGTACTCCTTCAGGATTCGTTCTCAATTATATTTTCTTTTGCGTTTTTCTTGTATTTCCATTACTGGTCTAGATCCAACCTGTAAAACTAGTATTCCATCCTCACTTTGTGTTTTTATGTTATTGATTTTTAAAGAAGAAACTAAACTATTTAGAACAATTTTTTTAATGATATTTACAGCTGTATTACAATAACACAACAAGTAAATAGGATAAGTGATATATGCCATGAGAATGAAAAGTAGAGAAACTACTGGTAGTACTCAAATCAAAGTTCAAATAAGAAGGTCACGGGGCCATCTTCTTTTCAGACGCCTCGGAGGATTATCGGGAATTGAAGAGGAAGCCAGGTTTGAAACTAGAACGGTTTGAGCGATAATGAAGTTTGTTATGAAAGGATAGATACCGGGTTCGGGCCGAATCAGCAACAAATGGGACATTAAGGTCGTTATGGATGACTTTATTCCTAACACAAATAAGGAGCATTAAGGATTTTACGAAGGATTTTGGATACGAGAAGAATTCGATGGCTTAGTGGAGCCCAAAAAATCTACTCCGTAAGTCCAAATAGGTCGTATGATGGTCATGTAGATGAGTCTTTTGTAGTTAATTGGGAGCTTAGAGCGTTTGTCTAGTAAGTGTTGAAGTAGCCTGAAACGTCGAGCGGTTTCTTGTCTTTTCAGTCTTGTATGAGGATTCCAGGTTAATCGTTTGTCGAGATGTAACACTAAGTATCGGATCTGTTCTACAGGCACCACTGAGATATTATTAAAGGATACTAAATGGAAGGAAGTCATAGGTTTACGATGTAAGGTAAAAGTGATTTGATGCGGTTTTCGAGAATTTATTTGAATTCTCCAGTTTCGACACCATTCTTCAAGATCAGTGATATGGGATTGGAGGCTTTGGGATGCAATAACTGGATTGGTGTTGACTCATAATACACATGTATCATCAGCATACGTGGTAAGGATAGTATTAGGATGAGTTGGGATGTCAGCTGTATAAACTGTATAAAGGATTGGGCCAAGGAAAGAACAAAATTAAAAATCAAAAGTAGTTGTAAAATATCCGTAACTGTAACGTTTGGTTGTGTAGTGCAACAAGTTTCTATAAAACTTCCTTGGCGGAGGGTTTATGCTTGGCGTTTGTTTGTCTAGATTTATTCGGCGGGCCAAGTTCACCAGGCATTTTTGTAGTCTATCATTTCTTTCTATAAACTTCCATCAACGGATTACCACCCAAACGAAAACTCTTATGATGATTCTTAACGCAATCCTCCTATTGACTCTTCGGTCTGTTCTTAGGACGTTAACCAGTCAGCGCTAATAATATTTTTAGGGATTTGTTCGCTACCAAGTGTAAATCTTTACAAGGACCATCTCAATCTTCGGAATGCCTCGACTTCCATATTATTTACCATAAGCAAGCTCTGCAATTATGTGAATTGTAAAATTCTATATTGCCAAGAGTTAATTTTTTTATTGTATTTGGGATATTAAACGCAAAACCTTATTTTCGAAATCCTTAAAACGTTGTTCATTCTTCAAGGAAATTTTTCAACAGAATAGATGATTGAATAGACGGTCAAGTACTACAATATATACTTGATATAGTATCCACTGCAAATATTATAGGCTACAGTGAGCTTTCTATGCGGATTAATTTGATGAATCGGACCGCCTTCACTCATTTTTTTATATCATTAACAGCAGGATCCTATTTTATTAAATTTTTTAAGACGTTTCGCAATAAATGCACATGTTTGGGCAAGGTAGATAGGGGCTGACATAATTAACATTTTTTAAAGCCTATTTTTGGTGCGAATATGTGATATATTAACTTTCCATCTTACATTACACATATCTGCAGCCCCAGTCAATAAGTGCTTAGGTCGAGTTTCTACAAAACGAATTTCCAGAATTATTTACTGAAGCGAAATCTTGTTTAATTAAGTCAGGCGTTTAGTTGAGTTATGGTTATACAACTTCATTTCAAGCCGAACACTACGAGAATGACAGCATTCCATTTTCCTCAGTACAATCGATTCATTCTGGAAAAAACTTGAGTTACCAGTTATTCACCAGGGCTGTTGATATAATTTTAGGTGAAAATGAGTTAGTAACGGTAAAGGTAATGGACGTATTAAAGTCAGCAACATGGCAGAGATTGATTTTCTGATACTTCTATTCAATATTTTTAGTAATAGTTCTAAAATTGTATAGATAAAAAATAGATTATAAATTGCCAAGTACACAGTCGGCGTGGTTATTGTTCTCTCCTGTAAAATCTTCCAAAGTGTATATACCTTAGGCGGTATTGCTTTGACAGCTACGATATTTATATATGTATACGCTTTGAAAACAAAAATTTTAGTGATTACAATACTTTTTTACAGCGTACAGGTACAAATATTTAGAGAGTATATGATCTTCTACAGACTGCCTTAAATGGTGGAGACGCACCTGTACTCACTCATTAGGTAAAAACCCGCGATCGGACGATGATCGGGTTTTAGTGGCGATCTTATCAATTTAAGGCCTCAATATGCTAAAAGCTTCACCCCCCCCTCCATTCGTCCCTCGTCCATCCCCTCCTATTCTTCGGCAGTAATCTGCAAGATTGTTCGGGGACTAGCATCGTCCCTTGCTACTCACATTGATGGCGATTCTATCCACGATATCTGTCCTAAATGCAATGTGTGCTCTGCATTTCGTCCCAATTTCGTATGCGTGTCAACAAATGGGGATTTTTTTTTTTCTCTGCTCTTTTATTCCAAGAAGAATCTCTAGCTCAGTATCAATAATTGATCTCAGAAATCTTTATGTCTGACTCCCCCTTGCTATCTAAATCCCACATATAAAAATTGTATTCTTCCATCAGTAATTTTTATATGTTTTAACATGGTGATGGTAATTTTTAAGGTACGTTACTTTAACCTCAAATTTAAATTTGGTATAAGGATGGATCAATAAATATAAATTGATCCTGTATTTTTATTTGCTTGAAATAAAACTGGTACTGACCATCCATAGGGATTATTCGTTATCTGAATTCACAATTCCATCTGAAAATAAATAAAATTGGTTTATATACAGGTGATTACATAAACGGGCAGATTGGAAAATGGCCGCCATGATAATCAAAAAGGTATACTTTTTTTTTACTGTTAAAAGGCCCTTTGTTCCATGCAGGAGCCAAACTGCATCGGAGGCTTCGGCTAAATCAAAATTTGTAATTCTAATGCAATATAAGCTCCGGAGGTCATTGTTCGTAGCGAGGTGTTGGGGCTGTAAAATATTTATACCTCGAGAGAGCGCTGGATATTCCTCTCCCTGCATATTATAAAGAGCATTATATGACCCGGACCAACGCCTATGACTAGAGTCGTAAAAAAAGAAAGCAATTTTCGCGGGAACTGCTAGCGCTGCCAAGCGGAACTCTTGATAAAACGAGTAATAAAGGAAATATAACAGGGCAGGGATCTCCTTGGAGTTTTATACGAGGGCAAACAAGCTTCTTATATCCGCAAGGAGCCCTTTATTTTCCGCTGACCGCTCGCCTTTAGTGATAATAAATAGTGCGCCGTTATCAGGTGTTTCTAAGCAGGGGGAAGTATAGCGAAAATTTTATATATATTATATATATATATATATATATATATATATATATATATATATACATATATATTGTTCGCTTCGATTTGTCTTCGTTGCCACAAGAAGGTCTCATGTGTCCCGCCGTTACGTTGAGTTAAAGTGACTTTTTCCTTCTATCTGTAGGCTCTATTTCCTTGATTCTTACTTATAACAAACCATCAACTCGCAACATCCATCTTACATCTATAGTCTCCTACATCCCCTATCCAATCCCAAGGCACAAGATCTCGTCCTTCCGATCTTTATATCCGTTCCCATAGAACCAAAACTTTTGAGCGTTCCTTTCTCGCCCGTTCTATCTCTCTTTGGAACTCACTCCCACTCGATATCCGTCGTGCGTTGTCTTTAACCACATTTAAATCCAAACTTTTCCTATATATTCTACATTCCCAATCAGGTGCTTTATAATCAATAAATAATTTATAGATATATTCATATTTATCGATTGATGAACTACTGTAAATATTCCTCACTCATAATGAAATCATTTTTTTTTTGTTACTAGATGCTATCATGTATTCACTGTTTTTTTCCATAAGCCTAGTTATTTTTATTGTAAATTTGTCTGTTTTTTTATTTTAATTTTGCATTACATTTTCTGATTATCTACCAAAACATACCTGTTTAGTTATTTACTTTCAAAATATTTCGTAAATATTGTTTTATTCAGATGTAGGCCTTTGGCCAGATAATATTTACTTAAATATGTTCGTCTCTGTTATTCTAAAGGGATCTGGTCCCAGAATAAGAAGAAGGCTGAAAACATATTGAAGAGGTTGAGGTCTTATTCGGATGGCATTGAAGGACGTTTTTCACCTAAGAAAAACTTTTCAATGCGTTCAAGAAATACCAGAAAGAAAAAAAGAGCACAATTTGGACAGAAGAATAAAAGCAAAAAATAGGAAACGGATGAAAGATATATGGGGGAGAATAAAATAATAAAAAATGCAGAAACAAACGTAATCCATAGTAGCTCAGTCGTAAAAAATAAAAAGGTTAAAAGGGATAAAAGGCTTAAATTCCAATTTAATTTATATCTATTTTTATTAATTATATTAATTTCTTACCTATTTTATTAATTTATACCTATTTATTATTATTACTGGGCTTTGAATATGTTTTAAGAAACTTTTTTTTTTTATTATTATTATTAAATAATAATAATAATAAAAAAATAAAAAAAAATGTTTCTTAAAACATATTCAAAGCCCAGTAAACTAGACAAAGACTGCGATGTCATTTGGTGGATCATGGTGGATATTCTTGGTACACTGCCTCTGCCAGATCTAATCAATAGACTAGAATATTACACTTCCAAAACGATCATAGTTAGTACAACTTCTCATTGCGAGCATAGTGTTAGTATTGAACCTGTCGTTCTGATAGGCAGCTGCAGGCAGTTCTGCCCATGTTGTAAAGGCATCTGACTTAGCTCTCTGCTAAACTGTCATGTGTCCAAATTATTCGGATAATGTAATTTCGAGTCGATGTAGTAATTCGAAATTATTATTATAGTAATTATTATTGTAGTAATTACCACTCGTGGTCTAGTGGTTAGCGTGACTAAGTACTCCAGCCCAAGATCACGGGACCGTAGCTCGGCGGGTGGCCCCAGAATTTTTTAGTGGGAGTAAGAAATCCAGGGTTAAAAAAGACCATTCAAATCTTTCAATCAAAATTCCTTCGTTATATTATGCATTGTCCCTTTTACATTACTAATGCTTCAGTACACAAAGATCTCAACATACCCACTCGTGACTGACACAATCAAGAAAAACTGCAAAAGTTTTCACGATTTTCACGACACCATACTTACTGGTGCAATCATTACTGACAGACACATTACCACATAATCCGACAAGGAGACTAAAACGTCTCTAGAGCAGGGATCTACTCCAATAAGCACAGAACTTAGATAAACAACTCATTAAACTAATTTAACATCTGCTATTTAGTTAGAGAAAAAATAACCGATTCTCCAGATAAGCAGTTGCTCTTGGCTCCGTTCCAGAAGGCCTACTTCCAGCACAGGAGAACAATGTCACTGCCAAGGCATCCCAGATATTTGGAACCAAACACAGCCATCAATATAGCTCTTGGATAGTTAATTTAAAGAAAACAGAACAAAAACACTCACAAATAAATATATATAAATAAAATGTATTATTAATTAGAGGAACCATGATAAACTAATTTGCATACAAACAAAATCATTACGAACAAGAGACAGTTTACAATAGTAATGCCACGTTGTAGCTACACGCTGACAATTAGCTTCGGGACAATTAAAAATAAAAATCGGATGGAGATGGAACAGACGACAGATTAACAATGTGGAAGTACTATTGAATACATTTTATTAGTAAGAAACCATTTTTGTTTTAAGCAAGAAGTACATTTCTACTTGCAGAACCGTTGTCCATGAAACAGTACAGTCTCTACAATGTACTGAACCCTAGGACCCGTTCAAGGGTCGTAGAGGTACAGGTTTTTTTTTGTTTATTTAATCTTTATGTCTCATTTCTTGAAGTCCCTCGTGTCCTCCAGGGCCAAGGTCAAATGTCCTCCTCCGACAGAGTGGATTACATTCAATGAGAACGCGCCAAGGGGTTTCATCCTCTTCCATGCACAATTTGCACCGGGGTGAGTCTTCGAAGTCTATATGGTGCAAATGCTTCATGTATCTGCAGTGCCCAAGTAAAGACAATACTCTTGTAATTATCATCGAGCTTCTTTTGCATAATTGAAAAAGAGTTGGAGATTATTGAAGTTTCGTTCAATAACTTCTAAAATACTCTTGAGGTCGGTTCTCGACATAAAAGCGGCTACTTTCTTGATTTTCTCAGAAAGTTTGATGTGCTTTATCTTGGCTCTTTCCCAATAAGTTTCAACCTTCATCTTGGCTCGTTTAAATTAAGAACTAAACTGAACTTCAATTTCTAGAATAATAAAGAGGTAGCTAAGCTAAAACTTCAGATGCAATTAAATGAACGGTTGTATAATTTGTAAAAAGGAGGTTGGTCCGCCGATAGGCGTCTGTGGTCCCTGGTCGGGTCTTCTCGACCCCGGAGAATGAAGCTTCAATAATCTTCATTCTTATGCAAAAGACGCTATATCATAATTACAAGCGTCTTGTCGAATCTAGTCAACTGGCTATAACCATTGAATTTTTAAAAAATTATTTATTGAAATTTACAACTGATAACACAACAAGAAAATATTAAAGCAGGAATGATACATAAAGGCAAGTAGAAAAACCACTCGAAGCTTTGAAATCTTAAGATCGAAAAATGTCGGCACTACAATACTTTTCTTAACTGTATACGAGGAAAAATAACAGCTTTATGAGAGAAATTCAAATATGATAAAAAAAATACAATGGTTTTATATTGAGCTGCCTGATAAGAATCACACATTATACGACATAGAACTCCGCTCTTTCGAGCGATCTCCTAAGAAATGTTATTATAGCTGGGGGTCGTAAAAAAAGTCTTCCGAATGTGTTTATTGTTGATGATGTGAAAAAAGATGGGGCTCCGTAAGAAGAAGAAGAAGATGGAGGGAGAGAAAGATTTCCTTCTAAATTGGCGGGAAGGGCTCACCTTGTAAACTGCCGCCCCCCTCCACTCAACTAGGATTAATATCGAGAGCAATAAAAGTCTCCCAAAGTCTCTATCTCTCTCTCTCTCACCCTCCCTCGCTCTCCTAAAACTGCTCAAACTTTATAAAAATCTCTCCCCCGGGCCGAGGGATAATTTAATTATCTACACGGGGAGTTTAGAGACCTGGTGGCAAAGTGTTAAATATTTCTCTTCTTTATGAATAATACATTGCTAATAAAAAGGGCAACTATAGGCCTCCGAGATGTCCTTTTATTATACAATATCATCCTCTTAGGGCGCAATATTATCATCAGAGCTAGAGAGTAAAAAAAAAGGCTATAAAAACTTCTTTGCAGTTCCGTGCAATAAAAGCCTTAATAGCCAGCCTATAATTAAATTTAAGCAAATGAGACCAAAATTATGATATTATGGAAAGAATAAATGACTCAGCGACGAAATCATTTAAGGAAGATGCAAATGTAGCAGTGCAGGCTACCAAAAATAGTTAATATTTATCATTAATTTAAAGAGTAACTCTCAGCACAAATCATATAACTTCATAATCTATTTTTTTATTTTCTCGAATAATGTTTGATTGGTTAAGTTCATCCATTTCTGCTAAACTAGAGACTTCAGAGTCTGTTTTTCAAATAGATTTTGATTTCGATTGAAGTATTTGCCTAGGACCACAAATAAGCTTGAAAGGTTTTTAAAAATGGCCTGAAATGTTCAACACTTAAGATTTGATGGCATATCTAGAAGTAAACGAATTGGAATAGCTTGTGAAAATAAAAATAAAAAATCAGGTCGAACATCTGTGGCGATAATTCACTTCCTTTCCAACAGTTATAAATTTTAATGTCAGAACCGAAATTTTGCATTAGGACCCTTTCAGATAATAAATATTGTTTGTAATCAAAGTTAATGTATTTTTCAATCAATAAAATATAAATATACTTTTAAAACAAGAGTTGTTTTTTTAACACGACTATGAAAAACTGTTTTTTTTTCAAAAATTTTAAAATTAATCATTACATGTTAGAAATATATACAGATTTACTTGATTATTAATCAATGGTACCATATATTGATAAGGTAAATATTCACCCTGAATATTTAAAATTTGCTTTACATTTATTTTACAATAACTTTTCCTCTTCTATTTTACAAACTTTTAAGTGGTGAAAACAACCAAATAGAAATTATTTAGAAGTAAAATTTCACCAATTTAAAAAATTCAATTCTGGTATTTTTATCACAGTTAGGAAAAATAGTGATGCATTTGAGTCAAATGTCTGTTTTTCTGAAAAAATTGGACTTATGTAGGTGTAATCTAAAATTAGAAATATTAAAAAATAAAACAACCTATTCAAAGATGCTAACAATTTTCATCTGCAGAAATGATCATTTACCAGTTGAGATTTTCATGATTTTTCGACAATTTAGAGTTTGGCTATAAGAACTATCATTCAATGATTAAGTATGGTGTAAATATTTCCCCAATTTTTCATTAAATGCGTTTCCTCAAGTATTCCTCGAATAGATAAATATTCTAATGATTAAATATGTTTATATTTTTAAATATTTTTTAAACCAATAGTTAAATGTTATATCCAATAAGATTGAAAAAAAAAATAGGACAAAAGTGGGAGGGACTTCCGCAAAACCATCTCCGTCTAACAAATGATGAATACAAATCATTATTCTTATGATGGTGATGATTTTTAATTATTTTTATTTTGAGGATAAAAGATTTGTCCAGGCGGGGATTCGAACCCGGGTCTTCCGCATCTCTAGTGCAGTGCTCTAAACCACTGAGCTACCAGGGGTCGTGTCCAAGCCAGACAAATCCATTCTCTTCACCGATCCTATATCCCCGTGTTCCCACAAATTTTCCGATGTATACAAGGGGAAGAATGTTCATTGAACATTACTTTAATTAGGATCTCGTTGACTTACTTCAATTTTATAATTTATTTTATATTTACTATTCATATGATGGTGATAAGATTATTTTCTCTTCAAAATAAAAATATTTAAAAATTATCACCATCATAAGAATAATAAATATAAAATAAATTATAATATAAAATTGACCTAAGTCAACGAGATCCTAATTAAAGTAATGGTCAATGAACATTCTTCTCCTTGTATACATCGCGAAAATTGTGAGAACGGGGGATACAGGATCGGTGAAGAGAATGGATTTGTCTGGCCGTGTTACGAGCCTGGTTAGCTCAGTTGGTTAGAGCATCGCGCTAGAGACGTCGGTGACCCAGGTTCGAATCCCGGCCTGGACAAATAATTTCTCTTCAAAAGTTAAAATATTTAAAAAGATAAAAATATTGCTCGAATCCCTCCAAACTGCCTAAAGTCAAAATAATGCGTCGCAATAAGAAAAAATAATAAGTGGCTAAGTCGAATTTTGTCCAAACAGTGTTCACTGCATTGAGGGCAGTGGAATCTTATCATTTTCGTAATTTTGGGCTTTAAATGAAGTTGTAATGTAAGCAATAATTCCTTTTCAAGGCAATGCCTGGCTTAGCATCTTATTTATTACGAAAATAACACAATTCCGCTTCAGTAAGTACAAAAAACTAATTTTGGATAACATTCGACTTAACGGTGAGACTGTAGATAATATCAAGCATTATATATAGATATATTTTCTAAAGCATCCAAATTAGTATAATATTATAAAACACATCATAATAACGCTTGCAATTATTGTTAAAAAAACAAATTTAGGTATGGTAAAAATTGGTGTATCTGTTTAAATCAGAAAACTGAACTTTTTCGCTCGAAAATAACACGATTCCGCTACTGTAAGTACAAAAAACTAATTTTAAAGAAAATTTGAACTAACCACTTACTTACCGGGGCTGTAGATATTGATTGATTTATTTTAGAAAAATATAAATCGAGCCTATGAAGATCTTTAGTAGTAATCGATTCTCAAAAAATAAAAAACTAATCAGCGATACTAACAACAAATAGCAAGATGCTGTAAGTTAGTTTAAAAAGGGAAGGGGCCCCCCTCATTAAGTGCAAAAGCTATTAGAATTCCTAAGACGAGGATGAGAAAAAGAGATAAAGGAATGAGAAGAAAGTTTGATTTTGATTCAAGACACAAAAAGACTTAATTCATTGTCCCTACAACCCTTCCCTCTACCCGGAGGAAAAGAATTAGCCAATTAGCATGGACAATGGGAACGGGGGATTCCCATTGGCTGTTTGGGAGCACGTCCCGAGCAATCAGAGTCCTTAACAATCCTCCTCCTCGGGGGGGGGGGGGTGATTGAAAGAGCCCTCAGGTATTTAATCAAGACGGTCTTAGAATTACTTAGCTAATTCTTGCTCTCCTCTTTAGCCTCCTTCTCTTCTTTAATGATAATCCCCGTCCGGTGACGAGGGAAGCCGGAGTTTCATTAGTTGTTGGTGAAGCTTTGTCTGCGGTTGTCGAAACGTCGATGAGCCTCTGTATAAAGGCCTCTGCTAGCTATTGTCCTTTCATATCTGTGTAAAAAAATGTACGTACGCATGTATAAAACACAAAAATAACGAGTTTATCAGTATTTTGGGGGAAGTCATTAAGGAAAAATCGACTAATGATACACAAAATGGAAAA
The DNA here is from genome assembly GCA_037127475.1 of Arma custos. Classification (NCBI taxonomy): domain Eukaryota; kingdom Metazoa; phylum Arthropoda; class Insecta; order Hemiptera; family Pentatomidae; genus Arma; species Arma custos. The sequence goes on from CM073763.1 coordinate 5,991,651, forward strand.
AAACATACGTTATTACCAGGAATTCGAACAAAAAAACACAGCACTAGTAGGCAGTGTTCAAAATATGATTTGTGAGCGAAGAATATTATGCCCAAAAAATAATTAACCTATAGCATGTTATATGCATAAGATAGCAATATTAGCAATCCCTAGGTAAAGGAAACCAATTTATATTTTGTAATTTTTATATTTGTTCAGGAGAGCCAATTTTCCTTAACTTTGAACTAGTAAAATTTCTTTCTACGTAACTTATAAAAACTGCTTAAAGCAATTGTACGAATTGCAATTGTCATTTATAAGTCATTGGAAGAATTTACTACAGTATTTACCTATGTCAATATACTTAAAATAGTACCTATTTTGTGGACACAGTGCCCATTACTTCCTAGGGAACAAAAACACGAAATGAAGTAATAAATTTTTTTTTTTTTTTATATTTATATTAACACTTTATTAAAATATTACAATCTGCCACTAGTGGGCAATAAGTAATAGTGCTGTGTAGCTTACAGTCATTCCATAACAAAACAATAATATAAACAAAATAAATATATACATGCGGAAAAATATATACATGCGGTAACAGAAAGAAATTAATGCGGAAATGATAATAAAATAAAGTAAAAAAAAATAAAAATAAATAAATAAATAAATAATAATAATACTAATAATAAAAATAAAAAAAAATAAAATGTATACATTCATACCCTATTTACAATTTGCCTGGGGTCCCCGAACTGAGCTTCTTCCCCAGGAATGAGGGCAAAGCAGGAGTCCGGGAGGCCCCAGCCCCCTTTCCCAGCCGCGTCACTGGCAGAAGTAATAAATAAATACAAAAAAAAAAGTTGGATTATAGTTTAATAGATGACCCAGCTATGCTTCGCTATTGCTTGATTTGATAGTGATAAACACTATGTGAAGTTTAATATAAATTTTGTATATGGAATATTTAAAATTCGAATAATTAAGAAGCTCATTAATCTTCAACAGTTGCAACGGCGCAGGTTATATTAATAGTTTTAATGAAAAAAAAAGTAATAATGAATCTTGAGAATTGCTGGAAGGACTATTTTGCTTATTCGGACATGGTGTATTAGTACTGCTACCCCCTTAGTAAGCCGAGATATGCCTACAACCGCACTCTTTCTCCCTACCAGAGTAGAACTCAGCAACCAATAGAGCCCTTCCGAAAGACAAGAGTCCTCATGGGATGGGAAAGTGCTAAATGTGCCTGGGATGTCGAGGAGTGGATAAATATAGATGGGAATCGAACCCGGAGCAGCTTATCTCCGCGGCTGCCGTCCTATCGCAAACACGTCACCCACAGCCTCCTCCATGCTCGCCCACTTAAGTAGTTCAATCTAGTCCTCTATGAGTATCCATGTGTGTCGTCGTGTATGCTCTTATTGTTTTCTTGCAGCTGTTAATATAAGCGTTCTTTGTTGTATGGATAACATACATAAATATATGCATAATTCATATGTTCATATGTATTTCACTGAATTCCCTTCCTAAACGCTTGCAACAACTTTAATGAATCCTTCTGGGTAGTCAAGTGGTTTAGATTCACCAATCGATCCGATAGATAATGTATCTTTAATTATTTATAATTATTATTGTTACGGGCTACTGGGTATTAAAATGAATTAAACAATTCCTTAATTAAAGATACTAATATTTATCAACAAAATGATAAAAAGGATACAAATAAATTATTAACAATTAAATTATTAGACTAATATAAATTTACAATAACAATATTCTAAATATTTATTATCTAGGCCTAACTCCTATTTAATTATTATAATAATCTAAGGTATTACTAATTCTAAATGACTAAACTATTTACATAAATTTGTATGAATATTATAAAATTATACTACAATTTATAACTAATAGTTAACACTTACAGTTCACTAGTCCACCGACCGTAAGATTCTCCAAGTATGACAAACTGACACACAGTAACAAACAGAAACAGTTTATTACACTCGCGAGACTGTCACAGTTCACTGATACACTTATTACACTGGCCGGTTTAACACTGACACTCACTTATCACAGATCTTCACCGTGCGTGGTCTTCTCTCAGACTAAGACTGACTCGCTCGAGGCGAGGGAAGTATTTAAATAGGCAAGGCCGAACATTCTAGAACACGGAAGGGTTTGAGACAATTCTGGAATCTTCTTAATCCTTTTCCGACAAAAGGAGACGATAGAGAAGGTCCTAATCCTATTTTAACTTCTCCCGCTGACGGATTTAAGCCGCTAATCCCTTGCTTCCGTCTTCCTGCCGGCGACCGTAACATTATCATTTAATTAACTTCTGAATGTTTGAACATAGCAGAATCAGACGGATCCTCTATATAATTCGTCTGAAGTCCTCCACCTATGCGTGATGGGGTAAAAAAAAGAAAGAAAAAAAATGAGATGGCGTAAAAAAAATGAACCACAAAAGAAACGTGATGGTGACAAAAATATTTTTAAAAAACCAACATTGGGCCGATTTAGGAAAAGTAGCTAATCCTCGTTTCACAAGGTTTAAATAAATATTTATAATATTATATTGATATTTACAACTGTAATAATATTACATCAAGAAAATTTGCTGCTATGAACAAATGACATGAAAACAAAAAACACTTGTGGAGAAACTACCCATTGATAGCACTCCAGTTAAGTTCTATAGTAGAAGGTCTCGAGGCCATCTTCTTTTCAGACGCCTCGGAGGGTTATCAGGAATAGTATGGGAAGCAAGTTGAGAGACTAGCGGATTCAAGTGTGTATGAAGCTTTTCATGGAAGGATAGGTATCTAGTTTGGGGCAAATCAGCAACATATAGGATATGAAGATCATGATAGATGAGTTTGTTTGTGACATAATAAGGAGCATTGAGGATTTTACGAAGGTTTTTGGATTGTAAGGATTGGATACGAGATGAATTGGATGGTTTAGTAGAGCCCCAAAGGTCAACTCCGTATGTCCAAATAGCTCTGATATCTGTCATGTAAATGAGTCTTTTGTAATTAATCGGAAGCTTAGAACGTTTGTCCAGTAAATGTTGAAGTAGGCGAAAAAGTCGAGCAGTTTCTTGTCTTTTCAGTCTTGTATGAGTGAATAAACTTAATTCAAAGTTTAAAGACATTAAAATTTAGTAACTTTTTAAACATGTTTATTACTTTTTATTTACTAAAAACTAAAAAATCTACACCATTACATGGGTTAGGTCTCTCCTCTCAATTAAGGGTACCTTTATTGCGGCTGGATGAGCCTCAGGAGGTACCGCGATTCCCAAAGTTGACTGTTAGCAGATTAAACCTATAAATTAATAATAAATAATAAAATAATTTATCTATCACAGGGGCCATTAATACAGCTTTTTATCAACAGAGATGTTTCCATTATTGATAATAATCAATATTTATTAATTGACCGAAAAACAAAGTGGTTGACCGTTATTTCGGCTAAAATCTTCTCTTTCAACTTTGTTAGCATAGAAACAGTACAATCGTTATCATACTCTGAGGCTAGGTTTGTTCAGAATAGATTTATTTTTATTTTTAGAAACATTCTTCACACTATATTTAATAGGAATTTGGACTGATTATGCCTGAAAATAGGCCTGTTTCATTGGAATATTAATGAACAGAGTGACTTATAGCTACATGTGACATCGACACCAAAAAACAACGAACATGCCACCGCTGTTTGGAGAAACAGAACAAATTTCTTCAAGATAAATGAGATGGAAACAAAAAACAGAAGAAAGGGTTGCCGAACATTTGGAACCCCCTTCTCAAACTAAATATAGAAACTTCAGTTTGAGGCCGCGCACTTGGAGAAAATGAAATATATGCTGGCTTGTATATTATTTTTATTATTTCCATGTGCTTTCTTAAATATATTTACCCTAATAATTTTATGCCCTTGGATAATGAAATATAGACTAAATTGCGGTTATCTTAACGTACTAATATTATAAATATGAAAGTTTGTATGTTTGTCTCTCTTTCACGCAAAAACTACTGAACGGATTTGGATGAAACTTCACAGCAATAATTTATACATCAGAATAACACATAGGCTATAGCAAGCGCGGATTTAGGGGGGCGCACGGGGGCAGGTGCTCCCCCCCGACAGTTTTATAGGAACTGTGGAGAAACCATTAGAGTACATAATTAAAGGAAAATAACATGATCATAGTTGCTAAAATATCAGAAAGAACAAGAGTGAAACTATTTGTTTTGATATACTATTAATCTTACTAATATTATAAATGTGAAAGTTTGTATGTTTGTCTCTCTTTCACGCAAAAACCACTGAACGGATTTGGATGAAACTTTACAGTAATATAGGTTATACATCAGAATAACACATGGGCTATAGCAAGCGCGGATTTAGGGGGACGCACGGGGGCACGTCCCCCTCCCCACCCCCCCCCCCGACAGTTTTAGAGGTACTGTGGAGAATCCATTATAGTACATAATTAAAGGCAAATCAGGAATTTAGCATCTTGAAATTTGCAGATAGCTCCTTTGTATGATTTAAGAAAGAAGTTTGGATAATTCCACCCTTATTATGATAAGGGTTCAAGGGTTGTATGGAATCATTCAATTTTGAAGTTAGACATCTGAAATTTGGTACGAGTAACCTATAGTGAAAAAAATTAAATTATTTAAATAATTAAATTATTTATTATTTTAAATTATTGTTAAAAAGCACTGTCAAGAAACTTTATGTGGTAGTCCAAATTCTATGCGAGCGAAGCCGCGGGCAAAAGCTAGTCTGAAATAAACAAAAGTTTTATTTAAACGTCTTAAATAATATTTAAGTATTTGTTAACAAAATATTCACTCACCTGGAGAAATCTAAAGAAACAGCATTTAAAGACCTTACTTAAAGTTTCAGGAAGTTAATTTCAGTTTAATAAACACACAAAATTAATTAAACAATTTATATCCATCCAATATATCTGTAGCCTCTCATATGTCTTCTAATTATAACAGCTGTTGTATCAAGGCTTTGTGGGTGTCACAGCAAATACAAAGTCAAGGAAAGCGTTCGTATATTAAGGATGAAGTTTCAGTATTTTTATTCATCCGGTTATTTCATGGTAATACAACAATTATCTACAGCCCCACTACAACAAGTGGCTAAGTCGGATATTCTCCTGAGAGAGTTAACTGCTTTCGGATAACCGGAATCGTATCATTCTCGTAGTTTTTGGCTTGAAATGGAGTTGTAATATAAGCAATAACTCCTTTTCAAGCCAATGCCTCACTTAGCCACTTATTCACTACGAAAATAACTCGATTCCGCTTACTTAAATACAAGAAACTCATTTTAGATTAAATAGATAGACTTAACCACTAATTTACTGTAGAAATGATCATAGAACTTGTCATAAGCATTGATGCCTCAATATGCCATTATCCAGCGCCATTATTCCTTTATATAATAAATTAGTAACAAATATTAATAAAAAAATTGTCTTAAAAAAAACAACTTATTTTAGAATATGAATATGTATATGCAACCCCTTCAATTCCTGATAATCCTACGAGGCGTCTGAAAAGAAGATGGCCTCGTGACCTGTTAAGTTGAACTTTTTATTTGAGTACTACCACTGGGTAGTTTCTCTACTTGCCTTTATGTCGGGACATGATTTATCTTTCATTATATTTACTGGATGTATTCTGTATACAATTGTAAATTTCAATAAACATGTTTTTAAAAAAACACGAAGCAACAAACTGCGGAACCGATACCAAGATTTGTATAAAATTCATTTATTTTGGGTAAGAGAAAATAAAAACCATTTTCCAGTTGTCGTTTATTCAGTTATTTTCACTCCTTAGAGACGTTTCGACACTATGGTGTCATTCTCAATCCTTTCTTCTCCTGCATTTTTTAACTGGAAAGTCATACTTTTAAAAAAATCTTAGGAGATCACTAGTCCTCCATGGTCAATAAATAATATTGCATTCAAAAATGAAAATAAAAAAATAAAAATGAATGCAATATTATTTATTGACCATGGAGGACTAGTGATCTCCTAAGAATTTTTTAAAAGTATGACTTTCCAGTTAAAAAATTGAGAAAGGATTGAGAATGACACCATAGTGTCGAAACGTCTCTAAGGAGTGAAAATAACTGAATAAACAACAACTGGAAAATGGTTTTTATTTTCTCTTACCCAAAATTTCATTATATTTACTGGATGTATTTTGTATACAGCTGTAAATTTCAATAAATACATTTTTTTTTTAAATTCACGAAATAAAAAAATCTCATAAACCTGTAATAACGAAGCTTAAGCGATGAAATTTCCATCTTGCTCAGCTGAAATCATTAATGGGAAAACATATACGCAATAAAATAAACATAATTATGGCGATATGCGTTTATAACCGGAGCCAGCTTGGGTCAAATTAAACAGAATATATTTGATTGCCCGCTCCGACCCTCGGATAAATTAATATATGCGGATAATATTTGCCTGATAGAGGCCAATGTGTTTACACTCAACGGCCATGGAACGTTTGATAATGATTACTCTACAAATTAGTAACATATTTCTGCAAATATAGATATCACTGAAATATAGATATTATTATTGCATTACTCAAAATGTAATACAATATCTCCTCTGATACTGAATGTATTGATAGCATTCAACATTTAGATATCTAACGGCAATATAACTTTATTTTGTTTGTTTACTGGAAAAACAGTATTTTAAAACTGTTGCTCTATATTCTATATCTTATTGTGGTAAATAAGAAGTAATCTCAATTCAAACATCCAAAAATTGCCCTATTTAAATACGAAGTTTGATAAAAAAAAATACGGTGAATCATTTTTTATTTCAAAAAGTAATAAACTTCCATCGAATTCGATTTAATCTCCTTCAAAGTACTGTCCCTGGCTGGCAATGCACTCATCCCAACGTTTAATCCATGACTGGAAACACTTCTGGAAGGCTTCTTTCTGAAGGGCTTTTAGCTGCTCGATCGTGGCCCTCTCAATGTCAGAAATGATGTCAAAACGTTTTTTTTTAAGCACAGTTTTAATTTTTGGAAATAGCCAGAAGCCAAATGGTGCTAAATCGGGTGAGTAAGGCGGATGTGGACAGACAGGAACACTTTTTTCGGCCAAAAACTCGCGAATGAGAAGCGAGATGTGACACGGCGCACTTTCGTGATGAAGAAGAAACCCATTCGCCCATTTTTCTAGTCTCTTTCGTCGTATATAATAATACACGAATATATTTATATACGCATATAGTACGTACATATTTATATATTGAGATACTGAGTATCTTCCATTAAATAAAATAATCAGGTTTTTTTTTATTTCAGATTTTTTTTTTTTTATAGATAAATACTGTATCATTTATAAGAAAAATGATTCAACATTATTACAGAACATTCTCTGTATTGAAATGACAGTTGTAAAATCGAAATTTCGAAATAGGATGTAGCTAGTTTTACTTTTTAAATCGTTGCATCGTATTTTTACCATTTAAATTAGAAAACAGTGCTATATTTTATGTAATGGATTAAATAAATCATAAATAGTGGCTTATTTGGTTGGCCGATTTTTAAAATTAGTTATAATTTTACAGATCGAGCTCGACATAAGACTGCAATGCCGATAAATATCAAAGTACGATTTTTTTATTTAGTAGAAAGAAATAAAGAAGGGGCACTTAACTTAATTTTCAAAATTTTGTTTGGACACGAAGTATTGTAATGTATGTATGTCCTACTTATATCTGGTATGTATATGATGGATATGATCTAGTCACTTGGTGTGGATGGATCTAGGATTGATCCTTGTTCATTCCTTCAAGAAAATGCTTGAAGAAATATTGGTAGAAGTTTCTCAACATTGGCTGAGACCAGTTATGAACAGGCACTGTCTTACAGACTACAGCCACTTCTCTAAGCGCTCAAGTAAGTGCTGATTTCATTAATTTAGATTGTTAGTAATTCATTTAGGATTTTTTATAATTATTATAAAATAATACAAGTAAAAAGTTAACGTACAGTCTTAAGGAAAACACATTTATATCATTAAAAAAATCTGTAACACAACACTCCATGGAGGAGTTCGGTACATGGTAAACACTGAACTATTTAAGTGACAAAGTTCCCTTATTGAAGGGTACCCACTTTACAGAGTGATCTTCAGGAAGGTCAGTAGATCCTACACTGCCCATATAAGCTAATTAGAAAATTAAATAATTTGTTTATTGCATCCGGGTTTGAACTCAGGATTTTTAGTATAGAAACTCAGCGCTCTTCTACTGGTCTGAGACTGGTAAACTACATACGAATTGTTCCCCACATTTACCGTTATTAATAAAAAAAAAAACGGTTTTCCCACGGCTTATTGCTTTTACAGGGTGGCCCAAAAAAGACTGAAGGATTAAAAATAGTTATATCTTTTTTGTGTGTTTAATATTTTTTTTTTGTCTTTTGCAGGTTATTTACTGGTTTTTGGAGATAAATCATGGCTACATATGATGTGCAGAAACGCGTCAAAATCATTGAATTTTTTTATTCTTCTGGAAGGTCAATTATTACAACTCAACGAAATTATCGTCGTCATTTTAATGTCCGAACAGCACCCAGTGACAACATGATTAGGAACTTAGTCTCCCGTTTTGAGGAACATGGAAGAGTGTCAGATCTTCCAGGAAGAGGAAGAGGTCGATCTGTGCGCAATGAAGCAGTTGTGGAGGCTGTACGGCAGAGTGTAAACGAAGATCCATCTGTCTCTACTCGTCGTCGTTCTGCTCAATTGGGAAACATTTTAAGATCCCGCTTCAAAATTCTTTGCAGGGATGTTCTGGAGATTCCCAATTGAGCAGAACGACGACGAGTAGAGACAGATGGATCTTCGTTTACACTCTGCCGTACAGCCTCCACAACTGCTTCATTGCGCACAGATCGACCTCTTCCTCTTCCTGGAAGATCTGACACTCTTCCATGTTCCTCAAAACGGGAGACTAAGTTCCTAATCATGTTGTCCCTGGGTGCTGTTCGGACATTAAAATGACGACGATAATTTCGTTGAGTTGTAATAATTGACCTTCCAGAAGAATAAAAAAATTCAATGATTTTGACGCGTTTCTGCACATCATATGTAGCCATGATTTATCTCCAAAAACCAGTAAATAACCTGCAAAAGACAAAAAAAAATTATTAAACACACAAAAAAGATATAACTATTTTTAATCCTTCAGTCTTTTTTGGGCCACCCTGTAGAAAGTACTCACTGATTCCAAAGCGATTTCCAAACACGAAAAGTTTCGTAGCGTACCAAATAAAATCCTCGAAGCGAACAAATATCACTCCCTCATTTGAGTCCAATTTAGAGACAAGTTGCGTTTTCCTCGTAAAGTGGTCGTGATGATAAAATCGATAAGTTCTCTCCCCCAACTTCTTTTCGTACTTAGACAATCAAGGGATTCATTTCCATCGCGCCTCTGTTTTATGCGCCCACAGCAGCCTCAGCTCTCCGCTTGAATACGCATTGTCTGTTTATGCTCCAGCCGTGTCCTTCATCAGTTCCTCGTCATCTTTCGGAAGACTTTAATATCGAAGAAGAGACGCAGAAGAGTTTTTCATATCTCGTACAACCCGAAACTAAATGAGTAAAACCTGAATATGAAGAATAAAGTCGGTGCAGATGTGATCTCTCTGAAACTGATTTTCGATGAAATAATACAACGCAGTTTTATGTTCTGATATATTGGCTGAATCCAATAAACCTCTGTTACCAGGCATTTTGTTGGTTAAAGTATTTCGTTCTAACCATGTTAAGCTAGATATCAGTGGATCAAAATCCTAATTGTAAAAATCTATGTAGATGATTTTCTCCTCCTCTCAAGTCCTATATCTCGCTTACCATTTGATGGGTGGTAAAATGTAGTCAGAAGTTCCAAGTAAAGTATTTTTGGTTTATCAAGAATAATTAAAATTTTATTTTTAATTAGACATAAATGGAAAGATTCCAAACAAACACCTTAAGCTTCTAAACAAAAAGGCAAATTATCCAAAATACATACAAAGTACAAATGATCCAACAAGAAACCAAAATACCCGTCAATGTTTCGTCTATTCAGACATCTTTAGGGCAGAAAATAATATTACATTATTTTAATAATATAAAATGGTAATAATATTACCTTAGAATGAAGGAAGATGCGAACATAAAACGTTTTTTAGTATTTATTTTTCTTGCAGAGTGCCGGCCCAAAAAGTACTATGATACCTGCCTGTAAAATGATTTTTCGTATATAAAATTTTAACATTTTTCATCTTCAAATTCCTGGGAATTTTTAAATAATTCATTATTGAACAGGATTCAATAACAAAATAATCTATGTCAAGGGTTGGCAGCCGGACAGGAGGCCAGTGGATGTTATAAAGAAAAATCCTCGGTTATATTGCCATTCACAGAGGACTCATTAATGATGTTTCCGATCCTAGGCGATGTCAGATACTCTTTATGGATCCCTATCGTTTTATAGCGGGAATGGCAAAATGTGGTGATTGTAGCATCGTCCGATTAGCCATAGCAACATAAAGTTACCTTAAATAAATAAACATCAAACAAACAAACAAAGCACAAAATAATTTAAATACTTGATAATTATATGAATATTTGAAATTAAAGGTAACAGGAAAGAAAGAAAATTCGATATTCTAATGATTGTGTATAAAAATTTTAATGATTTATATATTACTAGCTTATGCCCGCGGCTTCGCACGCGTGGAATTTGGTCTGCCACGTAAAGTTTCGTGAAAGATCATTTTAAATAAATGATTTAATTATTTTTTTTAAATATAAGTTACTCGAACATCCGAAATTTCAGATGTATAACTTCAAAACTGACGGATTCTATACAACCTTTGAACACCTATTATATTAAAGGGGAAACCTTTGGAGTGGAATTATCCGAATTTCTTTCTTAAACTATACACAGAACCTAACTACAAATTTCAAGATGCTAAGTTCCTGATTTACCTTTAATTATGAACTATAACGGGGGGGCACATGCCCCCGTGCCCCCACATAGATCATCATGTGATTTGCCTTTATTTATGAACAATAATGGATTCTCCAGAGTACCTAAAATACTGTCGGGGGGGGGGGCACGTGCCCCCTTCCACCCTCCCATAAATCCGCGCTTGCTATAGCCTATGTGTTATTCTGATGTATAAGCTATATTACTGTAAAGTTTCATCCAAATCCGTCCAGTAGTTTTTGCGTTAAAGAGAGACAAACATACAAACATTCACATTTATAATATTAGTAAGATAATAAAAAAACAAACAATGGAAGTAGATAATGTAAAAAATATGTATATTCCACTACGACGAGTCTTTGGTTCAATACATGGTAGAAACTGTACTGTTTATAGAGCAATGGATGTACAGGGAGGTGATTTGTCCAAGATCACGCTCAACCGCCATGATTTCCATATTTTGGGTACCCTCTTTATAGAGTATGGATGACCCCAAGAAGGGGTAGATAGTTTATATTATAGCATTTATTAAATTATCTTCAACAGCATGAATGAAACCCGGACCTTCTGCACGGCAGCTTAGCGCTCTACCATTGCGAGACTGCTTTCTCAGTGTTTACAAATAAAACATTTTTTTTTTAAATGTAATCTATTTAAATTATAAGCATAATTCTTTTTGTGTATGCCAGATCCATTCTCACCTCCTCTATATTTATAATATACTCCCCTATATAAATAATATAAAAGTTCTTGTATATAATACGACAGATAATAATCGCCATGATATTTCAATTGCCCGATGAAGCAACACCTGAACAAAGCTCTTGAGACGTTTGGGATCCTCAATGATTCATTGAGTGACACACATCAGCTGTTCCCCGGCGCCAGGATCCCACGGGTGAGCTATCCTCTCCACTCTTTGTCCTGAGGACAGGACGAAATTGGCATATAAAAAGGAGCGAGTAGGAAGTTGAAGACAAAAGTGGACACGGAGGTCCGGTCCTCATTGTGGTTCGGGATTGTGCAAGAGCTAGGACCGGGTCCTGTGTCGAAACATCCCTTAGCCCTTGTGCAAGACCGCAAGGAGGGATATCATCCGGGTAGTTGGCCTCCTCAGTCCAGAGCAGGATCTCCGAGGGGATGGTACATCTACGAGATATAGGTAATAGTAAACGATAATATCACTAATACTAGATAGAGACCTAGGTACGAAGTATAATGTGTTCTAATATTAATTACTAATATTTAATAAAGAACAATCTTATTATTGAATACTAATATTATAATTTCATACTTATATCATTATTTAATGTTGAAGAAATTGGTCCGGGTAGAGGTCACTGAATGAAATTCTCAAGTAATTTCAGGAGATCTTTATTGATAGCCAACGTTTCGACCTACGCTGTAGGTCTTCTTCAGGGCTATATGCAAAATACAGACAATTTAAGAAAACGGTACGAATATATTAAATCATTTTAAATATAGATAAACTAAAAGAAGGTGAATACAGGCAAAAAAAGTTGATAAAGATGTACAGTAAGGTAATTATGAAGATTAAAATGTAGAAAATAATAATAAAACATGAAGAAAATAATAATAAAACAGAAAGGGTTGACAGTTAAAAAATTAAGGTATTACAGATAAAAAATAAAAACTGAATATACAATAGGAATGTGAAATGATATGGGTAAATTAGAAAGTGATAAGAATTAGGCACTAAAAATTATAGGTAATAAAAAAAATAAAAAAAAAGGTCGAAACGTTGGCTATCAATAAAGATCTTCTGAAATTACTTGAGAATTTCATTCAGTGACCTCTACCCGGACCAATTTCTTCAACATTAAGTTATCATAGGTCAACAATTATCATCAATATTATATCATTATTATTAGAATATTAAATTATATTTATTGTATTCAATACTATAATGATGTAAAACATTTGACTATATAGCAAAGTTATTCAATAATCAATAGGGTGAATCTGAAAATCTGTATAACCGAGAATTCTTAGTTTGAGTTTGGGACAGAAGAAAGTTAGCTAATTTTGCTATCCAGATTTCAGGGTTATGTAGCCATATTACATTATATTGAGATACCTGATAAGAATCTCAATTACAATATATTCTTCAATATTACATATATATATTTCTTCTTTTTTGTCTTCCTCTTAATGCCATTCAGCTATCGCCTAGGAGCCTCAAGCCAGCGTAACCATTCTTCTCGGTCACTGCGAAGCCGCTTCATTTCATTGAGGGATCTGCCTCTTTTTCCTCCAATTCCCTAGATATACTGTTGGTAAGTGATTCTGGGGCGTCCGCGCGGCAGACATGTCCAAACCACTGCAGTTGCCGTCTTTCTAGAGTGGTTTTAAGTTATGTGACTTCTAGTTGCTCTCTAATGCTTTCATTTCTGCTGCCGTTATGCGACTAGACTGCCTGTCCAGCATTGTCCTACTTTCTCCGTAGGTGAGTGCAGGTAGTTAACAGACTTATATATGTGAATTTTGGTCTTATGTTATATGTATATATTCTAGATTATTTCATAATAATCACAAATTATATTATTATACAGAGTCTTTCAGGATTTAGTAGACAAATTATAAAGAAAACTTGTAGTAAGAACCTCAAAACAACAAAATAAATTCCTATGTCCGCAAACGCTTTGTTTAGGAAATATTCACACCTAAAGATTTTCACTCTTATGAATCATTTTAGGCACAGTAAATAAATGAAACTTATTTTATTTGCTCAAAATACTTTATTCATTATATATAAACATTGAAATTCATATTCAATGTCGTTCAAAATGATTTCCTTTAGCATTAAGATAGGCTCGCCATCTTTCTTGAGCAACTGAACGGGTTCTTCAGTGGCAGAATGGCACTGGGTAGGTGTTGTTGTTTTACAACATTCAATTATCTTTCTTTATAAAGAATTAAGCTCATTGACCGGCCTTGTATAAGATTAATTTAGAATATATACAAATTACCAATATAATAATCTTGTGATCTTGTATAATCACTTTGAACAAAATTAATATAGATGTTAATATTTACATTTAATGAATAAAGTTATTTAAACAAATAAAATAAGTATTATTTATTTAATAAGCCTAAAATTGTTGATGACACTGAAAATCTTTAGGTTTGTACGTATATCTGCTAAAAAAAGCGTTTGCTGACACATCTCCATGCGACGGTTTTTTTTTTTGTTTTGAGGTCCTATTAGTTCAAATTTTCAGTTTTTCTACTAAACCCTTAAACATCCTATACAGTAATATAATATGTGATTATTATAATATAATGTAGAATATATATAATATAGAAAAATATATTGTCATTGAGATTCTTATCAGGTATCTCAATATAATTTAATATGGAGAACAAAATGGTCCGGGTGGAAACCAAAAAATAATTCCTGACACAAGTAACATAAAATCCTATGGACCCAGCAATACAGAATGTACTCGCATATCTGAATAAACGCATTGCTTGTTTGTTAGTGGAGTTGACACCGATGAATATTGGATCTTGCTGATGAAATCGAGAGCTGTCCACAACCAAACAAAAATCAAGATTTCATTACCTATACGCACACTTGAAAAAAATCACTGTGTATTATTAATATTATTTATTGCCATTTTTTATTATTATGCATAGATACGACGTCTTTTGGAAGTATATCTGGAAAAATACAGGAAGTGGAAGACCATCAATTTCAATATTCGTTTTCGTCAAATTCACTAGCAACCCATCTAATGAGTTTCCCGAAGTTTACGTATTTTAAAAAAATTAGTAAATAAATACATTTTTAAATATATATATATATATATATATATATATATATATATATATATATATATATATATATATATATACATGTATTTAAATCAGCCAACATTTTGAAACATAAATGTTGCGTGTGATACAAAGTTTTGAGCATCATTTCTGACTTTAGTGCCAAATTAAATGAAATTCGGTCCCTTGAAAAAGCAGCTCACGACACATTGTGGAAGAAGGGCTGAGGGATTTTTTAAAATTTTGTATAATCATTCTACTTTTTTCTAATCTTAAATCTCAAATTTCCAAAAAAAAAATGGAAAAAAAGGAGATTACATTTTTTTCCTAGGCAAATTGCAAAGGTCCATCATTAAAATTAAGGAACCAAAGCAATTTAAATAACTCTAAAAGTACAAAACTCATTTTAATTTTTAAGCTCGAAAATCATGTAAATAATTACGCAATCAATTAGTTTGAAATTAATCATATAACAATAAACTAATATAAATAACAAAAAATAGGTTTTTGCGAAATAAAATTCTACATCTGAAAGTTATTTGTTTTATACCTTATAATATCCTAACTTTCCTATAACAGAAGGATATATTAAATTTTTATGTACTTTTGCAATTGTATATTGTGATTATTTTTTTTTTAATTGAATTGATGATGAAAAAATATTCGGTTTATTGAAAGATTTAAATCGTTTTCTTCCCATGATTACCTGCAATTTTAAAATGATATTGCAATTTAAAATTTGCTATTTTTCCAATAATTTTTTTTGTATTATCTGTTCCATTTTTTTTTTTTATGACTTCCAAAATTATAATATAAATATATGTATGTATATTAAGATCTGTGATTACGGCCAGTGAATATTTTACAGAAATTAATCAAACATATTTATTTTTTGACAACCTTTCGGCAGTTTTATAGAAAAAAATTATAAGATTAAAAAAAAATGGTTAAGTTACAAATTAGCCGACGAGAAATTAAAATTAACAAGAGTAAAACGCAATCTATATTAATAATAAAACATAATACAGTAATTTATGTAATTTTACAATATTATGTACTTAAGAAATAATTTTTCAACTTATAAAATATGATTTATGACTGATGAAAGTCCGAATAATGTTAAATTAGTTTGAATTCAAATGCAAGAATGAAATATGTTTTAACATGTTATAATATGTTGTTATCATATAGGAAAAGAAAATAATAGAATAAGAAGGAAATATGTCTATAAAAAAAAATTGAACATTCCATGCGGACGTAGAGTTTGTGGATAACCAAGTATATATTGAATATGCTAAACAAAAACCAAAAAATTTACTTCAAATTCACTGTAAGCATATTTACTTTCCAACTTCTCTTTCGGCTTAAAAGAAATCATAAATCAATTTCCTGATTTTTGGTGGTAAAATAAAATATTTTATTTTAAAATTAAGGTTTTCAGTTAACTGCAATTGAAATTTATTAAAAATTAACTACCTTCCATAGCCGACTTTAATACATGTTTGATGAACTACTAAGAAAAATCACTGCATGAAATATTCTTACAATAACCTTAAGGTTTATAAAGTTCAATATTATTTGACCGAATAAGTAAAACTTTTAATTATATTGAAGTAGGACTTGAATAAGGATAAAAGGGTCGAATATAGGATGCTATTTTCCTTATTGGTTCATATCTTTGAGTATTTCTCACTGATTTCCTCATTGCTTAAAATTTAAAATGCCTAGAAAACAATGCAACATAAAATCAAACTAAAATGATAAATAAATGCAGACGTAAATTAACTTTTTGACATATTTTTCTAGTTTAGTCAAACAATATGGTCTAGCACGGCCCCTTGCTACCAAATTTTTCGGGGTTTTAGTCTGGTTCTGAGCCTGAAGTTTCGAGAGCAAAAACCATAACTTAAAAGGCAATTTTTTAAATTTTTTAAATTATCTGTTTTTGATCCTTAACGCTTCATGTATCCATTACAGAGACCAGACACAAATCTTTGTTAAAGGTGGACATTTAAAATGTTTTTTTAAATATTTTTATTTTATAAATTGAAAATTTTATTTAAAAAATTGAAAAGAATTTATTTTATTAAATAAGTTATTTGTTAAAAGTTAAATTTGTCGAGGTAAGAAACAAATCATTACAATTCTTGCCCCTTTAGTAAGAACATCCAATTTTTTTTATTATATGTTTTAATATTTTTTATTATCTTAAATTAGATTGGGAGCGTGTAAACTGCTGAGCTGCAATGCTGGAGGTTCGAATCCGGCTTTGACAGAAACATTATCTAAAATGATCTGTAAATAGCCACACACCACCACCACAGTCTACGTTGCCTGGGTTTTTGATAAATCGATTTTTTTTAAAGATTTCTATACTTAATCGATATCTAATAATAAGTTTAATAAGTTTACTAATAAGTTTGATAGTTTATCTCACTAGAGAAATATAAAATATGTTTCATGAATAGCAATTATAAGTAATAATTTTCACAAACCTGTCTAAAAAAATTACTTTTGAATTTCCATTGTTACTGTTATGGATTTGAGATATTTACAAATATTGAGGAGCGAGATGGCTCAGCCTCTAGAGTGCTGACTTGCAATGATGAACGTTCTGTGTTCAATTTCTGCAGTTTCGGATAAATTATTTAATTTTAACAGCTACCGAAGGACTCTGTATGATCTACAGAATATTCTGGGGCTCATCCAGTCTCTATTGGAAGTGTAATCTACTTTTATGTTATGTTTTTTTTTTATGGACTGGGATCTATAAAATGGAATAAATATTCAGGATATATTTTTTTTATTCTGAAATCTCAATTTAGTTCAAAATTTTATTATTATTTGAGCCGTTTATTTTGAAAGTGGCCTACCTCCATTTATCTTCAAATGGAGATATTTAAGGGTTTGCGTTTCAATGAATTTAAAAATATACATATATGATACTAATGAGTCATACTGCTTAAGTGTATCTAAGGGTGTTAAATTTATGGTTGCTATTAAAATTGTAACAATTATTAAGTGAATAATATGCGTTTTCTTATCAAGAATGGAGTTAGGCCACTTTCAAAATTAACAACCAGATTCATAATAAAATTTGAAGGTACCCAAGTTCATTCAACATAATTTAAGATTGAAAAAACAATCCTCAATTTATTTTACATATTATTAAAACACTTCGGAAACACAATTTATGCGATTCAAAACATTTTTAAATTAAAGAACATATAAAATTACAAACATATATTTATTACAAAACAATTTACTATTTATCTACATTTTGCTCGTGTGAAAGGGATTTGAAGAAATCATGATGTTCCGGTGGTTTATATCACAAAAGATCAATCATGTTCTTGAATTTTGCTGTTGTTATTTGTCTGATATTTTTATAAAGTGGGGTCAATACAATGTTTTCGAATTTTCTTGGTCTACCCCGACGTGGTAATAAATTGAGGACTTTCAAATTTTCATTCTCATTCATTGATGTCTTATAGAAAATTTTATACGGTTCATTTCTAACAAAACGTATATTTGTAACCAGTTTACTGATTCTCCATCAGAATTCTTTACCCTTTTAAAAATTGCGTCTTCTAATAATTTTGTTGATATAAAATCTTTTTGTCTCATTTCATTTACAATAAAATTATTACCTTTCCGACCCTTCACCACTGCTTTCAGACATTATCAATAGTAAATATCTCGATATAAGTATAAAATAAATGGAGTTAGGCCACTTTCAAACTGCACAGTTCAGTTATTGAACTAATTCTGAAAACTTATGTGTCAAAAACTTATCGTATTTGCTCGGAATATCAGCAACCTGAAATGCTTCACTGATATATAATGTGAAGTTGTACATGTAACCATGGTAACTGGCAAACAATTGAAAAACGGAGTTAGGCCACTTTCAAAATAAACGGCTCATTTGTTTAATTATTTTTTTAAAACTTTTATCTGACACTTTTTATACGCTTTATGATTTGAATCATGTCTTTATGGTCAGATATATATTATATTTCTTTTTCTGTTCATGTTTGTTATTCTAAAGGGACTTCAGTCCCAGAATAAAGCTACTTTTCTATTCTATCATCAGAACTAGTTGAAAAAAAAAATGAAATTGAAAAAAAAATATAACACTGACTACATTCTGCATATTCATTCCGTCTATTATTTTTTTTTTTAATTTCTGCTGACATTGTCTGCTCAGAGTCAAATACTAGGGGGTTGTTAGTTAAATAACTAGAATTGGAATAGTTTTCCAGTCATCCCTTTAATTATTTCCCGTTGTCCTCTACTGTAGACTTAACTATAACTAATTAATTAAATAAGGGAATGTTTCTTCAAAGAGATGAAATACAAATTAGGTCGCCTAGAAGAGCTTCTGTCTCTCTACAATGGCCAAGTCAAAAGGCACATGGCAAATAATTCGATGAAAGACAATTTTATCTCGCTAAAATTAATTCTAGCACTGGTTCAATTGTAATTAAGGGGATGGCATAGGAGTGGATTTAATTCCACTAGGACCTTTGAAGTTTTGTGGACGGGGGCACAATTATTCAATTGCATACTAACCTTTTCTTCCAAGTACAACTTCCAACATTACAAAAGGATTTTTGATTAATTATACTCGTACTTTAATTCTATTGTGTTCTCTCTTCTACCTTTTTTTTTTTAATATTTATTGTTATATAATATTGCTACAATTCACAAAAATTATATGCTGTACCATAAAGACCAGTCTCAAACTTAAAAATAATTACCATTTAAATGTATCTATACAGAATCGTCCTACTAATATTATAAATGCGAAAGTTTGTATGTTTGTCTCTCTTTCACGCAAAAACTACTGGACGGATTTGGATGAAACTTTACAGTAATATATGTTATACATCAGAATAACACATGGGCTACAGCAAGGGCAGATTAAGGGGGTCCCCCAGACAGTTTTTGGTACTATGGAGAAACCATTATAGTACATAATTAAAGGCAAATCACATGATAATATTTGTTAAAATAACAGATAGAACAAAATTGAAACTATTGTTTTGATATCCTACTAATATTATAAATGCGAAAGCTTGTATGTTTGTCTCTCTTTCACGCAAAAACTACTGAACGGATTTGGTTGAAACTTTACAGAAATATAGGTTATACATCATAATAACAAAAAGACTACACCAAGGGAAGATTTAGGGGGGCCCGGGGCACGTGCCCACCAGACAATTTTTTGTGTTCTGTGGAGAATCCATTGTAGTACATAATTAAAGGCAAATCAGGAACTTAGCATCTTGAAATTTGCAGATAGGTTCTTTGTATAATTTAAGAAAGAAATTAGGATAATTCCACCCTCAAGGGTTTCCCCCTTAATGTAATAGGGGTTAAAAGATTGTATGGAATCCATCCGTTTGGAAATTAGACATCTGGAATTTCGGATGTACTAGTAACTTATAACTAAAAAAAATAAAATTATTTATTTAAAAGGCAGACCAAATTCTACGCGAGCGAAGCCGCAGGCAAGAGATACTAGTAATATATTATAACAAAAAAACTTTCAACATAACTCTCCTTTTACCTGAAATGACACCGTTACCATTGTGCTTCAATAAGACCGAATAATATAGCTTTAGAGAATTATTACAGCTTTAGAGCGATAATAAAAATATAATTTTACAATACCTATTAGATTATGCTTCTTAGATAATAAAAATAGGGTTTTGTAATTTTTTTTAAAAACCGATAATAAAAAGATATTTTTTAAGACCGTGGAAAAATTCCAACGAAAAGCCCTTGAGTCTCCAAACTAATACAGAAATTGAAATTATCTGTCCAATATTTCGCCCTAATCTAATATTAGTTGCATTTGAGCCTTGGAGGTGGTGGGATGTTTCTTGGGTGCATTATTCATGTTTTGTTTTGCTGTTATTCTCTTTATACCCTGAGGATGCCTGAATGGGCGAAATATTGGACAGGTAATTTCAATTTCTGTTTTAGTTTGGAGACTTAAGGGCTTTTCGTTGGAATTTTTCCACGGTCTTAACATTTATGTAAGGTCTCTTTTTACTTTTCAATAAAAAGATATTTTGTTTTTTTAATTAAAAAAAAAAATCGCAACCTCTACAACCAGTGTAAGGTCTGGGTTTCAGTACATGATAGAGACTTCACTATTTCTTGGTTGCGCAGGGAGGTGATTTGTCCTACATGTCGCTGTATCACCACATTTCCCCTTAGTTGGGTACCCACTTTACAGCGACTGCGTGATCTCCAGGAAGGTCATAGATCTTGTGGATCCATCTCCGGCTTCTTACCGATTAAGTAAAACTCTGCCAGCAGCGGGATTTGAACCCAGAACCTTCAGCCTGGCAGCTCAGCGCTCTACCACTGAACCACTGCGCTCCCGAAAAATATAATTTTGACAATACACTTTTCAATAATGTCTTGAAAATGCCTGAATAGGCGAAACGTCGACCGATAGGCATGTGTATTACTGGAGAAATTTGAAACATAAGGCTATGCATTGTGGTTTTTCCCAATTGCATTGTAATTTAATAATACACTAATTTTCATTATATAAAATATGCAAATTAAAATTTTTTTTTTTACATTTTTCCTAATTTAGTCAAACAATTTCGTCCGACACTACACTCTGCTGCCTTAATTTTCATGGCTTTAGTCCGATTCTGAACCTAAAGTTTCGGGAGCATACAGCACTGTTTGGCTAGACCAGTAGAAATGTGAAAAGTCATTTTTTTTTTATTTAGAGTTCTGCATTTTTGATCCTGAATGCTTTATATATTTAGTGACATTTCTTTTTTTTTTGTTTTATTGTCATTTTCAAACTAACATACAAATTTAGCAACGGAACTTAAAACCGAAATATTAAAATTTAATTATCATGTATTTTCTATAATCAAGTAATTACAAAAATAGACGGCCAGAAAATAATGTTCTTTCGTGAAAAATAATGTGATAATAATACTATTTTTTTTTTCATTTCTATAATTAAAAACAATAACTGTTATTGAGAGTAAAGTGCAGCTCTTAATATCTCAAAACAATATTAAGTGGGTTCTCATATATAATAGGATCATTCGGTACTAAACTGAGCTTCAATTATTAAAATAATTTGGATACCTCAATTATAACGTTAAGTACCAACAACAGAAAAATTAAATGAACAATGGAATATTTTGTAAAATAAGGGTTGTTATTATGAGTACTCCCATGTTCTAATAAAATGTGTAATTAGAATTTCTGAAAAGAAGGTATAAATTATATTTAAAAATTAACATTTTAAAGCAACTCAAGACTACTACCTATGTATTAGAAACAGCATTTTTCGAATTCTGTTTATCACTCCTGCATAACTCTATGTTATGACGAGAAACTTATGGTGATCATTATAAAACGTTTTTGCCAAAAATACATTTTTGATATCGAAGTAACTTATATGTAAGTATGCTTATGCGCATATTTCCTGAATTTTGTTTTTCGTTTCCAATACCCATTTTGTGAATTTTATAGATATTTAAGTACAACTAATCCTGTTAATAATATCATAAATATAGTGACAATTATAAATGATTGAAAATATATTGATATTTAAAAGGTTATCCATAAAATATTTAAAGTCTTTAGATCAGTCTGTATGTGAATATCTGAGCTAATAATAGCCTTAAAAATAAAAATGGTGTCCTCCCGCGATAAATGACTCATACAGGCGAGCGCCATTGTCCGAAAATCGATATCTTCTTTCAAACGAAACAGCACAGCTTCGATAAACGTTCCATTTATTTTTTTTTAATTATAAGTTAATTGAAATTATTTCTGTTACTTTGTATCAGTTCGAGGATATTAAATTGTACCTTTATAGCTTTTTATATAATGGCCTCACCATTCGAAGCGAAGTAAAATGAATGCAATTATATAAAATGTTACGAAATTACAAAATAACATATATCTTGAATATTACATAGGTAAAAATCAGAATCAAAAGTATATAGTTAAATTTGATTGATTTAAATTGTTAACTATAATTCACTACATAGTAATGTTTATTAATAATAAAAATGAAAAAAATATGAAAACATAAAGGATAATATATTCATATGAGCTTGTATATATTTCCTAATTGATCTACTATAAATATATATATATATATATATATATATATATATATATATATACACTCCTTGTTTCTCCATGAAGTAATTATATTAGAAGCAGATATAAATGAAATAAAACTATTTAGTATAAATAATTCAATTGTTTTAAAATATATAATAAAAAGCTTTTGTAGAAAAAAAAAATTGCAACATTGATATTGAAGCCCACAAGTACTATATTTAAAGTTAATTAGGTGATATAGGCCTATATGAGAAAACTTTTTTTTATTTTTTATTTTGTGCAGAAAACGGTAAAATAGATTAATTAATAGAATAACATTATTAAGTTTAATAAATGAATTCCGATTAAAAAGCAGTTAAAAAGTAATTTATATTAAATAAATTACTTTATTTTATTAAAGAATTTTACTAGTTTCTATAAAAAAAGTAAAGTTATCATGTTTAATTAATTAATCTTTAAGTCAAATTACATAAAATTCTTTCTAAATAAATATATAAAATTGTTTCTTATTATACGAGCAACCTTTTTTTTTTATTATTATTCATTGGTCATCATTTTAATAAAATATTTTTTAATAAAATATATTTTATAGCCCCAATTTCAATATTGAAAATCATCAATACAGTATAAAATTTATGAAATAGTGAAATTCTTTAGCTTGATAAAGTATATTTATAATTTAAGCAGACCTTTTCCATATTTAAAGGACTGGGCGAATGACCGGAACATTTTATTTAATTTATGTATGTATAAAATAGAAAAAAATCTATAGTTTAATAAAATAATTCCAATTTTACTACTGAAGCTTGTCCTCACCATATTAACCTTAATTATAAAAGGAATAATTAGTTTAAATATTGAAAAAATAATAAGAAGTAAAATTCACTATTTTAATAAACTAATTGCAAGTCTGATACTCAATCTCACCTGCTCAATATTTAAACTTAATCATTTAAGAAGTGTTTTTATTTTTTATTTTGTGTAGAAGATAGTTTCATAAAATAACTATTTACTTTGATAAAATAATTCCAATTTTAATATTGAAGCTCATATGATCCATATTTAAACTTATTTATGTAATAAATAACATATTTATTTAATTCCTGCAGAAAATAGTTTAATAAATGAAATGAAACTGGGTATATATAATTTATAGCGTAATTTGTACTGTAATATTTAAACCCACCAAGTTGATATTAATACTCAGGGATATAAAGAGCAGTTTATTTATTTTGTACAAAAATGATTAACTTCATTAATTAAATTAAATCAATATGTAGTAAACAGTTTATTTATTTTTGTGCAGGAAATAGTTTAATAAAATAATTGAAACTTTAATAAATGGACTCATCTGCTCCATATTTAAATTCATTTTTACGAAGAGCAGTTTATTTATTTTGTACAGAAAATAATTAACTTTACTAATTAAATTAAATTAATATATAGTAAGCAGTTTAGTTATTTTTGAGCAAAAAATGGTATAATAAAAAAATTGCTACTTTAATATATGGACTCGACTGTTCCACATTTAAATTTATTTTTATGAAGAGCAGTTTTATTTAATGTGCAAAAAATAATTAGCATAACTAATTAAATTAAATTAATATAAAGTAAGCACTTTATTTATTTTTGAGCAGAAAATAGTTTAATAACATAATTGTTAAGTTTAATAAAATAATTGCAACTTTAATATACGGATTCACCTGTTCCATATTTAAAGACCCGGGTAGGTTGATAGGGCGCAAGGAGCTTAAATATTGAAAACCCGCTGACTGCGCCCGTCCATAAACTCCTCATACACATGCCCTCACTGAGTAATCCCTATGAATTATTAATTCTTTTTTTTTCGTCCTTTTTCCGCATCGAAGAATGCGCGAGGCTTGAGTGATATTGAAATTACTTTAGAAAAGATGAAATTGAAAGCTAGCAGCCACTTTGCCTAAGAAAACATCTGCCTCATGCAAACCGTGAATTTTGATCCTGTTCAAAGATTCGATACAATATGCTAGCACTCAGATATATTGAAATTTACATTTCTATATCTGAAAATATTGAGCTAGAAAGTAAACATTAATCAATTCCATTTATAATGAGCGTTATTATAAATATATTATAAATTTTACTTTTTTTATCCAATATCTAAAATAGTCTATTTTTTTTCATCCACCTTATCAGGTTTAAATCTGTCTTTTGCTTGATAAGCACATAATGGCGAGGTGTCAGTTAAAACTTCAATTGTTTCTAGTAAAACATTTGACTCAAGTTTCATTTACTCCATACAAAATTCTTTAATTCAGATACATCAGTATTGAATCTCATAGAAGTTACATGATTCATCTGTCATTTTCTTTAAGACAGGATATAATATGTACTGAAATGATATATACAAACACATGTATGTAGATACAAGACTGATGGACATAATTCTCAAACGAAGGACTTGGCCTGAGACAGAACATTTAATATTTCCTAAATATAAAACTGACTTATTATCATTTATAGAAGACATCAACTTTGATCAGCTCTAGGACATAAGAAGGGCAATTCACCAGATACATAGTTTTTCATTTTTAATTGTAACTGCTATGTGTATAAATATGTGTATACATTCTTATTAAGTACTGTCGCTAATCGTAATGTATAAATTATGAATTGATGTTTTTTGGTCACGTAATTTATATTATAAAACCTTTCATTTTTGTTTCTTTCTATATATTTGTTAATTTTTTTTCATTACACAATTTAGGATTACAAATTTAAATTTACTTTTATTGTCACGTGTAAATTATCAATTTTTAATCTCTTGTATTGTTAAATTATACTAAAATGTATTCTGTAATTATAATACTAAACTGATCTGTAATTATTAAAATCACATGTAATGACATGTAATATGCTTACTTAAGTATGGAGCATGTCCTAATATTGATAAACGGTCCCTCCATGGGGTTACCATGGGGGGAATAAATAAAAAAAAATAGACCGATGGACGAAAACATATTGGTTGACATTTGGAACATTAGAAGAATTGGTTTGTCAGGGTTCTGTTATTTCTTTGATTATCTTTATTTATTACTTGTTTCCGGTTGTGTCAGAAAAATAATTTCTTCTCTTACTTTCTCCGTTCTTCTCATTATAAAACCTGATGAATACCTGCAATATGGGTCGAAACGTTGGCTTTCAAATAAATAGGTCAACGCTATTTAAGAAACCATTTCTCTCAGCTCCGCCCAGACCATTTGCTTACCCATACATATATATATATATATATATATATATATATATATATATATATATATATATATATATATTTTGAATATTATTAAACATTAATTTATTACTGTCTCAGATAGGTGAGTCTGTTTGTACTATTGATGTAGTGCAATTCCCCTTGGGTGATGTTAATTTTTTTGGTGTAAGTCAAGATGATGCCTGATTAAGAATCTCCAGTATTTTAGAGACTATAAAATATTTTTTTTTTTAGTGAATTATATCAAATTACATGTTTGCCTAAATATAACAATTTCTTATAATCGTACAGATCAATCAAGTTTGTGGATTAATATATTTCACTAAAAGCCTGTTATTTTTACCGTTACGGTATGAATTTGAGAACAAAATAGACTCGAAATGTCACCAAAAATAGTTGAATACATATATATATATATATATATATATATATATATATATATATATATATATATATATATATATTACTGGTTGTAAATAATGAACTCAAATGTTACTTGTTACACTCTTTATTAATTAATATTGAATTAAACAGACTCGCACCACGAGACAAAACATGAACATTCATAAGCATTAAGGTTACTCTTTTAGTACTGTTACCCAGTGCCTCCATGATTGCTGCAATATTTATATATATGTGGGTATCTACTTTTCATAACTGTTGATAAAATATGTATTAATTTAATTTCTTGAAATTCGGTCGTATATTACTTTAAACTATTCTAGTCAATCATTCAAGTGAGTAAATTAAAACCTTTTTCCAGTCATATATTATTTTTCTTTATTTAAAAAACGTTTCAACAATAATATGTCATTCTCAATTTACATTATTTATAAGTCCTTTAACGTTATTTAATTTTAAAAATATTCTCTAAATTTTTTTTATAAATTTGTACATTTTCAACCTTTTTGGTTGATTGTTATATAATTTAAAATATTTCTTACAAAGCTTAGAGTTACAGTGTACTCCATGGTCATCATAATGATGACAATCAACCAAAAAGGTTGAAAATGTACAAATTTATAAAAAAATTTTAGAGAATATTTTTAAAATTAAATAACGTTAAAGGACTTATAAATAATGTAAATGGAGAATGACATATTATTGTTGAAACGTTTTTAAATAAAAAATAATAATATATGACTGGAAAAAGGTTTTAATTTACTCACTTGAATGATTGACTAAGAAAGATGTATTCCAGTAACAAAAACAAGATAATTAAAATAAAAAAACTATTCTAGTGTAATGTTTTGGCTTGTTACTATGCCTAACTAAAATTTAACCACTTTACGATGGAATAAACTGAAAGAAAAACTATAAATAGGGGCACATATAAAGACAAAATATTAGTGTCATTAAATATATAACACACCAGCAAGGGCACAGATGTTGACCATATAAATCGTATAAAAGTGATGTCAATTTCTTGAAGAGGGGAGTAATGAAAGTTGACTCGGTGCGCCTGCAGCAGTCGAAATAGGCAGACCCGCAACTCTCAGCGACATTGCAGGATTGGCGCCCTAGGCTATAAAGGAGCAGCTGTAAACCAACGTATCAAGCGTTCGTGTTTACAATCCGTCTCGTGCCCACTTTATCGTCTTATAGTACGTCTGGCAAATATACTCTTTCATCGTTTATTATATCGTCTACAAGGAATGAAATTCGATATTAGGTTTAGTTTTTGGTAGGGAAGTACTCCAGGTAAAGTTTTCTCCATAAGAGGGACAGGATATCTAAAAAAAAATGTGGAACTACAACCCTTGAAGGATCTTTGGTTTATTATATGATCGAGACTGTACTATATCTAAGACAACGGAAGATTTTGTTTTATGTACGGAATCTCTTTCCGCGATAATGGCGTAAACAAACATCCTGTCATTAAGAAAGCTCATGTCTACTCCTCGATGATAAGAAACCTCAGTAAGAATTTAGTTATTGCCTGGGTAACATCACACGTAGGCAAGCAGCATTATCATCGATAGAAATCACAAGCGTACACACTGCAACAGATGTATGCAGCCTTTTGAAACAGTAAGCTCTGGCGATTCGGAAACAACTTTGGCACTCAACCGACGAATCAAATAAACTAAAATGCATTAAAAGAAACACCAACGCCTGGAAAAGCTCCCACGGCATGTGCAGAAGAGAGGAAGTCGTTATCACAAGACTGAGAATCGGCCACACGCGACTTACGCATGGTTTCCTTATGGAAAAAACAACGCCTCCGAACTGTATGATCTGTCACTCGCAACTGACAATACGCCATATCCTTGAAGAGTGCCCACAACATGAAAGTTATTTTAGAAACTTAGGAATGGAGAGAAACATTCAAACGATGCTGGGTGATAATGGCACAAACTTTAAAACAATAATTGAATTCTTCAAAAAAGAAGGTATATTTCATATAATCTAATAGACCAAAAATTATAGAATAAGGACACTGAAGACCTTAGACGTTAAGTGTCCATAAATAATCAACCTAACCTCTAAGACAACGGTTGTATTGGGAAGGGATTTGTTTGAGATAACGTTTATCCACCAAGAATTTATAGAATATGAATGTATAAACAAGAAGTGGACATGTTTCAAAATGTCTTTTAAATTACTGACAACAAATATGAAAGACTAAGTGAAACATTGTAACAAATTTCATTTCCGTCCAAGTTAAGAATGATATCACTCGTCGAAAACTTCGCGAACGAACGAACATAAACAGTGAGGTAATCGTCCTTAATCAACCGACTCCAGACAGATTTTGAATTTGAAAACTTTCACTAGCTTTTAAGAGATGATTCTCAAATTCCACAATTCATACCGATTCACTGCATAGTTCACCGAGAACATCTCGTTACAAAATATTTAAAATATCCTGATGTTATGAAAACAGTGTTACACATTGTAAATTACATTCGCACCAATGCAAAAAATCTTCGACAATTCCAAAATTTCCTTGAAGGATTAAAGGACGAAGAACTTCCAAATGACATTAATTTATTTTGCATTGTTAGATGGTTATCTAGCTACAAAGTATTAATGTAAACATAATTTTTGTAAAAAAAATTGTTTAATACCTTTTAAATAGGTGTTTAATTAAATTTAAAATTCTGAAAAATAGCTCTGACTATCAAGGAGCTTGGCCACCTCTGGTATAGACCTTGAAATCCAAAATCCTTCGTAAAATTCCCAATTCCCTTACTTTGTTAAGAAGTCATCCATAATTTAATGATATTGATTTTGCCCAAATCCTTGATATCAATTCTTTTATGACAAACTTCATCATGCCATTATATATATTTCATCCTGGTTGCTTGATGTATTATTATTATTATTATTATAGAATTGTAAATTTCAATTTGAGCCGAAGGGAGGGCTATAGACCTGCTTATTACTTATTATTACTATTATTATCATCGCTGTTGAAAGATTAGATTAATTTATCTATCATAGCCATATTTGAATCCTGAACCTTCAAGACTATCAACTGATCAATTGAAGGTATTAATGTTAATAGTAGAGATTGTGCTATTTATACGATAAAGATTGTAAAGATGGACGGTTTGGCCTGACAGCACATCCCATTGGAAGCTTATATTTATAATGCTGTTACAAGATAAATATGGAATTTATTTATCTTGTAACTCGAAATTTTCAGCATAGCGACTTGTCTCTCTATACGCTAACCTACTCCCTTCACCAAATATTTTAAAATCTAGACTAGAAAATTGTTCATCTCTGTGATATTTCAGTAAAATCCAGAAACCTTAAAGTCACTCCGTAATTTCTTTCGAAAACATCCTTCTTGGGCAATGTTAAGAAGTGTCAAACAACAGATTTTTCTACTGTCAGCAATAAACTCTGCGATTCTTCAAGTTTTGGCAGGAATACTTCAAAGTCAATACGTGCACTATTTTTCGGATTATATTATTATTATTGTTCGTGGAACATATCAGTATACTATACTATATAAGGAATTCCTAGTATCCTTACAGACATACACATAATTATGGAAATGTTTTTTGCAACTGTTGGGTCCTCATACAAGACTGAAAAGACAAGAAACTGCTCGACGTTTTTTCCTACTTCAACATTTACTGGACAAACGTTCAAAGCTCCCGACTAATTACAAAAGACTTTGCATGCAAAGTATTTGCATTACAGTTATCAGACCTATTTGTACATACAGAGTTGAGCTTTGGGGCTCCACTAAGCCATCCAATTCATCTCGTATCCAGTCCTTACAATCCAAAATCCTTCGTAAAATCCTCAATGCTCCTTATTATGTCACAAATAAACTCATCCATCATGATCTTAATATCCCACATGTTGCTGATTTGGCCCAAACTAGATACCTATCCTCCCATGACAAGCTCCATACACACTTGAATCCGCTAGTCTCTCAACTTGCTTCTCATACTATTCCTGATAACCCTCCTGTCTGAAAAGAAGATGGCCTCGAGACCTTCTACTATAGAACTTTATTGGAGTGCTACCGATGGGTAGTTTCTTCAAAAGTGTTTTTTTTTCATGCCATTTGTCCATATTAGCAGATTTTTTTTTTTTTTGTAATATTACAATAGTTGTAAATATCAATAATCTTAAAAAAATAAATTTTAATTTTTTTCTTTGACCACCGATTGGTCAATTTTAACTTAAAGAAAATAAGAAGTTAACCAAGTAACAAGTCGTCAGCTAGAAGAAAGTTCAATTAAAAAAAAAAGCAATTAATTTCGGAATTCCTGGATCCTTTGAGATTATTTGTCCTGCCAAGTTGTTTCCCGGCCAGCAAACTTCCCACTCCTTGAAGGGAAACTTTGCCGCCGCAGTAACTTGAAGAAAGAACAAAAAGAAGGTCGGAGGCAGTGCAATAAGCCCCAACAACATTGTTAACAAACTAGTCCTCCGCTTCTTTCATCTCTTTTTTATCTCCCGTTGTAGGAAACAATGTTCTGCTCCGATTGTAGTCAAAGAGATACATTTAGATAAAAAAAATAAATTAAAAAAGAACTCAATCTAAAGGTTAATTAGGCTTTTGTAAATTGGATTTATTTCTTCATTATATTACTTTTGTATTTTTAGCTAATCTACTATTACGAATTACATAAATTAATTAAATATTTTTAACTTTTAGGGAGCGGGGTAGCTCAGTTCAGTTTTATTTTAACTTCAGAGAATCGACTTAATACAATATAGAGACCTCCCTGGGGCTCACTCAGGCTATTTAATGTGGATATAGAGGGAAAATACACTTAATATAGAGGGAAAATGGCGGTTGAGGTACCTTGCAGAACTTGTTAGGAAACAGTACCGTCCCTAAACGTACTGAACAGGTTTTTAATTTTTTTTTTATTAAACCTGCTAATACGACTTAAAAGAACATGCATATTGAAGATTAATCATTACTGGAATAAGTGAACTGATAAATTATTTGTAACACTGCTAAGAAAATTATTTCTTAATTATATTTATGTTATAAGTTGATTGAGTAGAAATGTTTAACGACAACCGAGAATAAAGATGGAGGTGGGAAAACATTTTGTTTTATCTCTTTTTTTTATCACGTACTAAATATTTCTTTAAGATAATTAAAAGTTTGTTTTGTTTCTACTGTTTGTTTTCACGATTTAATTCCACACATGTTTATTCATCATGAGCCCAAACATGAATTTATTAGTTATGTCGAAAATATTTAACTCTCAGTAAAAAACAAAATTTAAGGTTTTCTAATAAAACCAGAGAATCATTTTAGTATACGGTGTACTGAACTGTTCACTGTTATGCCAACAGTAGTGTAAAGATGTGATTTGGCTGAGATCAAGTTCAACTGCCAGTTTTTTTTTTTATTTCAAAGATAAAGTCTATTCATGGTAGATATAATAATGTATCTGCCACAGACGGTATCAAAATCAGGACCTTGAGTACAGTAACGGAGCACCTTTATCATTAGAATCTATGAACTGTTTTGTATTAAGATCAAGGAAAGGATTGTACTGTGCAAGAAGATGATTCGACCGAGATTATGTACAATCGCCAGGTTCTTCAGCAGTTAAGAATGCCCACTTGATCTGCCTAGGGCGAGTAAACCCCAGTAGAATCTTCATAGCGTACAGGATCCTTCCACGGTTAATTGCATAAATAATTAATTAGCCACATCGGGTTTTAAACTTAGGACCTACATCTCATTAGTCCAGTTCTCTATCGAGTTACCTACTTCCCTTGTAAATATTTAAAAAAATTGATATTAATTTTTAAAAAAAGTTGAAATTTTTTTTAGGGTATTATTTACAGACCCTGATGTCCTAAGCGTGCTGGTAAAACACAGCATGGGATAACGAGGCCAAAAAGCAGCCCACAAGCTCCGGAGAAAAGTAAAAGGAAGTAGACTGGGCTGAAACAAACCCGGCCTGTGGACACTTGATAAGGAGTAAGCCCTCCAGTTAGTGCGCTGCTAATCTTGACCTAGTACTCTCTACATGTTCCTTATCTTGGGGGGAGTTCTAAGGGGCGACATCCGTCTCTCTTAGGGCCCGAACAAGAGGGTACTGTTTGCAATGGGGTCTCTAAGAGCGTCGTCTTACTGAGCCATTTGCCAATAAGTTATATAAGTAGATTTTGCGGTAGAGAGCATTATAGCACATTGTGCAGGGACTGAAAGATTGATTTGTAGCTTCTGGGTTTGAATCCAGCTAAGGGTGGACCTACATTGGATCCGATGCGATGCGATGCGATCCTTTTCTACCTCATAGGATGGTGGGCTGAAAAAACAAATAACTGAAATACGCAGTGAGTGCCTACACTGGATCAGATCCGACATGATTCTATTTTTTTCAGTCCGATAGTGAAACTAGTCACTGCCTTCCGAATAAAATACTATTAATTTTATTCTTTTATTTCTTATATTTTATATATATTATAGTGAAATATAAATATATTAAAAATAATTAATAAATAATCTTAATTTTATAAATTAAAAGAACCAAATGTTATAACAATGAGGTAATATTACTATATTAGAATATTTTTGTCTTGCTGTATGATATAAACAAGTAATTTAGTTGTTTTTTAATAAAAAAAACTAGAATTTATTGTTTTTATTATATATTCGTGTTTTATATAATGATTTAATTTTCTCGATTGTGATAATATTTACTTCTTTTGATATTTTGTATTTTTACTTCTTTTATTTTACGAGTATAAAAAATCAGAAAAGCCCTTACCTCCCAGTGTTGCCAACTGTTTAATAAATAAATAAACATTACGATGATAATTTTATCAAAAGTTATTGTTTCCGATTTTATTTGACGAATTAAAATTGTATGTAGGTATATTTTTTATGTACATTTCTGATAGATATAATTTTATTCAACGGAAAAATAACCTTCGCTACTATATTTAATGGTTCATGAAGATTAGTAATATAATATTTACTGAGAATTGAGAATATTTAATTTTGATTTATGACGGATATTTATATAATAGTTAATTATCAAATTACAATGTACATTTTTTAATAAACATTTTAGACAATAAAGGTTAAGTTGGCACACATAGCAACGGCTGGCTTATCGGATTGAAAACTAATGATTTTGAAATGTGAAAATCGCACCTGATCGTACAGTATCGCATCGGATCCAATGTAGGCGCTTCCGTATAAATAAACTATTTTGATTCCATATATTTATATATATATATATATATATATATATATATATATCAAAATATATATATATTATATATATATATATATATTTTATATATATATATATATATTATGTATATATATATATATATATATATATATATATATATATATATATATATATTCCATATATATTTTGATTCCATATATTTTTATCCGAACAATCCGAGCGACTAAATCGCTAAGGCACTTTCGATATATTTCAGGCATTTGGTTTGCTTCCGAATTCTGATCGTATCGCATCGGATCCAATGTAGGTGCACCCTAAGACAGATTCAATGGAATACTTTGCTAGATTGAAGATTTTTGACCAATCCCTTTTCAGTGGTGAAAAAACCTGAAAGATTAATTAAGAATTACAAATATATTTTATTTTATCATAAGTCCTATACTATATTATACTTACTGCATGCTAATATTTTATTATAAGAAATTCGATCTTCTAAATCTATTAAAATTTAGTAAAAATAATGCAAAAATGTTCCGTTACTGCAGTTCCGTTTGTCTCTCTATACATCGGGCACTAAATACAATTACTAACTTACAGTTCATAAACACTTGTTAATATAAAATATAAAAATTAAGACCGTGGAAAAATTCCAACGAATAGCCCTTAAGTCTCCAAACTAAAACAGAAATTGAAAATATCTGTCCAATATTTCGCCCATTCAGGCATCCTCAGGGTAGAAAGAGAATAACAGCAAAACAAATCATGAATAATGCACCCAAGAAACATCCCACCTTTTCTTCCTTTTTTCTGGTTTCTTGATAATGTTCTTTTTTTCTTGCACTTTCCTTTCATTTTTCGTATGGCCATTTGTCTTATGTTTTAGTGTTGTTTATTATTATTTATTTTTTTCTGTTGTGCTTTTTGAAGTTTGATGAGTGTATATTGAATTTCAAATTTCTGAATTATTTATCAGCTGTTTTTATCTAACCTTATCCACCTGGGGTCGAGTAACCTTCCTTATGATTCCTTCGTTGCATTAGAGCCTTGGGTACGGGTTGTGGGATGTTTCATGTATGCATTAATCATGATTTGTTTTGCTGTTATTCTCTTTCTACCCTGAGGATGCCTGAATAGGTGAAATATTGGACAGATATTTTCAATTTCTGTATTAGTTTGGAGACTTAAGGGCTTTTCGTTGGAATTTTTCCACGTTCTAACGTTCTAAACCTTTATGTAATGTCTCTTTTTACCTTTCCCTTTTCAATATTAAAATATAAAAAATAAACCTATCTTATTCTAGGAATTGGTTAATGTTTGGATGCAAAAGTAGCGCTCTACATGTGCAGGATAGGATCTTAATATTTTATTTATTTTTTATAATTTAATCAATGAAATTTACAACTGTATTATCCTAATACAACAAGTAAATAGGATTATTAGTACATATTAGCATGAAAATAAATAGAGAAACTACCCAGTGGTAGTACTAAAATAACAAGTTCAACTTAGAAGATCACTAGGACATCTTTTTTTCAGACACCTCGGAGGATTAACAGGAATGTAAGAGGTTGCTAGGTTTTAGAGAGTTTGAGTGGGAATGAAGTTTGTCCTGTAAAGATTCATAGCGGATTCGGGCCAAATCAACAACAAATGGGACTTTAAGGTCATTATGGATTACTTTTTTCGTAACAAGGTAAGGTGCATTGAGGATTTTACAAAGGATTTTGGATAAATACGAGAGGAATTCGATGGTTTAGTGGAGCCCCAAAGTTCTACTCCGTAAGTTCAGATGGGTCTAATGATTTTCATGTATTTGAGTCTTTTGTAATTAATTGGGAGCATAGAGCGTTTGTCCAGTAAATGTTGAAATAGCCTGAAACGGCGGATCTTAATATAGAAAAGCCAATGAAGGAAAATCTATGTTTCGCTTGTGAAGGTTTGACAAACTTGTATAACCACTGTTAGGGGAAGTGCCCTCACAGCTTCTTTGCAGAAACTTGTTCTGTATCTATTACTGGATCTGACAAACCCCCTTTCGATGCGGATATACGATACATTTTTTTTCTGAAAAATATATATAACTCAACAAAACAATTTCTCCGTAAAATATAAAATTTATTAATGTTTGAACAAATTGTTGTTGAAGAGCGTTATTAAAAAAGCCAATTAGTGCAGTTATGGCGAAGTGTGTGTTCCGACCGATTGCACTTTAAACGATGAAATTGCAGTTGCAACAGGCTCATGATGCGCCCCCCTCCAACAGTTTCTCCCCCCCCCTCTCACTTTATTGAATCCAGTTACTGTTAGTGTTCCCGTTACCAATCAGCGGTTCCCGAAAACGGCAACTTTTTGCTTTGTTGTTAAACGAACCTTGACAACCGTCGAATTTCCTATGGAAATGGGGCCTAATTGGGGAAAGTTTCGGCCCTGCCCGGGCTCGTCCTTTAAATGCTACAAGCGATGCAAGTTGTATTATACATATATGTATATACTTTTATATAAATTAACTAATATAAATACATAACTAATACAGGATACAAATTGTTAATCATAACGCGTGATGATAACAGCGTAATAACGTTTGAATGTATTATTATTACTGATTCAGTGTTATAATTATTTTTTTTTATGATGATATTTATAGAAATATAATTATTATTCGTAAGGCTCCCAAATAAAATAAAATAGTTCAAGTTTGGGGATTCTTGTTCTTCTTATTTGGTCCACCAGGTTTTCATTATTTGCGAGATATTAAATTTGTCTA
This sequence comes from Arma custos, assembly GCA_037127475.1. Classification (NCBI taxonomy): domain Eukaryota; kingdom Metazoa; phylum Arthropoda; class Insecta; order Hemiptera; family Pentatomidae; genus Arma; species Arma custos. The sequence goes on from CM073763.1 coordinate 6,028,274, forward strand.
TGTTCGCTCCATTTTGTTCCAGTCCTCGGCGTTTTTGTTTCAGGCTTAACCTACCATTTTTCAACTTTAAGTTCAAAATATTTAAATTTCAAATCATTAGACCCTTCTGGACTTGCGGAGTACAGCTTTGGGGCCGATTAAACCATGAAATTCCTCTCGTATTCAATACTTACAATCTTAAATCCTTAAAATTCTCAATGCTTCTTATTTTGTTAAGAACAAAGTAATTAATAATGATCTTAATATCCCATATGTTGCTGATTTGGCCCGAATTCGATATCAATATTTTCATGACAAACTTCATTCCCACTCAAAGTCTCTAGTTTCAAACCTAGCAACCTCTTCTAATTGCCTCGTGTCTAAATTGCTATTTGAGTACTGGCATTGGTTAGTTTCTCTACTTGTCTTTATCTCGTGCCATTATTCACCTTTCATTATATTTACTGGATTGGTATTATAGTTGTAATTTTCAGTAAATAACTTAAAAAGAAAAGTTTAAAATTACAAAAGACTTTGTTTATTTCTTCTGGTTTAGACCGTGTAGATAAATTTCTCGCCAACGTTTCGTCAACCATGCTGATGACTTCCTCAGGGCTGAGATTTCTCATCTCATCAGATTTCTCATCTGGTTTAGACCGTGTAGATAAATTTGATTCCTCTCATCTCAGCCCTGAGGAAGTCATCAGTATGGTTGACGAAACGTTGGCGAGAAATTTATCTACACGGTCTAAACCAGAAGAAATAAACAAAGTCTTTTGTAATAATAGTGGTCGTGGAAGCCTAAAAGAATATTTAAGTGTAAAATTATTTCTTGTGTTCATCTCTTTAATAGTAATTTTAGCTAATTCCAAGTCTTTCTTAATTTTTTGGATCCATTAACAAGGGGTGCTTCGTATTTTACAATTATTTTTGTAAGTCTGTGATCGGGAAGCCTCGTTATGTGGCCATAGAATTTAAGATGTCTTTTGCTCATGTCTATCTCTGTGTTAGAATATTCTTAAATTTTAGATATTTTCTGTAATCTATATCCTTCTTCGGTCCATCTTGGTCCCAGAATTATCACAATTATTTTCCTTTCCTCTTTCTGTTTTTCTGTTGACTCAAGGTTTCGCTGGCATATAATATTTTCGGTTTCAGTTTCCAATAGAATCTTTAGAACAAATATGAGTAAAACGTTTGAAGAGTTATAATATAATATAATATATTTTTTTATGATTTGAAATAGATAGAATTTTGTGAGTCATTTTGTTTGATTTTTAAAAGACATATTTTTTCATTATGGCAAGAAATTTTGAAGCGTTAATTTTATAAGAATATATCAGAAAGAATGAGTTAATTATTACATAAAAAAACCGAAGTATTCATTAAAATTATTTTTAAATCTCAGTTATTATGTTCATTTGTAAAAAAAATTAAGAATGTGGTAAATATAAATATGTAAAATATAAACATGAGGGTTTAAAAGTAATTAAAACACAAGTGTACATATTTTCCGGTTGTAAATATTAAGTATTAATAGTGTTTCTAAAAAAGTAATAATCAGCAACTATGATTAAATATTAATTATGATTTCAAAAAATAAAGAATAATGTTCTTTAAAATAAACTGAATTTATTGTTTATCTCACTAAGAATAAAATAAAATAAATAATTTTTAAGTAAAATTATTTGAAAACTTAAAATAAATAGGACTGAGCCTACTATATTCGAAATCTTGTTGAGTTACAAAAAAAGGGAAGGATATATTTCTTTCCTTCTTGTATTTCCGAATATTCTGAATATTATATCTATTTATCTACATTTTAACCTGATAAAAATTACTGCGATTAATAATATAAATAAATAATATAATAATATAAGGTTTCAAGCCAAAGTTGACCAGAAAAGTGACTTCCAAAGTTATGAAAACGGTTATTGCTATTGTCAACAATTTCATTAAATGAAATGTCAATTCCATAACAATAAGAATTAGATTAATTATAACTATAGTTACAATTAAATACATTATACCTGAAAACAAGCAAGTATCCTAATTAACATAAAGTAAAAAGTCACTGATACGATCTTGGTTTACTAATTGTTAGGACAAGTTTTTAGATTTATTAAAAAAAAAAAATTTAATTGCAATTGTTGTCTTTGCAGATAATTTGACTTATAACTTTATGAGTTATATATGATGTTTGGATGATGCACAATGCTTAATTTTAACTATTGAAAATTATTTAATTGTCGAAACGTTTTTAAATAATAAATAATTCTTTAGACTCGAAACTGGTTTTCTCCCTTGATTAAGATTAATAACAATATTTAAAAATATTCACCATCAAAAGGACAAAAAATTAGAAAATATTGTTGTTGGTGAAAAAAATAAGTAACTAATTAATTAAAATAAGTTAATATTTTCATTGATTCATTTGAATGATTCATACTACATTTGGGTAGAATAAACTACATATATCATTAAAAATTACAATTCACTGTTATATTTTAAATAATAAAAATAAATCCCATATTATCTACATCAATAAAATATATGATTTTATTACATTTATTTAATTTTTGTCAACATAAATTTGGTTATTTTAACAGTATACTCATACTGCTATTATATGGTTCATTAAATTGTAGAATTTTATTTAATTTGTTATCTTAGTTTATTTAATCATTTTCCATCGGAATATAGCAGGAATTAATTAAATTTAACTATTAAAAATATAATCTATTTTCTCTTTATTATTATTATTATTATCAGGAAAACTTAACTAATTAACTAACTGGTTTTTAAAACTAGACTTCTGTTTATCATTCTTATATATATATATATATATATATATATATATATATATATATATATATATATATATATATATATATATATATATATATATGGTCATAGAAATAAATCCATTTTATCTAAACATTTTTTAATATTACTATATTTAATATAATAGATAATTTTATATATCTCATTTAATATTTATTTAACCATAATTTTTGTTGTTTTAAACGTAGTTCTATCAAGATTCTTTTATTTATTTATATTTCTAAATTATGGACATATTTTCTAACTTTTTTATTTATTTATTATATGCTATTTATTTTTATTTTTTTATCTATACATTTGTTTCATATTTCTTTCAGTTCTGTGTATATATGAATTTCTGTTTATACTTACTTAGAGCGGTTGATTGTATCATTATCTTCTTTTTTTTTGTATTCAAATATGCAAAACAAACAATTCAATATAACTGATATCCTCTCTTCTACATATTATCATACGATCAATTTCATCTTCTCCTGACTCTTCTAAAAAAAAAATATTCCCATTTAATTAGCTGGTCCAGTGAAGGAGTTTCATCGGACGAATGTTCCGCAGGAGCGATACTTAACCAGGGCCGTTCGAGTGACAGAAAAATATAAATTCGGAAATTAAAAAAAAATAAAAAAGGAAAAAAAAATAGGGATCCGGAAGGCTATTGTCCAGAGGAATACAGTGAGAAAGGGGTGACTTTTTTCAAACTTTTTTAGCGGCGGGCAGCTAACTGCGTATTGACCAGGCCTCGCCCCTACAACCTGATTGGCCCGCAGTCAGTAATGGACAGCTAATCAGGGCCCTGTATCGGCCAATCAGAGTCCGTCCTGGCCACGCCCACTTCTATAGTCTTCGATAGCTCCTCTTTATATCTTCTCTCTTTTCTTTTTTTTTCTTTTTCGTTTTTTTTTTTTAATTTATTCCCTTATTTGCTTTGTGAACTCTATCATGGGGACAGAGTAGCACCTATCCCCCCCCAATCATCTCTAAATCCTTCCTACACATGTCCCTCCTTTATTACCTTCCCTGGACTTCCCGTTCCTTTTGTTATCCTCCGTCCGGGCCTCGGGAATAAGGATAATCCGATTTATAAATCTCGCCGCAGCTGAACATTCCCATCCCATCAGTATTCGGTTACAGGCCATTCATCTGTGCAGATTTGATTTTTATAATTTTTTTTTTCTAATTTTCTCATGCAAGAGGCTCAACTTTCACCGTTTTTAATTGGAGTGGGGTAATTCCAATGTATAATACAGGCCCCGGGTTCGATACAGCTCTATTCCTGATAAATAATTTATTCTATCATCAGCCAAGCATCAACCGCGTATCTTTAGGTACTCCTGGATCAGCTAGCTTCTATAAAATGGCAAAAAAAGACGATGAAGAATTATTTAGGTCAAATAACCGCTCTGCACAACCCTTGATTAATCTCCAGATCTAGCCTCTGTAAAATGGGAAAAAACAAGGTTGTTATGTATGATCTAGGATAATCCATACCTCTGCAAAACCGTTGGCTAGTAAATATTTGAATCTCTATCATATACTCAAACCAATTCCCTTCAAGGGTTGTATTAGTACAAATATTTTTACAAATATCACTTTAGGCTACAGTATTGATCTAATTATTGTAATTCTTTTAAATTTTCTCATGTAATAGATTTTTTATAATGAAAATAATCAACGTTTAGTAACATTTAAAGACTATATTTAATTGGAATGGACCATCTGAATGTATATTCAGATAAATTATTTTTTATGTTTTCCGCCTAGGATCCTGTAAAATTTTCAATCGGAAAAGAAACGGTTAAGAATGAGTTAAGCCAAATCATCACTCTGCACAAATCTTGCCTAATGAACATCTCAATTACGTTAAACCCAAGGATGATGATGATCTCTAGTTAAAATAAATAATAGCAAGATGTTGGAATGAAAATAATTAAGACAAACACTTGTCTTCTTTGTACATCTATTAAATTTTAATGTTTAATAGATGTAAATTAAAAGTCCAAAAGTAATATTAAAATTAAAATCCCTTAAATATTTCAAGCATCATCAAAACGCCATTTATTATTTATTGCAAAATTAAATGATCAGGAACATGATTTAAAATAATCGAAAATAAATAAACAAACAAAACAGATGAGACGTGTTAAAATAATATTTATTATTATTAAGATAAATTTTACAAACGAAAATATAATAGTGATTTGTGTTTCTAGAAAAACAGATGCAATGAAAAGGCTTGAAGATGAACATAATAACTGGACTAAAACATAAACCAATGTATAGAATTATCAAGCAGTTAATAAGTGTTACATTTAATTATAGAAATTATTAAAAAATCTCACTTAAAATATATACTTTTTTAAAAATTACAATCACAGCTAGTCATTATATAAAATGTATATATATGTCACAAAATTAAATTATGACATTACACACACAATTCTCAAAATACTGATAAAGAATATGAAATCAAATAATTGGTTACTGTCGTAATTTTATTTATTTGAATTTTAAAAAAATGTAAACGAATTATAACGAAAAAAAAAATACAGTGTGCTTGAGGTGCAACACACATGAAATTTGTGTCACATGAAATATGAAATTTCCTGGAAACTATATACTCGGTTTCAGTTATTTAAAATTTTGTTTGGAAAAAGTAAGGAAAAAAGGAATAAATATTAAATTAAATTACTGTGGGCCATTATTATTTTTTTTATGTAAACAACTCCGTTATGACATACTGAATGACCACAATTAATTAAATTTTCATTGAATGGAAAACAAAATAAACGTTAAAAAATTAAATTAAAATTATAAAAATTAGTGGTTGACATTTAGCGGTTTTGATATTTTTATTTAATGGCTTCCTTTTTATAAATCTATCGGGTATATATTTTCTTTATTTTCCTATTTTTCTTCTCTTTTTTTTTTTGTATAGTTTTTGCAATATGGAAAAATTCATTTCATCTTTTTTTTATAATGGTTACGGTGTAAAAAGAGAAGTTAAAATTTTAAAAAAATATATAATTTGGCACCTGAAACATTAAGTCAGTATGTTTGATATCTACTGATGGTTTATGTAATTTGTTATTATATTTCTTCAACTATCTTCACAGCAAAAACTGAATAATAGAATATTCCAAACACATTTAGTTCCTCATTAAAAATAGATTAATAACGAACCGATGAATGGTTTACTAATTTAATCATCATAAAGGAAATTCATGAAATCATATTAGAGATAATACCCGGTTTAATTAAATCAGATTGGAGGATTCAACATATTATACCACGCTAAATATAACATTTTGACAAGTGTTGCCGAAATGTGGGTGGAACATTTGGTCTGCACTCAGTAATAACAATACCGTTAACTGTAGTTGTAACAATAACGATTGTATTTTACCGAATACATTGAATAATGGTGGAATACGATGAATAATTGCGGAAAATAGATGCTTCGTTGGTTTGAAAAAGCACCTCAGAGCGAAAAATGTTACGAAGAATCATTGGAGCAGTATTTCACAATAACTCGTAGAGGCAGCGGTCGAACATAGAAATAACAAGACTATACAAAGATGCCGACATTATCAGGTTTATCAACGTAAACAGGATTTAAATAATATTAAAGCACATATGTAGATAAGAATGTTTAAAGAAAAATTAAAACAAAATTCTATAAGCAAAATTTATTGCTAATTTTCTTTTGAAAAATATTAACACATCTTGTTAAACTTCTATAGATAAATTTAATTTAAACAAAAAAAATGTGTGGATCTCATTTTTATTTGTTGTTCTTGATTACTAAAATTTAGTTTCAAATTTATGTGATTTAATTTCTAACTGTTCCAACATTAAGAAAATTATTAATTGTTTTTTATTGTTGTTCTAGCATAGCTGTTGACACGAAAAAATATATAGTGGAATAAAGATCACATTAGACAAAAAAAAAAAAAGGATATATTTACTTCACCCAAACCATTTTTCTAAATGCTTATTTAGCAAATATAGCTTATTTCAAATGAATCTAGATTCTTAAACATATTTATAAACTGATTAACTGTTACTTCTTTATAACAATTATATTCGATCAGTATAAAACAATATTTTGGTAACGTTTCAACATTGTATTGTTCTCACAATCTTATTGTAACAATAAATGGACTGTGAATATCTATAGACATGTATGCAACTTTGTTACTGAAATGTTGTATTAATTTTTTATATATATTTTTAGTATAAATAAAACTTAACAACAGACGTTGGTAGTTGAACTATTAACCACAAATGTTATAGGGAAATAAATGGAAAAATCACTGGTAATAATAATTTTACATAATTATTTACTACATTAATTGTAAGAAATTATAAGAATTTAAAGTACCTAATATATAAATTCATAAGCATTTTTATGTATTATGAAATAATATATATCATATAGTAGAAAATAATAAAAATGAAAAAATAACATAAATTTAGTTTGAAATAAAAAATAAAATAGTTGTGTAAAAAAAATCAGTTAAACGATTAATGTAATGTAATTTACAGTAAATTAAAAAAATATATTATTAGTAATTAATTCATACAATAAATATCATAACTATCTACCAATCACCAAATGCTTAATATTGTATGAACACAATGCATGATGTATGATATAATATTCAATCATAATATAGAAATGCACAAGCATGTGAATGTATTAAGAAACAATATATATCATGTGGTAGAAAATTATAGAAGTAAAAAAATATCATGAATATTAAAGAAATAAAATACATTAAAACATATGAAATATAGAAAGAAGAAATAAAATACATTATCATCATTAAAACTACTTATCAGAGTTAAAATAAAAAGTAAAATATTTTTGTTTTGAAGAGAAAAGATTTAAAAATAATCATCATCATCAAAATAATAATTAATAAAAATAAAAAGTAAAATAGTATTATTATTATTATTATATTATTATATTATTATTATTATTATTATTATTATTATTATTATTATTATATTATTATTATTTTATTTAGTAAAAAAAAACTACTTAGAGGATTATAATCTGACGTAATGCATGGATTAACACAAAATAATAATATAAATTCACACTTATATATCCTCATACAAGACTTAAAAGACAAGAAACTGCTCGACGTTTTCGCCTACTTCAACATTTACTGGAAAAACGTTTTAAGTTCCCAATTAATTACAAAAGACTCATTTACATGACAGTTATCAGGCCTATTTGGACATACGGAGTTGAGCTTTGGGGCTCTACTAAACCTTCCAAAAAATCCAAAATCCTTCGTAAAATCCTCAATGCTCCTTATTATGTCACAAACAAACTCCTCCATCGTGATCTAAATATCCCATATGTTGCTGATTTGGCCCATACTAGATACCTATCCTTCCATGACAAGCTCCATACACACTTGAATCCGCTAGCCTCTCAACTTGCTTCCCGATACTATTCCTGATAACCCTCCGAGGCGTCCGAAGCCTTTCCGTGTCTTCTTGCCTTCTTCCTTATCTCGCCTCATGATATCACTCAAGTTTTTCCTCAGATTTTCCCCCTTATTTTGGATACCCTATTTTTATAATACTTTAAAGAGGCTGAGGCAGGAGGATCCTAGATCCTATATTACCCATCTACGACTTGTAGCAGACTAAATAAAAGTCTTGCCCGCACTAAGATCTCAGTTGGTAGAGTACCATGACGGAAGCATGGGAGACCCGGGTTCGGATCCCTGGACATATCTTTTCTTTTAAAAAAAAATATTTAAAAATTGTAACAACTAAAAAATAAATTAGTAAAAATTGTGTTCTTGTATTATTTGAGATTAAAACAGTCTTTTTCAGTAGGTTTGCATTTTTTCAATTCTTCTTTAATATTTTTAAGGTTTTCCTTTCTTGCCTATGTAGTTCCAGATTTTACTAAAGATTTGTATGTTTAACACTGATCGAACCATTAGTATGTATGTCTGTAGAACTGGAGTCTTCGTTTTCAGGGTTTTATTAAAAGAAGTTTCATATCCTGATCCTGGATCTTCATTATCATAAGATACTGAAAAAGTTATGATTTTCACGACTTAAAAGTTATAATTTTCCTTCTCTTTAAGCCTTTTTCCCAATCAAGTTCAAAATCCCAGGGAAGCTCGAATCTGCTCCATTCTACCTGATAATTTACTCTACTCAATGATTTCCAGAACATAATGTATTATTATGAACAAAATTATAAACAAAATTATTGATCCACACAATCCATGGTTGGTTTTAAGTTCATTAGATGGTAAATACTGCACTGTTTCTAGCATGACGGTTGTTTAGGGAGGTGATTTGCCCGAGATAACGCCCAATCGCCGGATTTTCCTCATCAGATTTTCCCATATCAAGGGTACCAACTTTATTCGGGTACTCGGAGTGTCTGTAGGTCCTACAAGATCCATGCGAAAATGTTAAGGGTGATAAATAATTTATCCGCACAGCCGGATTTTAGCTCGGAACCTTCAATATAACAAATCAGTGTATCAGTTCCGCAGGTTGTAGCTTCGAGTTACGTTAAGTCACAAGAACGTATAATTTTCATTCGTTTCCTTTTTAATATCCTCGAAAAAAAATATATTACTAACTGACTTAATTAATTATTACTGACTGTATATAGATTAAAGAACCGACCGGAACGTTTCAACAATCATTTGGAAGTATAAATGAATATATAAAACTACACAGTATGCTTAAGTCGATTTCTTGATAAATTTACTACCAAAATATTCACGTTTCCCATGATAACATTCTTTTTTCCATATTAAAATTCATGAATATTTTAATTTTCGAGAATATTAAAAATGAAATGAATAAAATGTTAAGAAACTCGACGCGACTTAACTCGAAGCGACAACCTGTGGTACTGATACCCAATTTAGCAAAATGAGTCACCGCGTTTTTAATGTATATTTTAATAAAACCAATTTATTATTATTCTCCTATTACGTTTTTTCAGAGTATGTAATTTGTTTGTAAATAAGCCTAGTTGTAGCATGTATAAAAAATTAAAATAATCTTATATTTTCTTTCTTGTAGGAATGAATAGTTTAGTATGAACTAAATACTCTCTCAGACTGCACCATGAAGGAAAACAAACATAAGAATACGATGAACATTACACAGCCATTAGACCGGAACATAAGAACAGATTGCGGAAGCAGTAAAGAAGAGAGAGAGGAAGTAGATAAGAGGGGGGGGGGAGAACTGTTGCAGGATACATGAAAAGAAGCGGAAATAGGAAATGTATCAAGGAAGCATTGTGATGTGTATGGTGGCGCCATCGTTTGTCTTCTGTTCTTCTCAGCAGCGTTTATGTTATTGCCTTAAAACATTTATGTGCCCCATTTTATTGATATAAATTCTCTTAATAAATATTTATTTTTATTATTATTACTATCTTATTTTGTACGTTTTGGACCTTGGTCATATTGGATATATTGGTCATATTGGATATAAAAAAAATTGGCAGTTCCCAATATAACCGATTTCTGCCCTTCTTGGAGTCGAAAAATTATTTCAAGCACCTTCATAAAATTAATTGTTTCTTCAAGAATCAAATCTGGATACCATAATCGGCAGTGATTTTACTTCAAAAAGTCAGTAATAATGTCCTAATTCTTGGAGCACAACGTTCTAGGAACATTACCATAAGCAGAAACCTCAACTTCGATTAAGATTTCTTGCTTTGTTTATTTGACTATGAGCAGTATGTCTGGTTGTGGGGACATTATGATCAGTCATATGTGACACTATTTGGAACGGTTGGAATACCTAAATATATTGGTTAAGGGTCACTTGTAGCGTAAGTGTCCCCCAGGATCTGTGCCTGAAGATGAGGCAGGACAGCAGATACTCAAGATGTAAGTAGATATAAAACTTAAATTGTAAGTATGATCAGTAGATAATAAATGTAATGGTATTTAATGAGATGAAAAAGGATCTTTATTTCCCGGTCAACCAAGAGAAGAGAGGGATATGATTTTTTGTCCTTTATGATACAGGATTACGGTACTTCAATAGCAACAAATTCATGGTGGCATCCCATTTTGTTATTTGAATATTGTTCAGATGGAATGATCTTAGCTTCCCTGATATAGTTGGTGAAGATAATATAGCACTTGATCCCAGTATTGTTTGATGTATGTTTTTTCCAATATTACCTGCGGCTGGTTACCTGTAAACCCGCTGATAATTTGCTATTTGTAGTTTTGAGACAGAGCCTGATGTATAATCTTTGCATCATTATTGTGCCTAGTTAGATATTCTTTATCTGCTAATGCCTATCAGCCAGAGGTGACATTCTGAATCGTTTCGAACATGGCTTTACATAGGTGGCATCTGTCTTCGATTGCTTGATGCAGAATGTGCTTTCTATAGAAGTTGTTTGCCATGACATGTTCTTGCATCGTTAAAAGAAATCTCTATCTAGGGTAAAATTTTTCATTATGATTATTTAAACATTTATTTCAGGTCCATTATTTAACATTAATTCTATTTTAAAAATTGTAAATCTTTGTTGCAGTAAATAAATTTTTATAAATACAATCACCTTGGATTTCAATGGCCCTGTAGAACGGAACCAGCTTGCACGATCTCCAATTTACCTCTGTTCCGATCCTTCGCATGTGCTATACCGAATATCAGATTTCTGAGAGCTTCAAGAAAATTTAGCATCTTATATGTCATGCCATATTGCTATAACATTCAATTTAGTATTACGAGGTGCATAGTATTATCAAATCGTGCTAAAAGTACCTAGGAGCCGAAAATCGATCCTGAAGACCCTATATGGATTCACTCAGCCTCTACAAACTGGGTGTTCATAATTATAAGAAAATCCTGACGATCGAGATTGATCCCGGCCTAATCACCTCATTGTACAGTCATTCATTGGCTTGGTTATAGTCTCAAGAGTGTTCTCAAACCAACATGTTTTTTTTACAGCAAACAATCAAAAGGTACAGATTTTTTTTTTATTAATTAGTATTTTAAATAAATTTAAAGCAGTGTGCATTCATGCTGTTGCTCTCATGAAAATCGATATATCATGATACATTTAGTAAAAGTTTATTTATTGCTCATTGATCTGAACTGAGAAAACGGCATTATCTTCGTAACCTCTTTTAAAAAACAGGTTTTATCACAAGCACACAGTTATTCAGGTACGACAGTATCTCCTATATTCTTCTCGACGTAAAGGATTCTGGCACCTGACAGATCGATTCCCAAATCGAATCATGATGGTGCTTCTTCGAAGAAGAACCTTGGTCGAGAAGTCGTTTAAAGTTTAAAAAGGAGTGGGTTGAGGATCGGGTCAGAGTTATTATAAAGAAGCTAATAGAGGGCAGCAGCTGTAGAGGGAGTAGGGTGGCCGACTCCTCTCCTGACCTGTCAGCTTCAGGCCACTCTGTCACCCGGCCTCTTCCCGAAATTCATTGCCGTATTTTATCCCAATGATGACCGTCTATCCGTCCCCACTCCACCTTTATTCACCAATCTTTTATTCATAGTTTGAATAAAAAAAAATGATAGTGTAAATAAATAGATTATATGTACCGTTCATGTGATAGTTTGAGAACACTCTAACAGATATAAAAGTATTCAGTTTTTCTTTAGCTGCACTAACAGAGAATCAAAGACGACACATTTATTCCACAAACTAAGGCGTTTAATAATTAACTAAGGTTGAAAAAAACCTGCAACACTACAATCCATAAAATGTCCTGGATTCATTACACTTTACTATTTCTAGGACAACAGTTGCACAATGATATAATTTGCCCGAGGTCGCTCAGCCGGTTTTACCTCAATATAGAGTAAGGTGTTAATATATAAGCGGTACTAATAAATTTTTTTTTAGATTAATTTATCGATATTTAAAACTGCACAATAAGTAAATCTGCTAATGTGAACAAATGATATGAAAAAAAAAAACACTTGGGGAGAAACTCGATAGCACTCCAACAAAGTTCTATAGTAGAAGGTCTCGAGGTCATCTTCTTTTCAGACGCCTCGGAGGGTTATCAGGAATAGTATGGGAAGCAACTTGAGTGACTATCGGATTCAAGAGTGTATGGAGCTTGTCATGGAAGGATAGGTATCTAGTTTGGGCCAAATCAGCAACATATGGGATATTAAGTTCATGATGGATGAGTTTGTTTGTGGCATAATAAGGAGCATTGAGGATTTTACGAAGGATTTTGGATTGTAAGGATTGGATACGAGACGAATTGGATGGTTTAGTAGAGCCCCAATGCTCAACTCCGTATGTCCAAATAGGTCTGTAACTGCCATGTAAATGAGTCTTTTGAATTAATTGGGAGCTTAGAGCGTTTGTCCAGTAAATGTTGAAGTAGGCGAAAACGTCAAGCAGTTTCTTGTCTTTTCAGTCTTGTATGAGGAGGTACTTACAAATCAATGAAGAATATGTATTAATACATTAATCAGCCAAATATCTTTTCAATACTTTCATGTAAATATAAGTACTGAAAACAGTTGTGATCAATGTGTAATGTTTGATTTATTAGGATCAGCAGATTTATTTGATTGTTGAATCATTATAGATTTATTAGTTTCTACTATTATTTTTATTAAGAATTAAATAAAGTTTTATAACATAAACATGAACCTAGAACATACGATTTTTTATTTACAGCCCGATTTTTATACTTCTCTATAGTTATTTTTTTTTATTGCCTTAGAAGCTATTTTTCTCTTGGTGTATTCCTTTAGGTTAATCAAATTTAAATGCATGTTTGGCTTATCTGATATGTGTATGCTGTTTATATGTGATATGCGGGAGCTGTTTGATCTGGTTCATTAGGGTTTTTATTATCGATTTAGAACTGTATTTCTGGTAGTACACACTACGTTTTAAGTATTGTTCAGATCTTCCTAAGACGGATTTACCGCATTTGTCTTTTCAGTGTATTTCATACACGACATTTGGTTTTAGCTCTAATTAATCCGAATCTTTAGTTTTAGTAAGTGGCCTTAACACGGTGGATGTGTTTTTGATAATAATTGCGTCAGACTCAAGCTTAAATTTAACCACAAGTATAAATCCTCTTATATCACACTGTTAGTACATCTGCGAATATCTGCATACGATACTCACGTATGAGTACTGCCATACAACTCCCCTGGGTTGTCATAGCATTAGTGTCGTATCACGTACGATTGTTCAGGTCGGATATTGTGCCATGGTTTACTGCCAAGCGCTGGCCCCTTCATCGTAAACCGTTCGCTCGGATTGGTCCTCCAAGTGGGGGGTAGGGGGGATTACAGCTGATATACGACACCCAAAAATGGCAGCTGGTTTATTGCGGGAGGAGAGCTTTTGTCGTCGACTGTGGACATATCTGTTAATATCTATGCTAAGTAGGATGCTTTATGTCGCGTGGGACGTAAAATGCTTCCTTCACGGTCGCAGTAAACTCGATACCGCTTGGACAATGAAATTATTTAATGGCGTTTAATTCGGATTTCATTAAGGGCCATCTTTTATCTTCTCTCTCTCGCCCACTCCTTCTCCCTCTCATCCTCTCTCTCTCTCTTCCTGGGAGGACGATCGTAAAAAAAAAATCTCCCGGCGCAGTAAAGCGGGACTCGTAAAACGCACCCTAATCACCGGGCGCCCCCCCCCTGTTTATTTCCGAATTTAGCCCCTTCTTCTAGTTTTTTCATTGCCTCCTAAATCTCTGAGGCGTTTCCTCCTTCAACGGCCCATCACATGATTGAAGCCTTCTCACCGCTTCTTCCTCGCCATTCTCCTTTTATCTTGAAAACAAAACCGTTCAGGAGAGTTCGATTTAATAATAAACAAAGAGACATAGATTATTATTCTATTCTTGTAACAAATCTAGCATATCAAATACCCGCATCCATGTACTTGTACGATATTCAATGTATGCGTATATTATTTAACGTTTAAAAACTCAATCTATCACTAAGGACTATTAAATAATGTTTATTACCTACCTCATACCACATAAACGTTTCTGGTAAATGATTGTATTAATATTTGCAAATATGAGAATTGCCACTTCAGGAAGGATGTTTTCAGCTATCAATAAACCGTTTTTAAGTAAGAAAGAAGTCTCAAAAGAAACTAAATTGGCAGTTTACCGTTAGACATACGTTCCTATTATCGCAGGAAGTGAATCCTGGGCCGTAAAACGCTGTGATCGGTGCCGACTCCAAAGCATGGAAATGTACCTAAGGAAAATAGAGGGGAAGACCAAGAAGGACCGGATACAAAACAAGGCGATAAGGACTGCACTCAAAATTGAACCCCTTAATCAGATAATCGAGAAAGGACAGCTTCGATGGTTCGGCCATGTAATGAGGAAGGATGACTGAGGGACAGCTTAGAAAACTATGGATGTTAAACCAATGGTAAAAAAGACTCAGAGAAACACCGAGAGTGACCTGGAAGAATAACTTCCTAAAATATCATTTAAAAAAATAGAAATCGAATGGGCGGATGCGAGGAGAGCAGCCTTTAATAGAGACAGGTGGCGCTCCTTATGCAAAATCTCTACACCGCAAGGTAGAACAGATGTCTGAATAAGAAAGAAAGCTTGTACTAATATCCATCTTCTTCTTCTTCCTGAACCACTACAATCCGTGAAGGATCTGGTTTTCAGTACATGGTAGAGACTGCACTGTTACTTGGACAACGCTCTACGGCCTGATTTTTTTCAATATCATTCCAGAAATTGAAGTTCCGTTTAGTATTTATTCTGTATCCTTCTCTCCCCCAAGTGAACTTATTGAAAATGCGACTACGAACAAAATATTGTTCTGAGATATTGAGTATTTAATATTAAATAAAATAACCAAATGTAGTTAAGTTTGTTTTATAGATTAAAGAAAATCTATCAACTTATACTCGATTATCTGAAATCTTAACAGTAATTATACGATGGAAAATTGTTATTTTTCTTGAAGAAATTTTTTTGGTAAAAATCCTCAAAATTTTGTGACTAATTAAAATTATATTTTATTTAAATAACTAAGTTAAAGTTTGATTATTTCACCGATATTTATTCGTATTTTTTTAGATTAATATTTAACATAATAAATTATTTACTAAAATAGAGCCAAAAACTCAAAAAGAAACACTATTATTTATTATAATGCAATTGGGAAAAACCACAATGCAAAGCCTTATGTTTCAAAAATACACCTACTTACCAGTCGACTTTTCGCCTATTCAGGCATTATCAAGACACCAAAATCAAAAAGGGGTTATGTGAATCGCATCTCGAAGAAAAAGGTGCAATACATCCCAACGATCAACAGCCCAACAATACAACTGCTCAGTTGTATGTTGAACGTCTTGGTGGTGGGGTGCTGCCTCATGTTTGGAGCCTGTTTGGGCTGTTGATCGTTGGGATGTATTGCACATTTTTCTTCGAGATGCGATTCACATAACCCCTTTTTGATTTTGGTGTCTTGATAATGCCTGAATAGGCGAAACGTCGACTGGTAAGTAGGTGTATTTTTGAAACATACGGCTTTGCATTGTGGTTTTTCCCAATTGCATTAAAATAAATTATTTATTTGAATTAAACTTTATTCTAACGTCCAAAGTGATTGGCATATCTATATTTTAAATCCGTAGCTCACAGTACCGGAGACAGCCATTGAGAATACAGGGCCGTACCCCACGTAGCTAGCAGCTGACCCGAAGCAGCTGGGTACAGGACCGGTACCCCCGTACCTGAGTACCTTTGTCGAGAACCAGTTCCCGATGAATGAGCCGTCCCTTCAATGGCGCCCACGGCCATTGAGTCAACTCTACTCTGTACCCGGCTCAATAGATATATATTACAGTGTACATTGTCAACTGTCTCCATTGAGTGTCACAATACCACTTCTGTTCGGTCAATTCCAGGTTTATACAGGTGCGTACAATCTTATCTAACACTTAAATCTTAAATAAGAAGCAATTAAATATTAAATAACAATTTATTTATTTATTTGTTATTATATTTATAAGAAAACAAGGCTGAAAATAAAATATTTTAACTTAAAAAAAAAGTTTTATGCTTACATTTTTTAACTGATTCTGTCTTTAATCTCGCCTTTATTTCCTTTTGAATACCGCAATTTCAAGTTACCAGTTCAAGTTAAGTTCGACCGTAAGTACTTAAACTTCTTGTCATGTTCAAACTTATTCACTCCTAGAACAATAAGCCTTTCTGTTACTAACCATATACTTAGTCTAATTCCAATTTACTTTCATGTACTTAATTCCTATTTCCTATTTATCCCATGTACCATATATTTGGTAGGTAACCATATATGTGGATATATGAAATATTGAATGATTTTTATAGATACAGATAGATAGATAAACACTTTTTTTAAATGTATTTTTTGAAATTTACAACAGAATAGGTCAAGTAAATATAATAAAAGATAAATCATGTCCCGAGATAAAGGCAAGTTGAGAAAATACCCAGTGGTAGTACTCAAATAACAAGTTCTGCTTAGAAGGTCACGAGGCCATCTTCTTTTCAGGAATTGAGGATGTTGCGTGTTGATCTCAGTGTGATCTCCAAGAAATCTCTTCCTGGCACATTCGTTGTTCTACAAACAATGTTCACTACCATTTACTGAACCAAACTACACTACACCAAAACCATTCATGGGTTGTAGTGGCATTAAATTTATGTCAAAACTTCTAAAACAGTATTTTTTTCTAAATCGGATTTCTCCTCAACTTTTTTGAAGAAACGCGGCGTTTAAGGATTATCTTAAAAGTAAAATATTGTTTGGAATATTATAATTTTTTTTTATTTATTTATTGATGCCTTAATGTTCATTTGCACCTGCGCAATTGCGCATCCAGCAAATTCGGTCCAAATGTTATTATTTCTAAAGGAAAATCAAGTTTTGCAATGCAAATATAGTAGGTCTCTTGGCCATTGTCTTTTTAATCTTTTCCAATCAAGTCCAGGTAACAGGGAGTAGGAAACCGGAAGAACGAGTGGATTTGGATTTTGTGTCGATGAGTGCAATGCTCTATGTATTTGTTATGAATATATGATTTTATATTGTGAATGTTCATGTCGTTGTGTATGGTGTGCTTCGAAATATACCATGGTGAAATAACAATTTTTCTAAGAATTTCGGACTTGGTTGTTTGTATTGAACATGCTTTGCTGAACCCCAAAGTTCTGCTCCGTATGACCAAATAGGTTTTAGTATACTATTATAGATAAGTCGATTGTTTCGTAAGACAAGTGAAGATCTGTAGTCCAGAAGATATGATAGCTGTTTGTAGCGTCTTGTCTGATCTTGTCTTTTTAATTTTGTAAGTACGTTCCATGTAAGTCTTTTATCAAAGTATATGTAATGAAATAATATAAAAATATTGAAAATAATATAAAATAGTATAGACAAATATTTGCTATTAAACCATAAAAATAAAAATATAGAAAAATTGAAGTACAGTCAAGAAAAATGTATAGACTTCCTATAATAATATTATTATACATAATTTTAAAATTGATTGTTATTATCGAAGGGTTTAATGTTTTAAATGAAGCCAATTTCAATCACTTTTCATTTTAGATTATACATCTCGAATAAGGTTGTATACTCAAAATCCAAAGAGAGATTGAGATGTGAGAAGTTCAATTTGAATATTCGTTTCATATTCCCATTTCCCGACTGAATACGAATCTTCCCTAGAGACTTGCCGACCGTAACCCAATCCTTATTTCTAGTATTATGCAGATTGTATAGATGGATTGTGAATATCCGAAGATTGTAATATTAACTTTTAAATTAAGTTTTACTGCTTAAACTGTTAGTTAAAATGTTAAATAAATCGTAATTAGAGAAAAAATTTAAACAAATATTTACTGATTAAATAACAGTAGAATTCTTGGAAAATTAATTCAACATTGAGTTTCATCCCAAATTTTTTGAAAGTTCGAAGGAAGAAAGATTTCTTGGCACACTCCTGTATTTTACGTACATGTGCGTATTCAGATTTTTAAAAATTTCTATTATAGAAAAACTTGCAGTACGTTAGCTCGTAAAAATTATAGTAATTCATAATGAATAGAATATAGTAGCGAGTATAATATTTCAAATTATAAGCTGTACCACAACAATCTGTGAACGGGTCTGGGGTTCAGTACAATTGTGGATTGTGGGCTGTTGTGTATGCAGGTGATTTGTTCTAGATCACGCTCAGCCGCCAGATTTTTCCATATTTTTTTGGGGTACCCAGTTTATACATGCTGGGTGAACTCAGGAGGATCCAAGATCCTATGTGATCCGGCTAATAACATACTAAATAAAAGTCTTACATGCATATATAATAATATATATATATATATATATATATATATATATATATATATATATATATATATAACCAAAAACTGGGGTCACCTGTAGTGGTGTAGTGGTTAGCATAACAAGATCGCGGGTTCTTTTAGGATTTTTAAAACCCTTACAGCATCCTATGTTATGCCATATGCCTTATGGATAAAAAATGGCTTTCTCAAGCCTGCGTGGTGTCAGGTACTTTTTAAAGACCCCTATCCTAATAATACCTGAATAGGTAATATTTAAGATTCACACTGTATCATTATAGAGCTGGATTTGTTCCGATTTTCAAATATGCATTACGTTTTAATGCCTATTTTGCGAGAAACTAAGTGAACTGAGGCAAACTTATAGATATATGAGAAATTACATTTGTAATTAGCAGATCAATGTGATTGGTTTAGAATCCAGGAAATATCAAATCAAATCATTGAATTGCTTGACAAGCTCTTCAGTTCAGAGAGCAACTGATACAAACTGGATTAGTAGTCAATAATATTGTTGCTTGCATTTAGTCCTGGCGTGAATTTCTTGATACAGAAGGATGTGCTTGGCACCTCCGAAACAGAGAAAGTGACTGATGTACTCCTGTAGATCGAAGGCAATCCAAACATCTCCTCTCCCTAAATCGGATCCCAGACTTATTATGCGAACACACCAGAGGGGAGAAGAGTTGGTTATGAGTTCCGGAGGACGTCCGGGATACAAGAGAACTGGCTGCGTATCCTCTGGAGAAGAAAGTTGGTCCCAGATGTCCTCAGTGGTATCTGTTAATATCTATGCTAAGCAGCCTCCGCCGTCCTATCTGGATCTCGGGGGCGCCGCTGATGCACTCGCAGGAGTCTATCAGCTTGTAATAGCTTGCAGGAGTTTGGAATGTATGTCATCGGCATAAATAATTTAAGTTATTTATAGCAATAATGATAACTGATTTGAGAATGATTTAAATTATGGAAATTTTTTTTCTAAAAGTAGAACAAACACACAAGTAACACCGCAGTAAAGAAAATTCTTAAGTCTTATTTAGGACTGAGAATAAAAAAAAAAAAACAGTTGTATGTTGTTCTATTTTTGACCCTGACGATGACTTAAAAAAAGGCCGAAGCGTTGGCACAAAATAAAATAAGTTTTACTTATCAGTATACAATTTATTTACTGCACCCTCGCTGTTTTCGACAATGTTCATGGTCAAATTTTATTGGTATTTTCAGGTTTTGAAAGTATTGATAAATCAATTTAGTTAAGATTATTTCTTGATCGTGTCATTTATATCATATTGTGAAATTAAAATGAAAAAACTGTCCTTTCTTTATTTTAATACACTTTTATTTCATTTTTATTGTTAATATTACGAGCATCAAACATGCAATTCAAAAGTTCTTAATATTTCATATTATTTCAATATATTGCTAGACTTCTACTCTTAAATATGTTTTGAATATATACATATATTGATATTTGGGATGCCAGAGTCTAATTTAGGATGAGTACTCAATTTATTATTTATATTCCTCAATCTTAATTGGGTTCCATTCCAAAGGTCTGTTCTTGTGTTTACCAATTTACTTATCTATTATACCTTCAATCTATTATTTATAAATAAATCGTGTACTGGGGTATGTAAGCACCAAAAGAATTACAATAAGGATCGTTTATTTATTTAATTTCAAACAGGGTTAATGATTCAGATTTTACTGTATAAAAATTGCCATAAAATGCCTTACAGGAAATTAATTTAACTTATCTGTGGAAAGGGTTAGATTGGGTTGGTCTTCGCCTTTCTTCGGCTGTAACTAATTACTGTAACTAATTACAGTAGCTGACTATGGGTGACCCCACCCAGCCTTCTTCCTCTTTCTGCATTTTAATACTGGTCTACAAGGAAAAAAATAAGATGTATTTTTGCGGATTGAATTCAGCTAACTGAATGATGATAAAAAACATGTATTGAGAATGACCACATGGGTCGAAACGTCTACATGTTAAAGAAAAAATAAATAAATGATAACTTGGACAAAAAAAGGGTTTTTGTATCTATAAAACAAAATAAAATAAAATGCAAGTCCAGTACCTTAAACCATTAATATTCTCCTTTCTTTACTAAAGCTCATGATAAGTCGTGTTTTTCAAAAATATTAAAAGATTGAAACATTAAATCTTGAAGCGACAGCCTGCACAACAATTACTAATATTAATATTTTACAAATAACACTAATGATACAGAAATAACCGAAGAATTTATTCTTATCTTGATGAGAAGCAAAGGTCATTTGTAGGTTAAAAAAGCAGAGACATCTGTAGGCATATTCGAGTCAAATTTACATAGCTTTGTAAGAAATGAAAAAAGTTTTTACACTCGAACTTATATGAAAATAGATAAGTTCCTTGATATCAGATCCTTGATGAGATCCTCCCACTCACATATTGGGTGATCTCATCGTCCCATCATCCTATGATGCTTTCCCACAAGGACGACACTCTTAATGAAAAACAAGAGGTTTGAAGGCAGGGGTCTGAACAAACCGCGGCACACGCCCCGGTATTATGAAGAGTCCTTTGTGACATAGAAACGAAGGATATTAGACTTTTTGCAAGGACTCTTTAATACTCCTGCGAGGCACAACACTCCAGAGTAAATATTAATTGTGCCCTCTAAGTTTGATAATTATCCTTTGTGTGCCTCTTAACACAACAGGGTGTGTGCTGTTGAGTGCTTCCAGTGTCAGGGCGTTAAAAATGGTTTACAGCTAAGGCCGGTTTAACAAGATTAACGTAACTATCAAAGGCCTTTTATATAATAATTTTCAAAAATTTAAAAAGGTCTAATGGTTAAGTAAACAATCTCCAGCTGGTACAGAAATACGTGTTTTTGGCTCAATTAATTAGGACTAAAGCAGGTCTTTTTACCCTATATGTTACAAACTAGGCTAAAATGGAGAAAAGAACTAGGGAACATGTAGAAGAGGTCATGATTAGCTTGTTCCACCTTGGTCAATGTGTGCCATTAAGTTCAGTTATTTTGGTTATGACTAGTATAGCTTACTGACAGACTAGAATACCTATTGTTTCTACACTCATATTCCATCTCGATATAAAGAATTTCATTATCATCATTACAATGTAAATACTTTGCAATACCTTTATTTATTACATATATATATATATATATATATATATATATATATATATATATATATATATATATATATATATATATATATATATATATATATATATATTATATTATATATATATTATTTTATTTTTTATTTTTCCCTTCACGCAGTACCTTTACGCGAAGGACGTTTATTGTTCTGCATGTTCCGTACATTTATAGTACATTACATACAATTGTACTTGCATGTTGTTTTTTTTCTATTGTTTACACTTTTATCTTATAATATATAAGGTAATTTTTTTTTTTTTTTTTATGTGATACTTATATGTTATGTGACATATGTTATATGATACTAACATATGTTATGTGATACTTATATGTTATATGGAAATATAAATTACTTGTGAGAAATTAATATTAAAAAAATATATAGGATTTCCTTTCAGTGCATATAGTTATTTTAATGATAATGTTTAACATAAAATACAACGCAGTTATTGCAGTATTCTGAAAAACATATATTATATTCGGTATATCTTGGGGTAGAGAAGAACTACAAGTACATATGACTACATATTTTTTTTATCCATTTTTTTAAAATGTTGTTTACCTATATGACTACAACAGATGAAGTGAAACCGGGTTCAGTACTTTTAAGTGAAGAGAGACTGTACCGTTTCTAGGATAACGGTTGTTTAGGGAGGTGATTTGTCCGATATCACGCATATCCGTCAAGTTTTTCTCCCAATTAAGGATACCCACTTACGGGAGCGGAGTGGCTCAGTGGTAGAGCCGGAAATTCTGGTTCAAATCCCGCTGCAGGCAGTTACTTTTATTTGGTCAGCTTGCAGCCGGAGATGGATATGGATCCCATATAGGATATGGGACTCTCCTGGGGCTCACCCAGCCTCTATAAAATATTATAAAAATAGGGTATCCAAAATAAAAAATAAGGGGTGGGAAATCTGGCAGTTTAGCGTGACCTAGGACAAGTCATCTCCCTGCAGAACCGTTGTCCATGAAACAGTACAGTCTCTAACATGTACTGAACCCCAGACCCGTTCACGGGTTGTAGTGGTAGAGACTGAATAAGATTCAGGATGGTCTTCAGATCCCTCAAGGTTCACCTGACTGTTAACAGATAAATAAATTATCTCCAAATTTGGATTTGGACCCGAAACCTATAAAATAGCAACTGAGCACTCGACTCACTGAGCTCTCTGTTTGTTGAGTCGTTCTGTTAATATTGTATGCCTTTGTTCTGTTAATATGTCTAAAATATTTTCTTATTTTCTACTAGATATGTCTATTTTTTATTAGCTATTTACGTGAATGTATTTGGTAGAATTCTAAAAGCTAAAATGAACCCCTTGAATCTCTAAAATATACGCTGATTCAGAACTGTACGAAGTTTCTTCTATTCAGGATTGTCAGCAGGATATTCAAAAAAGAATCAAATCGAATAGAACACATCTCACATCAACCATCCAAACAGACAACAATATTCCTTTTAAATTGATTCTAAGGAGGAAAATAGCATTAGAATTCGATTAAACATCTTGAAAGCTAGTCGATGCATCTCTTGGGGTGAGATGGGCTGTCTATGATCTTCATCGATCTTAACTCTTGTCATACCTTCCTCCAATTCTTTACACCGTGTCCTTGCTGGAAGACCTCTTTTTCTACTTTTTTAAGGAGAACAAAATCACTTCCTTTTTCCAGCCATCGAGTAGGAGTCATACCCCTCACGTATGCCTGATGATCCATTCTAGTTTACGTACTTGTTTTAGGACTATTTTATAACATTTTAATAATTATTTTAAGTACTTTTTTAATATATTTTATTCATGTTATTACTTCTTGTTGCAGAGGGCAAACAGCTGAGGAATGCGAGGCAGAGCGGCAGGCGGCCTACAGGCTGATGATGTCCCTGCAGGCCGAAGCTCTCGGGAAAGGACTGTACCCTTCTGAGCCTCCCTGGCCGCCCTCCCAGTACCAGACCATAGCCAGTCCCATCTGCTGAGCTACGTACATATAATTAGATATATACAAATATATACGTATATATACATACATACCCAGGTTCCTATCGGTGGTCAGGTACCTGCCCGCATAGTGTCATACATACTTATGAAGGAATGATCCTTGATATAATTTTAAATAACTTTATTCATGTGTAAATATGTATTTTATTTTTATTTTTTACTACGAATCATTGATTGGAAATTTCAAATATTCCCTATTCATGCTAAAAAAATACAAATTTTGTAATTATTATAATTATCCATTTAATAAATAAAGATAAAATATATCACTCCAACATTTCAAATTATAAAAAATACATCGTTGTAATATGAAAAGATATTTCGCACTAGAGCTAAACATAAAATAGCTTCCTAATTTTATATAGATTCTTTTCCTAGCCACGAATTATTTACTTGGTCCAGTTTGAACTTAAACAAAATGTGGGAGATTATAAAGTGGATTGGATAATAATATTACACCTGGCAATTGTGTAATTTGGCCGAAATATTGTATTTCGGTATTTATATGTAAGATTGAATAACAAAACCTTAAGTCTCTGAAATCTCAGCAAATCAAATACCAATTCTAGGAAATTTTCTGTTGGGGGGACTAAATAAACCAAAAAACTCTGTGTTCACTTTTCAAACATTAATTAATCGAAATTTATTTAAATATTTTTATTTTTATGACAAAAGATTTGTCCAGGGCCGGGATTCGAACCTTTAATTGTTATTATTTTTGGATTTTTGAGTAATAGTTCCAAAATTGTATGGATAAAAAATAGATCATAATTTCGAAGTCTACAGTAGACGCGGTTTTTTCTCTCCTGTAAAATCGCCCAAAGTGAACTTAGTTGTTATAGTTTTGACAGGGACGATATGTAGCTAAAAAAGCTTCAAGAAAAAAAAAATATTGTTTTAGAACATTTAAGGTGAATGTTACTCCCTGAAAAGGATATGATCAGATAGATAAACTAGAAAGAGCACATCTCACATCGACCAATATAAAAACGTTCAACCAGAATTACTAAAATTTACTGATTTATTATTATTATTATTATTGTTTTTTTCTAAGGGACTTAATGCTTTTGTTTTCAAATTTTGCTGAAATACCCTATCATGTTGTTTTAATAATTAATAACCCAAAATACTTTTAACGAAATTATTTAGTAAACTATTATTATTATGATGAAATGTGAATAAAACTCATTTAAGCTATATATCTTTAGCTGTTTGTTAAATAAAGTTTGTTAATATATTTGTGGTTTAGTGCAAGAACAACTGGCATCGATTTTCGATTGTTTTTGAGAATCTATTCGATTTTGAATTGGTATTTGTTAATTACAAGCTAACAAAGAGCCTTCGAAGGTATCATGCATCTGCTAATGCATTAGTCATCTAGCTTTTGAAGCTAAAATTGTTAAATTTATGGTTTTTATTTTAATACAACAATTTTTTAAATTATTTTTAGATGATATATATACTTCTTATTTTTTGTCATCTATTCAAAATATACCTCATCCAATTTCTTTTAGGCTCATTAATAAATAAATTTAAATCTTATAGCCACATATTTTATGCATTTATAAGATTATTAATATTCTTGTATTAAGCCTCATATATTAATCTATAAATTATGATTTCCTATATAATAATTCTTGAAAAATAATTTATAATTTTAAAACAGATATCTCTCTGCAGCTGAATTATATAATTTAATTTTAATATAATGTTACATAGTAAAATTAAAATAAAAAATACATATCGATTGTATATAGTATATCAGGAATAAATTGTAAATAATTATAGTGAAACTACTTATAAAATATTATAAATAATAACTAATCTATAACCATATAATATTGTAGGTATTAAACATTAGACATAATTGCACATTCTGAATCATTCTTATTTATAAGGGTACTCTTAATCTCTCGTTTAGCATGCAAGATAAATTGTGCTCTCTTCATTTTAACAATACGGTGCTAAATATCAGAATAGAAAATCAAAATAATAGACCCCATAGAATGCTAAATCGTCACCATATATTTTTTTTTTGACAAAGTGTCAGCATGAATGTTGTTTATTTACTTGATTTAATTTCATATCAAACTTTTTAGAATACTAATGAACATAATAGGTAAATGGATATAAATGCTCTTTTATTAATAAATTATTTACAGTGTTTTAATTTTATTTAAAACTTTAGCAACCACAGCATGGTAGCGGGAGTTTGATTGAGCTAATAAATAATAACAAAACTAAAAATAAATTAAATTTCCTTTTGACATTAATAATTAAATTCTGAAATTAAAAATTTTCCATATTGACCTGCATTTTCTTAGAATGTTATCCAAGCTGAATTTTATCTCTATTGCATTTTTTTTTTAACAATGTATCAATTAAAACTCATCACCATTAAATAAAATTTTAATTATATTTTAAAAATAGAATTTCACATGTGAATTAATGCTTTATGTATTAATTATATATATATGTATATATATATATATATATATATATATATATATATATATATATATATATATATACTTTATATATATATTTTTAATTTGAATAAATTATTTTTTTAATCGCATAGAACTTGCAATTACCTATATTGAAAATTTCTGTTTTTTTAGGAAAAATTATATTAGAATAGGATAGAATAAACAAGTAGTAATATTCTGGGACTATGTTCCTTTAGAACAGGGGTTCCCGAATTTTACTTGGTCAGGGACCACTATATTGGTATAATTAAAATAAACTGTAATAATCTAACTGAAACTTTAATTAATAAAAACTCAATATGAAATTACATAAAAAGAAATAATAATATTTTTAAGTATTTTTATTTTTGAAGAGAAAAGATATACCCAAGGCCGGAATAGGAACCCGGGTCTCCTACATTTCCGTTTTGGTGCTCATTTCCAGGACAGCTCAGTTGGAGAACAAAAATTCACAATATTCTTCAGGATCTGCTCAAATAAATCCCTGTTTGCGTACCTCTTTCTCCAAATATAGTGTTACAATCAGAGAGAGAAAGACGGGCGGAAGAGATTAACGTCTTAAGTCCATCGGCGGAAGAGATTAAGAAGGTTCCAGAAGATCCCAGAACGGCCTTCCCCTCTTCCCCTCTTCTGTGTGTCTAGAACATTCAACCTTGATAATAATTGATGAATTTATACCAAGGTCGAATGTTCTACACATTGCTGGAAGGCCTATAAGGGAATAAAGCAAATTGTTTAAATCGATGAGTCCTGCTTCTCCAAAAGGTGAATCATTAATGTGGGGAGGATATACCCGCAGCAGCGGGTGTTCGGAGGCGTATGCAGGGAAACTAGGGAGTGTTAACTATATTTTGTCTCATGTAGAACAGCTGAAATGCTGACTTCTTGCATTAAAGTTGCAATACGACCTAGGACAACAATATATTCTGATTGCTCGAAGGTCTATAAGGTAGAAAGGGAATTGAATGCAAGAGGGATACAAATTACGCTGTTAATTCAAAAAATTAATAAGCAGGTGCTCATACCCAGAGGGTGGATTCACTTTGGGCTTCAGTCAAACGAAGAAACAAAAAAGAATAGAAATATGTTGGATTCATATTTATGCGAATTCATATGGAGGAGGAGGTACGAGAAAGAATGTTTGTTTACTATGATTTTAAAAAACTTTGCTGATTTTTATCCACTAATTTAATTGCAATTATTCTGTTTTGAGGTTATTTATAAATATATACATGTTTTTTTTTGTGAGTATATTATTTAATAACATAAATAACAGATATCTACAAAATAATCTGCCATGTTTTCCGAAACAGACCCTCATTATTATAATAGAAATATGCTTTTATTATTTGATAGACCAACTTTTGCTGTTAATATTTCGGATTTACTAAAGTGGTATTGAACAAGGGCGATTGGTGCAATAATTTTAATTTTCCTAAAGTAAACTCTCTTCACCCAGCTATACAGTACAAAAATCTTTGACAGAAAAGGCTTAAAAAAGGAAAAATAACAAGAATGAAATTTTGATTATCTTGTTTTTAGATTAATAAGTAAATATTTATAAAAATAAGCTTATATTTAATAATAATGGCTACTCACAAATACTTGAGAGAGTTTTAACGTTATTTTTTTACTATCACTCTACATTCACAGAGGATGTTTGATAGATGCAATCGGGGGAAAAAAAAACAAAAAAAAACAATCTAGGTTTCAATATACCACATCCTGTTTGTTTGTTTGTTCATTTAACGTCACTTTATGCTGCTATGGGTAATCAGACGATGCTACAGTGGGAGCTCTAAATTTTGCCTATCCAGGTTTAATTAGGATAGGGATTTTTAACGAGTAACTGACATCGTACAGGCTCGGGACCCCCGTTTAACGTCCCTTCCGAAGGACGGCGTAACTAAGGATTTTTTACTCCCTTAAAAAAATCCTAGGGCCACCTGCCGGGCTACGAACCCGCGATCTTGAGTTTAGTAGTTTGTTACGCTAACCACTAGACCACAGGTGACCGTTACCACATCCTGATTTCGTACATATTTTTGGGGAAATTGCAGCAATAACTTATGAATATCAATAAAATATATAGAAATGTAGTATTTATTAGAATTTGAATGAAAACTCCAAAATTCAACGCCTAAAGTGGCTAAAAAACTGAAAATAACTTACCTGCTTCATTAATTCAAGTACCAGAAAAACTCTAAATACTAAGAACAAATGCAGTACATCTTACATCAACAGTCCAAACAAAACAAATGATAAGAAAATGAGACATAGTCTTTTTAAGACGTACTCTTATTGAAATTTATTAATATCACTTGACTTCCAAAACATTATTCTAGAAAATAATTTATTTTATTTTATTGTTTTTGCTAGTTTTAAGTTTAAGTTACATCTGTAATAAAGACATCTCGCTTAATAAGCCTCCCTTATTTCTCCCATCCATAAAGGTTACTGCAGTACACGCACTCCTGATCTTCGCTTTTAGTGCGGATTTATTGAGGAATTTGGGTCATAACTTGGGGAGTACTTGCCATAAAACGGGTCACCCATCAATAGAAATTAGCAACCCTTAAGGACAAGCTTTAATATTTTTACAGCTCGTAGGATAATTAGCCAATAAGGGTTGGAAATAATATTTCTGAGCACGAGTCATTGTTCAATTAAATATTTCATTACCAATTAAATATTTAATGGTCGTTAAATGTTCCAAAAGTTGCATTACCGCATATTACTCTGCTAAAGTTAACAATCAAAACTTATTCTGAACCATTATTTATCGGACGAACCCAAAATAAATGATCCAATTAAAATTCAGTTGGTTGCTTGAACATTTTTATTTTATTGAGAAGTTTAAAAACCGTTAAAAAAAAATTACCTTGCAATGATCCTGAATGGCGGCTAGTTTTGTTTGTAATTGCACAACGGATTTTCAGTTTCGAGAAATTATAATTAAAATCAATTATACATTTTAATTTACAACATTGTTTTTTAGAACAGTCCCTTCTACAGCACCTTTTATTAACCTAAACTCAAAAATAACCATCAACGTTTAGTGCTGAAAACTTTTAAAAAAATACTTTTTACAAATAAAAAACTGGATCTATTTTCTATCTTTCTCTAGATAATATAAACGATCCCGATGAATGTTATTAAAATAATTCCACATTAATCTTTCGAAAAATCTTTTCTTTAATTTGTTAATTTTTAACAAAACAGTCACAGTTCGGACTTAAGAACTTCATGGGGCTCACCCAGCCTCTATAATCTTACTAATATTATAAATGTGAAAGTTTGTATGTTTGTCTCTCTTTCACGCAAAAACTACTGAACGGATTTGGATGAAACTTTACAGTAATATAGGTTAGACATCAGAATAACACATGGGCTATAGCAAGCGCGGATTTAGGGGGGCGCACGGGGGCAGGTGCCCCTCCTCACCTCCGACAGTTTTAGAGGTACTGTGGAGAATCCGTTATAGTACATAATTAAAGGCAAATCAGGAATTTAGCATCTTGAAATTTGCAGACAGGTCCTTTGTATGGTTTAAGAAAGAAGTTTGGATAATTCCACTCTTATTATAATAAGGAATCAAAGGATGTATGGAATCCGTCAGTTTTGAAGTTAGACATCTGAAATTTTGTACGAGTAACCTATAGTGAAAAAATTAAATTATTTACTGTTTTAAATTATTGTTAAAAAGCTCTGTCAAGAAACTTTATGCGGTGGTCCAAATTCTATGCGAGCGAAGCCGCGGGCAAAAGCTAGTCATTTATAAGTAAATATATCCGTTAATTGGGGAAAAAAACTGGTGATTAAGATTAAACCGGGCAATTAACCTCCAGAACAACCGGTGTCTTAAATACAGTAAAATTCCTATCAGATATTAATTAATATAAGTAACTCATTTATTATTACAATTATTATACACTTAAAATGCAGTAGTGGCGCAGGTTTTGTTGTAATGAAAACTTCCAAAAAGTTTAGCGACTTTTGGAAGGGAAAAATTTACGAGTTCGCGTCATCGACATCCTCTCGATTGCGCGAAATAGGCGGCACCTATTGGCTTGTGCATGAATTATAGAATTCGTTTTAATAAATTTTAGTCTAAAAGTTAGAATTTCATTGATACAAGAATAGTAATATTTAATAAAAGGTCGTATTATTGTTATGTGCGCTAATGATACCGATAACGTTTCGATCTAAGATTTATGCCAGGCCAACATCAACTGTCCAACAAGAGTCATCAACAACAACAACAACAATCAACAAGAGTCCAACTGCAACTGTGTATATAATTATTGTACGGAGAGTAAGTATATGTGAAAACCAGACTAATATTAATAATTTTAATTTTAAAATTTGAACAGATACGTTACCTAAGACTCCATCTGGACAAACGTCTCACTTGGAATCCTCATACAAGACTGAAAAGACAAGAAACTGCTCGACTTTTTCGCCTACTTCAACTTTTACTGGACAAACGTTCTAAGCTCCCAATTAATTAAAAAAGATTCATTTACATGACAGTTATCAGACCTATTTGGACATACGGAGTTGAGCTTTGGGGCTCTACTAAACCATCCAATTCATTTCGTATCCAATTCTTACAATCCAAAACCCTTCGTAAAATCCTCAATGCTCCTTATTATGTCACAAACAAATTAATCCATCATGATCTTAATATCCCATATGTTACTGATTTGGCCCAAACTAGATACCTAGCCTTCCATGACAAGCTCCATACACTTTAATTCTTGTTCAATATACTGGACTGTCTTCACTGTAATTTCTATCATTTGAAAACAAACCACCTTCCAGTCATAAAAACTTTTATTCTTTTAACATGACGTTTCGGCATTCACATGCCATTTTCCAATTTAATTATACATCAATAATTACTAAAAAATATAACTTTAAAAAAACTTATAAGTCAAATCTTATAAAATTGTAAAACATTATTATGTATATAATTTTCGTAGGGATACTTTATCCTCCCATGGTCAATTGTCTACTACTATAGTTATATTTTTTAGTAATTATTGATGTATAATTAAATTTGAAAATGGCATGTGAATGCCGATGTTAAAAGAATAAAAGCTCCATACACACTTGAATCCGCTAGCCTCTCAACTTACTTCCCATACTATTCCTGATAACCCTCCGAGGCGTCTGAAAGGAAGATGGCCTCGAGACCTTCTACTATAGAACTTTATTGGAGTGCTATCAATGGGTAGTTTCACCACAAGTGTTTTTTTTTTTTATGTCATTAGTTCATATTAGTAGATTTTCTTGTTGTAATATTATTCAATGTAAATAATTCATACTATAATCGATATAGGCATTTAAAAAACATTTCAGCCATTCCAAAGTTTTGAGTTTTCACTTTAGTCAGCAGTTCTCATGACTGCCTGTTTAATTTTTTTTTAAATTGGTATAGAAGACTAATTCTACCAATTTTCAAGTTTAATTTGATTAATGTTATGGAATTATTTCATTATTAACTTAAATTAGAACATTCCTAATTTCAATTAACAAATACAAGCCAGACAAAGCTCTTAAATCCGAGCGAGATTGGCGGACAGTGGATTGTACAATTAGACTGATGAAGGCCTGGTCGCCGCAGACTTAGCCCTTGTCGTAAACCGGTTTACGTTGAATATTACAGGCCCTTTTAATGGCTACCGTCGTAAACCTACCCTCCAGCACAGCAATCACCTGCGCTCCTCTTTACTGCTTCCAGGCTGAGTTAACCCTCAGTCTTCGCCATTAACTAATTCCCTCTCTGCACGGGCGGATATTGGGGATGGAATACTGCATACCAACCATGGGGGGGGGGGGGTCCTAACCTTAATTCATCAAGAATAGGGGACATGAGCAGGAGGAATAGGTTCGACTCCCGTCTCTAAAAAAAAAACTTACAGGACAGAAATAGAAGGAATAAAATATATATATTTTTTTTATTGATTGTTTTTTTGATGATGATTATTTTTAAATATTTTTGTTTTGAAGAGAAGAGATTTGTCCTAGCCGAGATTGCACCGGAGGCTTAGAGCACTGTACCGGAGATGCAGAAGAACCGGGTTCTAATCCCGGTCAGGAAAAAACTTTTTCTCTTCAAAACAAAAATTTTTTTTTTTTAAATTTATTTATTGATATTTACAACTGTATTACAATTATACAACAAGTAAATAGAATGCGTGTTACATAATGACATGAGAATGACAAGTAGAGAAACTACCCACTGGTAGTACTCAAATCAAAGTTCAAATAAGAAGGTCACGTAGCCATCTTCTTTTCAGACGCCTCGGAGGATTATCGGGAATTTAAGAGGAAGCTAGGTTTGAAACTAGAGGGTTTGAGTGGGAATGAAGTTGGTTATGAAAGGATAGATACCGGATTCGGGCCAAATCAGCAACAAAAGGGACATTAAGGTCGTTATGGATGACTTTATTCTTAACAAAATAAGGAGCATTGAGGATTTTACGAAGGATTTTGGATTGTAGGGATTGGATACGAGAGGAATTCGATGGCTTAGTGGAGCCCCATAGCTCTACTCCGTAAGTCCAAATAGGGCGTATGATGGTCATTAAAAATATTTAAAAATATTTTTTTCTTTTATACTTCCGATTTGTGTTAGTAATAAAACATATTTAAATATATGCAAATATCTTAGCATGCAAGTCGTTAATAAACGATCTTTGCCTTTCTATCAAAAGAAGTATTAATTAAAAATATATAATTCAATGGAGGCGTTTGGATTAAAAATCGGGTACATCCATTTTTTTTCAAAAATGTTTTTTTTTTAAATAATTTTTTAATGTATAATGTATGATATGTATAAATGTATTAGATTTAAGTGTTTCAAAACCGTCAAGATCCTTCAAAAACCAGTACCGATTACTCCAGCGTTTATTAAAAGTGATAACATCCATTACAAATGAAAATTTTTTATGTATGAAAAATCAAAACTATGTATATATATTATTTAATAATATTAATTAAAGTGATTTCTTTTTAAAAATGTCTATTTTTAAAAATTATAATTAATGTTTATCAACTATGAACTAACCAAATATCGATATTTTTTTATCGAAGTATATCCAACATATTTTTTATATTAAATGAGATGAAAAAAAAAGAAAAAACATTTTTTCTTTTATACTTCCGATTTGTGTTATTAACAAAACATATTTAAAGATGCAAATGTCTTAGCATGAAAGTCGTTAATAAACGATCTTTGCCTTTCTATCAAAAGAAGTATTAATTAAAAATATCTAATTCAGGATTCAAAATCGGGTACATCCATTTTGTTTTCATAAATGTTTTTTTTAAATAATTTTTTAATGTATCATATGTATAAATGTAAATGTTTCAAAACCGTCAAGATTCTTCAAAAGACCAGTACCAATTACTTCATTTCTTATTAAATTTGTAACATCAAATTACCATTACATCAAATGAAAATTTTTGATGTATGAAAAATCAAAACTATGTATATACAGTGTTTAATTATATTAATTAAAGTGCTTTGTTTTTAAAAATGCATATTTTTAAAAATTTTAATTAATGTTTATCAACTATGAACTAACCAAATATCGATATTTTTTTATAAAAGTATATCCAACATATTTTTTATATTGAATGAGATTTAAAAATGGGAAGATCATAAAAAATTGTCAGTAATTATTGTTTGAAGTAAATTGATAGTATAATAACGAAAAATTGAATATTTTTTTAACAGTGCTGAAAAAATTTTGAAAATGGATGTAACCGGTTTTGAAAACAAACGCCTCATATAAGCTGTTATGTTATAAGTGGAATTTAATATTTTTTGATGAGTCTCGAAAATTGTTTTGATTCAGCATTCAGTATACAATAGCCGCTGTTATCTCCTCCTTTTTATTTTCTCTTATATAATTTATCTTTTTTAAATATTTTTAAATTGAAGAGAAATTAAAATATTTGAAAAGAATTATCACCACCTTAAGAATAGTAAATATAAAATTAATAAAATTTATTTTCATTTGATTATTTTATATTTTTATGTTAAAATCACGCAGTAGTTCCTTATAAGTGTTATTTAATCCCTCAGTCTTTTTCTCGGTATAGTATAAATTATTACTAAAAAACAATTATGAGTAATGAATAATAACGTCTTCAGGTATTTAAAAATAGGCTGTTCCATAGAATAATCGTTAAAAAAAACGGATGGGACCACTGGGGAATAAAGGAGATTACATAACACGGAATTGCGAAATCGTTCGATAATTTGAACAAAATTATACTTCGGCGTTGATGACCAATCTGTTTTACCCTTCAACTTTAAATGAACCAACCAAATAACATGGAAGTCTTCATCGTATCAGTGTAAAAGACGTACTCAAACGTCTTTCATTTGAATAAGACTGATACAGTTACCATGGTAACTGTTGCGAGAGAAAAATAAAACAATTTTGTAAATAGTGTTGAAATGTAAACTTTAAATGATGTTTCTTTTTTTTTTTTTACAGGTAAGACTGTATAGAATAATAAGTTTGTAAATCAATTACAGGAAATTATTGTTATAATAAAAAATGAATTTACTTTTTTTTACAAAGAGAAACTCAGTATATTTTTATTTCAACTCGCAATAAATTGAGTTTTTGAATAAATCAACATTATTAAACATCATTAACAGTTTACATTTCAACGCTATTTATGTATAATTTTTTTTTTTTTACTGATTAACACACAAATCAAAATAACCTCCACGGCTGTCCTCTCACAGCTGTTACCATAGTAACCGTATCTGTCATATTCAAATAAAAGACGTTTAGAGTAGTTCTTTTACACACATAAAAAGAAATTTATAAATACTTTATAAAAAGAAATGTCTTAATCTTATTTCACTTAATTTCTGAATTGAAATAACAATCACAAAATCGAAACATTGGAATAAGAAGTAACTTTATTATTTCTCTAATAATTGAAAATGACAGAATTCTATACAAAAAGTAGTTTTGTTTGTTCATTTAACGTCACTTTATGCTGCTATGGCTAATCGGACGATGCTACATTGGGAGCTCTAAAATTTGCCTATCCAGGTTTAATTAGGATAGGGATTTTTAAAGAGTACCTGACATCCTACAGGCTCGGGACCCCCGTTTAACGTCCCTTCCGAAGGACGGCGTAACTAAGGATTTTTTACTCCCTTAAAAAATCCTAGGGCCGCCTGCCGGGCTACGAACCCGCGATCTTGGATTTAGTAGTTCGTTACTCTAACCACTAGACCACAGGTGACCGTCAGAAAAAGTAGTGCTTGGATTAGTTGCAAGGCAACATCGATAAAATATCATTTTATTAAAAAAAAATGTTTAATAATAAAATTTGAGAATATATTTCAAAAATATTTATAAGCAAATTACAAATGAATAACATTTGTCTAGTATCAACGTTGAACCGCCTGGTTTATCGACCGACTTGTTGAAGGGTCAAGTACGTACCCACTTTGTCCAAAAGAATTATGTCCTATAGAGAGGTTTTCCGAATCGCTGCTTCTGCCAGGATACTAAAAAATAAAATAAAATAAAAATATATGTTATTGAATAAAAAAGTCTTAGAAGAAAAAAGAATAATAATAGAAACTATGTAATGCAATATAATATAATTGTGTATAATGAATTTTAATTTAACGAGACATCGAAAAAATATTTTATACTTTGAATTACTCACGATAGACAGGTTAAGAATTGGAGTGTTGTATATTGTACTTTCCCAATACCCTACTAATATAAATGCCAAAGTTTGTAAGTTTGTCTCTCTTTCACGTAAAAACTGGATATACATCAGAAAAGGATATACATCAAAATAACACATTGGCTACAGCAAGGGCGGATTTAGGGGAGGCACGGTGGTACGTGCCCCCCCAGACAGTTTATTAGTTACTGTGGAGAATCCATTATAGTACATAACTAAAGGCAAAACATATGATAATAGTTGTTAAAATAATAGAAAGAACATGAGTGAAACTATTGTTTTGATATCCTATCTATCCTACTAATATTATAAATGCGAAAGTTTGTATGTATGTTTGTTACTCATTCACGCAAAAACTTCTGAAAGAATTTAGATGAAACTTTACAGTAATATAGGTTATACATCATAATATCACATAGGCTACATCAAGGGCAGATTTAGGGGGGAGCACGGGACCCCAGACAGTTTTTTGTGTTTTGTAGAGAATCAATTATATCATAATTAAAGGCAAATCAGAAACTTAGCATCTTGAAATTTGCAGATAGGATCTTTGTATAATTTAAGAAAGAAATTTAGGTAACTCCACCCCCAAGTGTTTCCCCCTTAAAATAATAGGGGTTCAAAGATTGTGTGGAATCCGTCAGTTTTGAAGTTTTGAAGTTATGTGAGACTCTGCAATGTTCAACTTTTCCAAACCGTTTTCCTTCTTAAATCCACATTGTCGTGGTCTTATTTTTCAAAAATAATCAATCTATGTTCATTTTGTACAAATGTCACCTTCTCTTCTTCATAGTATCCTTGATTCTTTATATTTTCTGATAGATTTCTTCACTACTTTGCAGTTTCCATCTATCTTCAGTTTGAAATGTACCCATGAATTTTCTTAGAATTCTTCTATAGAATTGAACTTTAATATTTAATTTTAAGAATAATTACTCATAACTCATTACAGAAAGATCTCAAGATACCACTTGTGACTTTCACAATCAAGAAAAACTACAAAAAAAATCATAAATCACTTGCTGGACACCCAAACTTACTGGAACAATCATTATCACATCACAGAACCCGACAAGGTGACTGAAGCGTCTCTATTAAGGAGCACGGATCTATTAATAGGACTGCGTTCAATGGCAGGTTTCTCTATAAACCCACGTGAATCCCTTCAGAGGTTTTCAAAAGAAGATCGCAGATACAATATATGCATAATGACACTTGTACATTTTCTTAAATAAATATTTTTAATAATATTAATATTGAAAAGTAAAAAAGAGACCTTACATAAATGTTAAGACCGTGGAAAAATTCCAACGAAAAGCCTTAAGTCTCCAAACTAAAACAGAAATAGAAATTTTCTGTCCAATATTTCGCCCATTCAGGCATCCTCAGGGTAGAAAGAGAATAACAGCAAAACAAAACATGAATAATGCACCCAAGAAACATCCCACCACCTCGAAGGCTCAAATGCAACTAAAGAATCATAAGGAAGGTTACTCGACCCCAGCTGGTAAAGGTTAAATAAAAACAGCTGATAGATACTTCAGAAATTCAAAATTCAATATACACTCACCAAATTTCAAAAAGCACCACAAGAAAAATAAATAATAGCAAACATCACAAAACTTAAGACGAAAGACCATATGAAAAAATGAAAAATTCTAATCAATGAAGAAGTGGATTTGTTGTAAATTGTTTATAAACTGGACTCATGATAACTCATAAAGAAGAGGCTTTTAGTTCTGTAGGTGATTTATAAATAATGTAATTAAATTTCTTATTACAGTTATTTTTATTATATACAGAGGATCGGTGAGTCCAGAGAGAGTTTGGAGTCCAGACCACAGGATCCAGCAATGAAAGTTTACAGATTAAATAGTTTATATATTTTAGCCGGTTTTGTGCCCATGACTTTTTCATAACAGGATCTCAGCGCTTTACACACGGAGGTCTAAGAAATTAATTGTTCTCTATGTCTTGGATCTAAGTTTGGGGAATTCATTCCATGACACAGACGTTCATTTAGTACGTTCCCTCTTTCACCTGGGTCAGGAAAAGTTGCAGAACACTTAACCTTTGGAATGCACATGACTTATACGGAGCGAACTCCTCAGAAAGGCGACTAATACCTTGAATGCCCCGTTCCTGAAGTTGATAATAAAGGAGTTTTGAAGGATAATGGAATAGGGAGTTAGAAAGGAGTCGGAGAAGAGAGGAACGTTTCGCCCAGAGCTAGCGATAATTATTCTGGTGTGTATAGAGCCGTTTGATGGCGGATGGTTCTAAGCTGTCGTAAAGTTGATATCCTCCAGCAAGGACTCGAATAGCGCCATATCTTCATTTTATTATTATACTTCTCCTTCATGACTCGAATACATAACGTCATCTGCGCTGCAGGATAGGGTGCGTAGATGCAGAGAAATCAAAAATGCAACAATACAACTAAAGATGGATTTCAAAGAAGTATTTAAATAAAAAAAGAAAGTCTTAACATTAATTTATATAATATATAATTTATATATAATTAGTTATAACTATATTTGAGAATAACTATAACTATATATTTCGAAAGTGGGTATCGGTCCACTTTTGGATATTGGCGATATCAAAAGTTTCTATTTGAATTACTTTGTAAATATGGACAAATAGGCAAATGATGTTATTAGCTAGCACTAAGCAAAGAGTGATGTTTTAAACTTATATACCTTTTCTAGTTTATTATAAAATAATACTGATTATAATCATTTAAAATAATAAACTATTATATTTTATATAATAAGGTATATCACATATATAGTTTATGGGGAAAATAGTTGACTGGATAATTCTGATAATGGATTAAATTGGCCAGGGGTTGCTATTTTTCGGTCTAAGATCAAATCAATCAAAATAAAAAATTGATTTAAAGAATTTCTATGGGTCGAAGTGGTACATGCTTTTTTAAAATATGTTTTTATGATATGAATACTTTTATTGCCAATAATAATACAATTTAATGAATAATGTTATTATCAATAGGAAGAAAAAATTAATGTGATCACTTCACGGTTCCACATCAATAGAATACATGTTAGAAAGCTTAACATTTAGGTACCACCTGATGTACAATAGTCATACAACTTTGGGAATTAAATTTAAGGTTTTACTTTAATTTAAATTAAATAAGTTGCTTGGGAACTCTTATTTACAAGTAGAGGGCCCTTAAATAAGATTTACCAAAATCAATTCCCAAGCTGATTACTTTTTTGTTTCAGCAAATTTCGTATTCACCCTTGGAATCCTTAATCTCGTTTCGTGATCGCTTTCAACAGAATATTTGAGTCTCTTTAAATAGCACCTACTGTGAGTACAAGTTTGTAATTGTTTAATTATTGACGATCGCAAGCTAACAACTGCAATGTGATTTTTTTTGTTTACTGCTTTGTACACGGATCGATTCTCTGACATCAAGGAATCTATCGATCTATCGATTTTAAATATTCTAGGATCGTTTTAGATTGGTTTCAACCTCTGAACACACATCTCTCCATTTTGATTCATTTAACGTCAGTTTGTGCAGCTATGATTAATTAGTCTAATCTGGACTTTCGGAGTAGAGTTTTGGTGCTCCACTAAGCCATCGAATTCCTCTCATATTCAATCCTTACAATCCAAAATTCTTCGTAAAATCCTCAATGCTCCTTACTTTGTTACTAACAAAGTAATCCTTAATGACCTTAATGTCCCGTTTGTTGCTGATTTGGCCCAAATCCTATATCAATCTTTTCAAGACAAACATCATTTTAAACCCACTTACTTTCAAACCTAGCAACCTCTTCAATTCCTGATAATTCTCCGATGCGTCCGAAAAGAAGCTGGCCACGAGACCTTCCAAGTTGAACTATTTATTTGAGTACTACCACTGGGTAGTTTCTCTACTCGCCTATATCTCGGGACATTATATTCTTTGATTATATTTACTTGATGTATTCAATACACAGTTGTAAACTTCAATAAATATATTTTTTTTACAAAATCGGGGAAAAATATTCTTTTTTCGATAGCCTCTTTCCTATTCCATTTTTTGTTTTCCCTTTCAAAATAAAGCCTCTATAATTTTCGCATAGATTTTTTTCCAGCTATACGACTTACATTTTCTTTAGAATTAGTGTTTCAAAGCTTCCCGGAAAAGCCAACAGAGTGCAGTATAGGTCAGACAAGCTGCTAGCTCTACCTAGCGGCGAATGAATAAACTGTATCTTAAATTTAGCAGAACATTTTAAAAAAACATATATTTTTAATGAGTAAAAAATAATTGAATAAATATTCACGAGAGGAAAATGGGAATAAAACTAATATTGTTTTCATTATTATTACTATATGTAACCTTCAAAGTCCTTTTTGATGGTTTGACTATCTAATAATAAACATGATAAAAGACAAATAAAAAATTTTTCTTTATTTTTTTTATGTCAAGTAATCTACTATAGTGCTCTAGTACTAATCTCATTTCACCTTTAAAAAGTAAGGTCAGATCATTTTGTAAACACTAATACCTAATAAAATATAGTAAATAATAAATAAAACTATTTTATATATATATATATATATATATATATATATATATATATATATATATATATATATATATATATATATAAATATATATATATATATATATATATATATATATATATACATATATATATATATATATATATATATATATATATATATATATATATATATATATATATATTTATATGAATGGGATAACATAAAAAAATATTCTAAATATATATTTGCTCAAAATTTTGAAGATATTTATAATTCATATAGTTAAAATTTTACTGTAGTTATCACTATATTTTTTTAAAGGTTTATTTATTTTTTTATGTCTATCAGTATAATTAATAATACTTTATGTATTTGTTTTCCCTTTCCCTTCCCGGATAAAAATAAAAAACTTCTGTTTTACTCACTCTTAATTATCTCTGATTACAAATATATTGTGATTTATTCAGTGTTTTATTATTCAGTACCTTAAACATTAAATTTTTTTTTTTAAATGTTCAAGTAAATATGCAATACAACACTCATTTTGTTATTTCTTTAACTACTCTTGAAAACTTTGAAAAATTCATTGTTATTAATAAAATATTCATAAGTTGAATTAATAGGAATATGTTGAATTTATTATTCATCGAATACAACACTGAATTAAAGAATGAATGACATTTTTAAATTAATAAAAATGAAGAAAATAATAATAAAAAAATAATAAATGGGATGATGCAATTGGTAAATCACAAAAAGCAAAGCTTTAAGTCTCCGAAATACTAGAAAAAATAATCAGTCTATGTTTTGCCAATTTAGGCATCGTCAAGACACAACAAAAGAAAATTCACATCTAAGAAGACATTCCACAAACAACTAGAGTGATGTGACTTTTCTTTTGTTGTGTATCTTGAAGATGACAGAATTGGGGAAACATTGACTTTT
Source organism: Arma custos (assembly GCA_037127475.1). Classification (NCBI taxonomy): domain Eukaryota; kingdom Metazoa; phylum Arthropoda; class Insecta; order Hemiptera; family Pentatomidae; genus Arma; species Arma custos. Next base: position 6,070,360 of record CM073763.1, read on the forward strand.
AAGTTTTTTTAATAAAACAATAATAATACACCAAGTAAATATAATAATGAAAGATATATAGTGACATAAAATAAAGAAAAGTAGAGAAACTACCCACTGATAGTACTCGAATAGCAAACTCAAGCTCAAACTCAAGTTATGGCCAAGAGATCCTGTAGGTAAAATGTTTAAAGTGGCACATTCAGACTCTTAAAAGGGGATACCTTTACAGGGGGACACCTGGTGGTTGAATTTCGCAAAATCATCTGCCTACACAAACTTTGTCTTAAAAACAATACAGTCTCCAGCATGTACTAAAAAAACTTTTATGGGTTTTAATGATATAGGTTACTTTATTGCCAATATAATAATACAAATTATATCTTTAATTCATTAGTTGCACAGTCTCTCACATTTACTGGAAAAAAAAACCTTTATGGTTTGTAGGGAAAATTTTTATAAATTTTATTGCGAATGTAAAATCAAATTTTATACCTTCAGTTAATTAATTGATAGAGATGATTTTTTCTTTTTTATAAATTTCGTGAGGAAGATAGATACTTCATTGTCCCTCTAATGAGTACACTTTTGAAGGTATGGTATATAAGGTAAGGTATAAGGTATTTTAAGTGTGATCCTACTATTATAGCCCTGAAGAAGACCTGAAATGCGGGTCGAAACGGCTTCTAAATAAACAGTTCTCCCTATTTTAATTTTTTATTTTTATTTATTTGTATTTTATTATTTATAATTATTCAATGAAATTTACAACTGTATTGTAAACGATGAATGGTGCATGATATTGTCATAAAGTTGAGAAACTACCCAGTGGTAGTACTCAAACAAAAAGTTTAACTTAAAAGATCATGAGACCATCCTCTTTTCAGAACATTAGGAGGATAATCAATAATTGAAGAGGTTGCTAAGTTTTAAACTAACGGATTTGAGTGAGAATAAAGTTTTTCATGATAAGATTGATTTCGGATTTGTGCCAAATACATAACAAAGGGGACATTAAAAACATTATGCATGAGTTTGTTCGTAACGAAGCAAGGAGCATTGAAGATTTTACAAAGGATTTTGGATTGTAAGGATTGAATACAAGAGGAATTCGATGGCTTAGTGGACCCCCAAAGCTCTATTCCGTAAGTCCAGATGGGTCTTATGATGGTCATGTATATTAGTCTTTTGTAATTAATTGGGAGCTTAGAGCGTTTGTCTAGTAAGTGTTAAAGTATCCTGAAACGGCCACTAAAATAAAACTGAATATATAAATAGAAAACGTTTTGTCAATCCAGACAAGCTTATAAAATCAGCTAAATGCAAACTAACGACCATACCAATTTTAAGCCAACAGTTATGCACGGGAGTGATTTAGCCGAAATTTCGCTAAAGTGTCTTTTTATAAAGTTTAATTATCGCATTTCATCATCATTGCACATTTAAATTCAAACAATGATCGTTATTTAAATAATTATTTAGATTTATGGTCAGGATATCATCCCGATCAAGTACCATTACTAGCGCTATAATTCCATGACACATTAGTACCATCACTTGAGATTAGTAAGCTCCTGAATTTGCATTCGGAAACCATAACCGTTGGCAAGTTGCTTGAGCAAGAAGGATATTTGGCCTCGTCGCCTTCCGATGGCGGGGATGTGTGCAACAGATTTGGTAATATCCAGCCGAGTCCTTGGTCTTGATCCTGCCACAGGATCGACCCAGGGAGGGGGGCGAGAAGAATGCGGTCCTGAATATTTTCACGCGCCACCGATAAAACATGTTCTATGAGATTAATTGCTCAAGAGATGAATCAAAATATTATTACAGTATCAAAATGAGATGAAATAAAACAACAGCTATTGGTAAGGGTAAAATACAAAAACTACACTATTTGCTGATGTGGTCATCACAGCCAAAAATAAATACGCGCTCGAGCCATTTTTGGAATGCAGTTAAGAAGGCAGGACTCAAAATAAACAAAAATAAAACAAAGTGCTTGCTCTCATCGAGGAAACTCATATAGCGGATATTTCCAAGGTTTTGAACATTAAAATTTTAAAGCATGTAAGTACCTTGGCAGCAAGAACCAACTTGCGTGTTACGTTACATATTAAGACTAAGATAACAAACTGCAATATGACAGAAAGCTAAGATCGAAAACAGAAAAAAAGAAAGGGCCTTACCACATTGCATTATATTAGGATCACACTTAAAATACCTTATATATTACCTAAAATACCATACCTTCAAAAGTGCACTCATCAGAGGGACGATGAAGTATCTATCTTCCTCCAGAAATTTATTTTTAAAAAAATCATCTCTATCAATTAATTAACTGAAGGAATAAAACTTGATTTTACATCGACAGTAAAATTTATAAAGGCACCCCTACAAACCATAAAGGATTTTATTTTCAGCACAAGCGAGGGACTGTATAACTAATTTATTAAACGTATTGTTACGGTCGCCGGCAGGAAGACGGAAGCAAGAGGATTAGCGGCTTAAATCCGTTGGCGGGAGAAGTTATAATAGGAGTAGGACCGTTCTAGATCGTCTCCTTTTGTCGGAAAAGGATTAAGAAGATTCCAGAATTTTCTGGTCCCTCCGTGTTCTAGAATGTTCGGCCTTGCCTATTTAAATACTTCCCTCACCTCGAGCGAGTCAGTCTTAGCCTGAGAGTAGACCACGCAAGATCTGTGATAAGTGAGTGTCAGTGTGATAAACTAGTCAGTGTTGAACCGGCCCGTGTAATAAGTGTATCAGTGAACTGTGACAGTCTCGCGAGTGCAATAAACTGTTTCTGTTTGTTACTGTGTGTCAGTTTGTCATACTTGGAGAAACTTACGGTCGGTGGACTAGTGAACTGTAAGTGTTAATTATTAGTTATAAATTGTAGTGTAATTTTATAATATTCATAGAAACTATTGTAACTAGTTAAGCTATCTAGAATTAGTAATATCTTATATTATTGTAATAATTAAATAGGAGCTAGTCCTACATAATAAGTATTTAGAATATTGTCATTATAAATTTATATTAGTTTAATAATTTAATTGTTAATAGTTTACTTGTATCCTTTTTATCACTTTTGTTAATAAATATTAGTATCTTTGATTAAGGAATTGTTTAATTCATTTTTAATACCCAGTAGCCCGTAACAGTATGCATTATATGTGTACATTGGTAATACGCTACAACGCAGAAAGGGTATTTCAGTACACGCGGGAGACTGTATTGTTTCTAAACAAAAGGTTGTGCAGACAGATGATTTTGCCAAGATCGAATTCAACCACCAGTAAACGTACCCACTTTAAAGAGCCTGTATGCGCCACTTTAAAGACGTTGCCAACACGATCTATCTGTTAACAAATTGAATGACTTTAGGACCTTCGGAATAGCAACCAAGGTCTCTTCACACTGCGTTACCAACTCTCTGCAATAAAATAACAAGCAGCAAAAAAAAAAAAAAAAAAATCCTAAATTAACTCGAAGTAGTGTGCAAAAATATCTTGAACGATTATAGTTACTTGTGAGCAGTGTTGGATAAAATGTAAATTGAATAAAATTGCAATCACTTACCATGCAAGTGATTAATTAGAATGGTTATTATCAAATTGACCAATCATAATACTGGTACATCATCCAGTATGGTAGTTAAGTAATTGTAATTTTATTCCAAATTACTTACTATGTTCGAAAATAAATTTACCCAAATCTTCTTGGGAATATATCCGTGGCACCTGTGCAAAGTGGGCTAAGTCGAATTTTGTGAATTTCAAGCTATCTACTTAGAATAGTAATTCCCCTGAACTTATTTTAAGTTCAAGATTGGAGTATCAGCCCACGATTCACAAAGGAATATCCTTCATTGCAATAGACGGAACACTTAGCGTGCTAGACACAAGCAAAGAGAAAAAATACGATTCTATGTAGATAGCTTGAAATTCACAAAATTCGACTTAGCCCACTATGCACAGGTGCCACAGATATATGTTAGGTAAAATGCATTCAAGTATTGTAAAACCCCTTCCACCTATAAAAAATTATACTCTACTGCGTTACCGAATTTACTTTATGATAATTAAATAGCACTTCACTATGAGTTATAAGACAAATTTAGCTGACATTATAATGTTATCTTTATCGTTATTGACTTATGTTTATGTTAAGTTGTCATGACACACCTGCTATCTGGTGCTATTTTACTATTTTTAATTAATTCTAAGTACCATTTCCCAGGGATCGGAGTGGCTCAGTGGTAGAGCGCTGAGTTTCCATGCCAAACGTCTAAATCCAACTTTCTGGCAGACTTTTAGTGACCGGATGTGGGTCATATGGGATCTAAGACCCTTCTGGGGCTCACTCATCCTCTATAAAGTGTTACCCAAAATAACGGGAGAATCTGGGGGTTGAGCGTGATCTTGGACAAATGATCTCCCTACACCATGGTCCAAGAAACAGTACAGTTTCTTGCATGTACTGAACCCCAGACCCTTCACGGATTTTAATGGTACAGGATTTTTTCGTAGCTTCTTTTAATGGCACCGTTTCTATTTTTCTATTTCAAAGTAAATACAAATCTTTACCGCTGATTCATGATCTATTTCTGTGAATGGTCGATCTAACTCATTAAGGAAAGCTAGACCCTAAGGAGGTCAGTGTTACCGTGTCAGGTAGCTGTCATTGGGGCAGTCACTTCTTCCTGGACAGTCACTTAGCGAGTTCCCTCCTAACATCTGAATCACGCTTCATAAAAAAAAAAGGAAATCTGAAATTTATTTAAAATATACTTGGGTTTTTCTGATGAGTTCATAATTAACCCATGCTAACATTAAATTCGTACATTGGGTAAATCAAGGAATATAACTGATACTTAAAATTATTCCAAAAAATAATACAATTGTATCAGGTAAAAATATAAAAGTACCTATCCTCGTACCGTCCTATCTCTCTTTTACCTTGCATGGGTAAAATCCTAGAAAAACTCATCCTTAAACGATTGTACCCTATCCTGGATGCAAATTACAAAATACCAGATCACCAATTTGGATTCCGAACATCACACTCCACCATTCAGCAATGTCATCGTGTGGTGGATGTCGTCTCCTCTGCATTAGAACGTGGATCATATTGTTCGGGCGTCTTTCTTGAGCTTGAACAGGCTTCTGACCGAGTCTGGCATCCGGGCTTGCTCTACTAACTCCATAAATTCCTACCCTAAAACATACTTTCCCTTCCTTCAATCCTATCTCACAAATAGAACTTTCCAAGTAAACTATAATAATTTCTATTCATCCCTCTTTTCCCAATCTGCTGGTGTTCCTCATGGTAGTATCATTGGCCCAATCCTTTATACAGTTTATACAGCTGACATCCCAACTCATCCTAATACTATCCTTACCACGTATGCTGATGATACATGTGTATTATCAGTCAACAACAATCCAGTTATTGCATCCCAAAGCCTCCAATCCCATATCACTGATCTTGAAGAATGGTGCCAAAACTGGAGAATTAAAATAAATTCTCAAAAATCGCATCAAATCACTTTTACCTTACGTCGTGCGTAAGCCTTATGTCGTACGCACCTCGACAAACGATTAACCTGGAATCCTCATACAAGACTGGAAAGACAAGAAACCGCTCGACGTTTCAGGCCACTTCAATACTTACTAGACAAACGCTCTAAGCTCCCAATTAACTACAAAAGACTCATCTACATGACCATCATACGACCTATTTGGACTTACGCAGTAGAGCTATGGGGCTCCACTAAGCCATCGAATTCCTCTCGTATCCAATCCCTACAATCCAAAATCCTTCGCAAAATCCTCAATGCTCCTTATTTTGTTAAGAATAAAGTCATCCATAACGACCTTAATGTCTCTTTTGTTGCTGATTTGGCCCGAACCCGGTATTTATCCTTTCATAGCAAACTTCATTCCCACTCAAACCCGCTAGTTTCAAACCTAGCTTCCTCTTCAATTCCCGATAATCCTCTGAGGCGTCTGAAAAGAAGATGGCCACGTGACCTTCTTATTTGAACTTTGATTTGAGTACTACCAGTGGGTAGTTTCTCTACTTGTCATTCTCATGTCATTATGTATCACTTATCCTATTTACTTGTTGTATAATTGTAATACAGTTGTAAATATCAATAAATAAATTTTTAAAAAAAATATAAAAGTGACAATGGTCGAGAACAAGATACAATTTCATTAATATGTGAACAAGTATTTTAAGGTTAAAATATTTTAATTTTACCTAAATCGTTACGATTTGTATATTATTTATATTATGGTAGTGGTGTGTCTTACGTCAATATATTATTTATAATTTATTTTTATTAATTGCTATTTTGATTTTTCTGACATAGATACGTGTTTACTGACTCAGTGGTTTAGAGCACTTCACCAGAGATGCAGACGACCCGGGTTCGAATTCCAACCAGGAAAAATCTTTTCTCTTCAAAACATTTAAAAATAATCACCATCAAAATAGCAATTAATAAAAATAAAATACATTATATAATTTAGAATGCCAGTGACGCGGCTGGGAAAGGGGGCTGGGGCCTCCCGGACTCCTGCTTTGCCCTCATTCCTGGGGAAGAAGCTCAGTTCGGGGACCCCAGGCAAATTGTAAATAGGGTATGAATGTGTACATTTTATTTTATTTTTTTTAATTATTAGTATTATTATTATTTTTTTTATTTTTTTTTTCCTTTATTTTATTATCATTTCCGCATTCATTTCTTTCTGTTACCGCATGTATATATTTTTCCGCATGTATATATTTATTTATTTTATTTTGTTTATATTATTGTTTTGTTATGGAATGACTGTAAGCTAAACAGCACTATTACTTATTGCCCACAAGTGGCAGATTGTAATATTTCAATTAAGTGTTAATATAAAGATAAAGATATAATTTAGTGAATGCAACTATTTATATAAAGAAATTTTAATAGTGAATGTTATTACCTCTTGACTTAGTATATTTCCTAAAAGTCATTTGTCGTGTTATGTATAATTTTTTTTTTAATAAATAATTTAGTTAATAGAACTATTCTAGTGACAACTACGAATAAGTGCAGATTAAATGGTACAAATAAAATTAGACTGCTTCCTGCAATGTAAAATAAATAACAATTATGGGATGATTAAATATCACTTTTCTTCGATGAATCGACACTACTAATCGATAGCGCTTACGTAATTACAGAGCTATTGATACTCTAGACAAACGACCGGTCTTGACTATTATCATAAATACTAAAAGGGAACTACATCCATGACCTAGCTTCCGTTCTCTGGCTTTTTTATTTATTTATAATTTTCAATGTAATTTACAGCCGCACAATATAAATACATCCGATAAATATAATTAATGTATGCAATGACAAGTAGAGAAACTAGCAAATACTCAAATAGCAAGTTCAATTTAGTAGATCACGAGGCCATCTTCTTTTCAGACGCCTCGGAGGATTATCAGGAATTTGAAACTAGGTTTGAAACTAGTGGGTTTGAGTGGGAATGAAGTTTGTCATGAAAAGATTGATATCGGATTCGGGACAGATCAGCAGCAAATGGGACAATAAGGTCGTTATGGATTGATTACTTTGTTCGTAACAAAGTAAGGAGCATTGAGGATTTTACGAAGGATTTTGGATTGTAAGGATTGAATACGAGAGGAATTCGATGATTTAATGGAGCCCCAAAGCTCTATTTCCTAACTCCAGATGGGTCTAATGATTGAAATGTTTATGAGTCTTTTGTAATTAATTGAGAGATTAGAGCATTTGTCTAGTAAATGTTGAAGTAGCCTGAAACAGCCTGCTGATTCTTGTCGTTTGAGTCTAGTATGAGGATTCCAAGTTAATCTTTTGTCAAGGTGCAGTCCTAAGTGCCGAACCTGTTCTCCAGGATTCAGTGGGATGTTATTAAAATATACAGGAGGGCAGGAAGTCAGTGGCACGATTATTTCGTTCTTAGGCATAATTCTTTGCTGGATATGGATTAATCTCTTTAAATATGGCAGTCTTATCGATAGGAAATATGTTTATGTTATTTACTTCAAAACTAATTTTATTTTTGAATTGCATCTACCAATAGTATATTGTATGGAGAAATAATGGTAACACGTTTTTCAGAAGTAATTAGGAATTATTAAATACCTTGAAAATTTGATGAATAAAATAAACTGTACATTGCGAAATCAAATTACGCAGCGGGATAGCTCCAGGGGTACAGCACTGCGTTGCCGGGATCAAATCCGACTGAGGATGGATCCTGTAAGATCTAGAGGCCTATCTGGAGCTCACCCAGCCTCAGTAAAGAGGATATCCTTAATAGGGAGGAAAACCTTATGGTAGAGCGTGATCACGTGACTGTACAACCTTTGTCCTAGAAAAAGTCTCTACCTCATAATTAACTCGAGACCCTTCATTGGTTGTAATGGTGCAGGATTTTTTTGCAAGAAAAGTCAAATTAAATTGTGCATTAAAATAAGAAACCTTAACATTAACATTAAACATCGCCTACTATCGTATTATACTCAATCGTGCTACCTAGCTGACTTTTTGGTTACTAACATTTTTTTTTAATTACGATCATCATTTGGATATTGAATAATTTCATTCTAACTTTTTGTGTTTTTTTTTCATGGTACTAAAATAAATTTTCCCACTTCTAGAATCTTCTTCATGTTCAGAACAATTTCAGTGCTTTCTTTAGCCTTCTTTTTGTAAATTTGATTCTATAAAACTGTATATACGATATACTTCAGTATATATATATATATTTTTTTTTTTAATTTATTTATTGATATCTACAACTGTATTACAATAATACAACAAGTAAATAGGCTAAGTGATATATAATGACATGATAATGAAATGTAGAGAAACTACCCACTGGTAGTACTCAAATCAAAGTTCAAGTAAGGAGGTCACGTGGCCATCTTCTTTTCAGACGCCTCGGAGGATTATCGGGAATTGAAGAGGAAGCTAGGTTTGAAACTAGAGGGTTTGAGTGGTAATGAAGTTTGTTATGAAAGGATAGATACCGGGTTCGGGCCAAATCAGCAACAAAAGGGACATTAAGGTCGTTATGGATGACTTTATTCTTAACAAAATAAGGAGCATTGAGGATTTTACGAAGGATTTTGGACTGTAAGGATTGGATACGAGAGGAATTCGATGGCTTAGTGGAGCCCCATAGCTCTACTCCGTAAGTCCAAATAGGTCGTATGATGGTCATGTAGATGGGTCTTTTGTAGTTAATTGGGAGCTTAGAGCGTTTGTCTAGTAAGTGTTGAAGTAGCCTGAAACGTCGTGCGGTTTCTTGTCTTTTCAGTCTTGTATGAGGATTCCAGGTTAATCGTTTGTCTAGGTGCAACCCTAAGTATCGGATCTGTTCTACAGGCACCAGAGGGATATTATTAAAGGATACTGTAGGGCAGGAAGTCATTGGTTTACGACGTAAGGTAAAAGTCATTTGATGCGATTTTTGAGAATTTATTTTAATTCTCCAGTTTTGACACCATTCTTCAAGATCAGTGATATGGGATTGGAGGCTTTGGGATGCAATAACTGGATTGGTGTTGACTGATAATACACATGTATCATCAGCGTACCTTCAATATATTGAAATATATTTTAACATAAAATATATATATATATATATATATATATTTTCTGTATACAGATTAGGTGAGTTCCTGCAATCAAGTGGGCAATGGCCCTGGCAAGGTTGAGGAAATGAAAGGATACTCCTTCGGGGCGGCTTCCGGTTGGCGGAAGTGGCAGTAAATAGCACAGCCACTGCCGTCTATCCCCACTGCCATTAAGATCTATTAGTTGTCTGCCTGGGTCGTTAATGCCATGTTAGTTCTGAGCTTCAGGCCGATAAGCTGATGAATTGTAGAGACAGGATGAATTGTAAACATGTCTGGTAAAAGAAAACAAAAGTGCGAAGAAGAAATCATTCAAAAAAGTTGTATAATGAATAAAATGTAAACATTAAAAATAAGAATACCAGAGGAAGAAAAATATGCTATCAGAAAGCGACACGGGTATTTTAACTGAGCATGGAGGAGTCCTAGAGTGTCGCAAATAATTTTTTTTTTCTCTTTATAGTTTCATCCCACAGTTAAAATAAAAAATAATGACAATCAGCAGATAGGCTGACACTAAAAATATAATACATTGACATCACTTGCCAAAGCCTATGTATGTATCTAACAGAAGGTTCTTATAACGCGACAGATACTTCACTTAGTAATTGTATACTGGATACTGGGAAATACTGCCACGATAGTAATTGATGCAATAGAGTCAACTGCCAAAGAGTTTAAGGCTGATGCAATGGCAGTGACTGTCACGCTGTCATACCGTGTAAACGGGCCTTAAAGTGTAAAAGGGACCAGAAGGCTACTCGAGACTCGCTAAATATATTAATTAATTAAACGATTGTCCGCGTCCTCAGATGACGTCGATTGATCAAGAACCTTCCAAATCCCGCTTTTTCGAAAAGACTGCAACCTCCGCCGATCGACCTTGGGCCTCCGCGTTCGAGACAGATCCTTAACCAGAAGGACTATATCCTTAGAATATCCTTTCCAATCCCAGCAATTATGTGAATTTCATCTGCATCAGGTTCACCTTCCGGTGTGAAAGGAAACGTGCCCAATGAATTGATATTGTGTTCCTTGTTCCCTCCGTACGTGGATGCAATTCGATGTCAAGAACAGTAGCTTGACAATCGCGCGAACTTGATTCTGCTTCTTCGATTGTTTATATCTTGGCCTCCCTTTCTTCGAAGCACCAAATATGGGGATGTATTTTATCAATATGGAATAAATTATCTTTAATAGCTGTGAAATATTCGTTTATTCCTTTTATGCGGCTATGGCTAGTCGAACGATGCTACACTAGGAGTCCTAATTACTACCTCACCAAGTTTAATTTGGATCCCTATCCTTTAACAAGTACTAGTGGCACCTCACAGGCTCGGGACCTATCTTACGACCCATCCCAAGAACGGCATAGCAAATGAATTTTTACTCCCTTTATAAGAAATATAATCTTTATTCATTATTTAGGGAATACATGCTGTCGGCGTACTAGTAAAGCCGTGTAATTACAAGGTTTTAATTTACATTTAGAATAGAATAAAAATAGAACAGACAAATAATTTTATTTTGGTCCTAAGCCCCTTTAGACTTGCGCAACGAAAAAAATCGAATATACCAAACAGCGAAAAGGCGACATAATAAAAATCAAATGGCATTTATCTGTGTAGTTACAAAAAAAAAAAAATCGATGAACATTGTTGAGAAAAAAAAAAGGTGAAACATATAAAAATCTCAACCCATCCTAATACTCTCCTAACCGTGTATGCTGATAAATCCCATATTGCTAGCCATAAACCAATGACTGATCATCCTTTTAAAAAAAACCTGTACATAACCTAGTACATAATTAAAGGAAAATAACAGGATCATAGTTGTTAAAATATCAGAAAGAACAAGAGTGAAACTATTTGTTTTGATATACTACTAATCTTACAAATATTATAAATGTGAAAGTTTGTATGTTTGTCTCTCTTTCACGCAAAAACTACTGAACGGATTTGGATGAAACTTTACAGTAATATAGGTTATACATCAGAATAACACATGGGCTATACATATGGGAATCCATTATAGTACATAAATAAAGGCAAATCAGGAATTTAGCATCTTGAAATTTGCAGATAGGTCCTTTGTATGATTTAAGAAAGAAGTTTGGATAATTCCACCCTTATTATAATAAGGGTTCAAAGGTTGGATGGAATCCGTCAGTTTTGAAGTTAGACATCTGAAATTTTGTACGAGTAACCTATAGTGAAAAAAATTAAATTATTTAAATTATTAAATTATTTATTATTTTAAATTACTGTTAAAAAGCACTGTCAAGAAACTTTATGCGGTAGTCCAAATTCTATGCGAGCGAAGCCGCAGGCAAAAGCTAGTTGTTCATATTTTTGTTTCAATTTCAGTTTTCTTTGTTTCTATCTGCCATTGTAATTTGTATACATATTGTAATTATCTATTGTTTCTCTCTATATAATTATTGTAATCTTATTTCTGTTATTTTCTATTTCTTGTACTCTGTTTTCTTTTTCTTTTTTAAATGTTATCACTGTAGGTAATTCGCAATTTTTTTCTCATTTAATAAGACACAATAATGCCCTGCATTAATATACTCTAAGACATAATAATACCCAGTATAAAAACCTGTATTATTATTCTAAAGGGACTTGTCCCAGAATAAATAAAGAATTTATTATTTATTTATTTAATTCAGGAGATCTCTCATCTAGCTTCTTCTCATTTCTTTCCTGATGCTCACTTTGAGATCTATCAATGAAGTAAATAAAATAAAATATTGAAAGATTGCGTATTTAAATACCTGTGGTCAGTTTCATAAGCCCCAAAATTCTAAGGTGGCATTAAGAATTGTACCTGGACCACAAATCGTACTATCATCTTCTTACAATTATAATAATCGTAGGAATAACTTATAAAGTTAAGATCCATTATTTTAAAAATTGCGTAATATAATTAGACGTGTCCGTAATCTCAAATTATTTTATTTTATTAGGATTATCAGGAATTGAAGAGGTTGCTAGGTTTGAAACTAGTGGGTTTGAGTGGGAATGAAGTTTGTCATGAAAAGATTGATATCGGATTCGGGACAGATCAGCAGCAAATGGGACCATAAGGTCGTTATGGATTGATTACTTAAATCCCGCTGTTGGCAGACTTTTATTTAATCTGTGATGGACCCTATAGGATCTAGGACCCTCCTGGGACTCACAAAGCCTCTAAAACAAGGGAGTAAAATCTGGCGGTTGAGCGAGATCTAGGAGAAATCACCTCCGAGATCTAGGAGAAATCACCTCCCTACACAATCGTTGTCTAAGAAACGGTACAGTCTCCACTATGTACTGAACCCCAGACCCTTCAGGGGTTTTAGTGGTACAGATTTTTTATTTTTTTATTTAGCCCTTCCCATCTGTTGTCCTGTAACCTACCTTATGTTTCAGTAGTTGTATTTGCCATCATATGTTGGAGGGATGGTGTTTCTGTTTGTGAACTTGCACTTATGGCAATGTGTTAATTTACTTTTAATTTATATATTTTATGTATTAATTATTTTTCTTTATTTATGTAACTATTTATATATGGTTATCTGACGTCAGTAAGAAAGATAGAAAGGATGGCAGTCGGTTGCCTGCGATCTGGTGGCCTTGTATGAAGTATGCACCACGCCTCGCAATGTCACTAGTTCCGTCCAATCACTGGCTACCGATAATTGTAACTACTTAGATTGGTCATTACTGTATACAGTTACAGTGATTTATAACTGTTTAGTCTGAAGACTGATCACGATTCCAATAAATTGTTTTAGAGAAATGTTTACCTTTTCTCTTGATTAGATAAACCCAGTGGTAGATCGTTGCCAGGAGAGAGCAGAAAATAAAAAACAATTGCAAAAATTGCAAAAATAATTATTTACAAATAAATATACAGATAAACCACAATATTAAATATACCTATTAATAGTAACTAAACTCATGAATAAATGTAATAAATTAATAATCATTAGGTAGCATAGAGTAATTATCCTTGGCTCACCTGAGAAATATATCTTGTAAATCATTAAATGCAATTATATAATTGTCTATTTTAATTATATTTTTATTAATTTAAATAAAATGACGTTACTTATATCGTTTTATAAATAAATATATTTTTTTTTATTTGATTATTTTATTGAGTTGTACAACTGTAATACATACATCTAGTACAATTGCTGTAAGATTAAATAATACATGATAGGACATGTAGAGATACTACCCACTGGCAGCACTCTAAATAAATAAATATATATATATGAAATAAATGATATTAGCTATAGGTATCAACAAAAAATAATGATTCTACGAAAATTGTTTGAGAGGTAACAGAAGTTGGAATAGAGTGATCCTCTTTCTGTGATTTAAAAAAAAAATAGAAAAAAATATTATCATCAAATATCCTTCATGATTTTCATAATTTGAATGATATAGTTTACAAAGGTTTATTATTTAAATAATTCCAAATCATTGTGTATTTTAATTATATTTTTTATTGTTAAATATAATTTGGTATCTTGCCAATAAAAAAGAAAGAAAAGAATTTCACTGAGTTGATGTCATAATAAAATATGATATATGGCATAAAATATTATTCAACGTTGAATTAGGTAAAATTCCTAATACACATGGTAAAAATACACATGTTGTGTTAGGTAAAAATACACGTGTTTCCTTCAACAGTATCTTAACTGACAGTATGTGTTGTTATAGATTGATGTAAAACAAATACAAACAAGATATCAATCAAGGAAAGTTGCCGCCAGTTCAGAAACAGGATACAGTCGTTATTGCTCTAGGTTCAGGGTCACCTGTAGGTACCCCAGGGGACGAGAAAAAAAATAATAGAAGTAAGACTCAGGTTAAGTAAAAGAATGCCAGAGAGGTTTGCCTTCTTGTAGAGAAACTTCAAGATGGAGCGATAATTGAGAATGTGAAATACTTGGCCGTAGATGTTGAAAATAGTCGGAAGTGCGGTCAACAAAATTATATTTAATGGTAACAATAATTTGTCATCCATTTAGTGGAAACGTTTAGGCCATCGCGTTGAATATATTGAATATGATGGGCATTGGTGTATTTAATAGAATGGAGAGAGATTTATTCGCAATGCATAATAATAAAATGAGCAAAAACCATAAACGAAACTAAAATATAAATAGAATACAAAAATATGAAACGAAGCCTTAAGACTCTAATATGATGAAGGCATCAACATACTATGGACATGTGCCAAAAGAAAATTACACCAAATAAGGCAAAGTGCAGCATATTTCACACAAACAGTAAAAACCAATTTATCAAATAGTGACAGCAACCTTGCTCCATGACGCTCCACTAACAACTAGTTGGAATAAAGAGATCCTTTTACTGTAATTTAAAAAATAAACGTTATTAAATTTATTTAGTAAAGAAAAAATTATATACCATCAAATATCCTTCATGATTTTTATGACTTTATTGTTCTCCTAATCATGCCATAACAGTGAATAAACAGGATTTCAGTGAATTATATATTTTTTTAAGATTAATTTATTGATATTTACAACTGTAATAATATTACAGCAAGTAAATCTGCTAATATGAACAAATGACAAAATAACACTTGTTGAAAAACTACCCATCGGTAGCACTCCAATAATGTTCTATAGTAGAAGGTCTCGAGGTCATCTTCTTTTCAGACGCCTCGGAGAGTTATCAGGAATAGTATGGGAAGCAAGTTGAGAGACTAGCGGATTCAAGTGTGTATGGAGCTGGTCATGGAAGGATAGGTATCTAGTTTGGGCCAAATCAGCAGCATATGGGATATTAAGATTATGATGGATGAGTTTGTTTGTGACATAATAAGGAGCATTGAGGATTTTACGAAGGACTTTGGATTGTAAGGATTGGATACGAGATGAATTGGATGGTTTAGTAGAGCCCCAAAGCTCAACTCCGTATGTCCAAATAGGTCTGATAACTGTCATGTAAATAAGTCTTTGTAATTAATTGGGAGCTTAGATCGTTTGTCCGGTAAATGTTATATTAAACCAAAAACTAGTCTAAATATAAAATTAACAATTGTACGATTAAAAAACAACTCAAAACATAAATTGTACTAACAAAGTTGTGAAGAAATATTTCTCAATTAATCGCTCTATTGATATAGCTGTACTATGTTGACAAACATCCTGCAAATACTGTTCGATACTTGCTGAGTGCTGAAATTTGCAATTTTTTTTTCCCTATAATTATACTATATATAATCAAATAAATGGCTGAATAATAAAACTTAGTAGAAATTTGACAGAGTCTTACCAAGCTCTGAAGTAACAAGACCTTGCATTCTTATAAATTGACAGTCAGATTGGCATTAACGACATGCAATGCCTACTATTAACATAATTGGCTTTGATCATCTTTTTTATTTCTAGCTTCTTAGTCATAATGAAAAATACTTATTAATAAAAGCATAAACAAATAGTGTGAAATTATAATGTTTTATTATTTCAATAATTTGGATATAAAAAAATATCAGATTTTTTCTTTTTTTTTTCTTTCTTAGCCCCTTAACTTTTATTAATTTTTGACAATAACATATTAACATGGCACATGGAATCTCTTTTACTGCACCAGATGCATTTTAAGAGAGGAATATGTATAGGATATTATGGATTACAACTGAATGGTACGAACAGAGGTTTATTGATGGGGGCTCACTAGTTCTTTCTGATTGATCAGTCCATGTTGAGTGTCTGTACATGTGTTTGCCAGCTCTGAGGTCGGTGAAAGCATATCTGCAGTCCCGATGAATAAGTGGTTGAGCTGAATTTTGTCCAAAATGCACTAAATCGTGTCATTCTCGTAGCTTTAGCTTGAAATGGAGTTGTAACATAAGCAGTAACTCTATTTAAAACCACTCCCAGACTTAACCTTACCTTCAGTACGTAAATAACACAAATTCCGCTTCAATACAAGTGCAATCAATTTTTTTTTTGAGAAAATTAGACTTAACCACTGGGGCTGTAGATATGATCTCTGTGACATCCTTATAAACTAGGCTACAAGTTAGTTGCTCTAAAAAATGATCCCGAATAAATTTTAAATTTGTGTGTAACTTATGAAGTTCATTTATATCTTTATTACATCTTATTATAAACATATAATAAGGGCGATTCACACACACACACAGGTCGTGAGTGGAGAATCTGGCCAGTGCCAGTACTCCAAATAGCATTATTATAACAAGTCTCGGGGACATTGCCGGCTTAGGCGGCGGGGTGGATTGTATGGATGTGTGGAACTGGATAATGACTGAGCCAGGGGATTGGGATGACAGACAAGGTTTTGGTGAATGTTTGAGAATTTAGTAGGGATGAGATCGAGGAGAAAAGGAATGTTGAGATCATTATGGAGGGTTTTGTAGGAGACGTAATAAGGAGCGTTGACAATAGTTCTCAGGACTTTGGATTGAAAGGATTGAATGCGTCTGATATTCGATTTTTTTGCGGTCCCCCACAGTTCCAGTCCATAGGTCCAGATAGGTTTGATGATCGTCTTGTATATTAGTAGTTTATTGTCTATTGAAAGATGGGAGGCCCTACATAGTAATCTGTATAGTTGGCTGAAACGTCTGTTAAGTTCTTGTCTTTTGAGTCTGGTATGAGGATTCCATGTAAGCCTTTTGTCTAGGAAGAAGCCAGGGTATCGTACTGTGTCGGAAATAGGCAGGATGGTTTCGTTGAATTGGACAGAAGGACATGTTCCCCGGCGAAGTGTAAAAGTCACGTGTTGACTTGACGTGTTGACTCGTTGACTTTGATCCGCCATTGGTTACAACAGATTTCAATGAGTGAAAGGTTCCTTTGGAGGTTCGAGAAAGGCATTTCAGGATCTGGATGAGATGATAGGATGGCTGTGTCGTTTGCGAACGTTGCAAGGAAGGTTTCAGGAGTTGGGATATCAGCGGTGTACAATATGTATAGGACGCTGCCCTGGGGGACTCCAGCTTGAATTGGGTAAAGATTGGAGTATTCGTTACCACAGCGCACTTGGAAGTAGCGATCAGAGAGGTAGGATCGAAGGTCTAGGAATAAGGATTGAGGTAACTGAGTTTTGAGCTTGAACAGCAAACCGGCGTGCCATACCCGGTCGAAAGGTTGAAGAATATCTTAAATAATTTATATGTCTCAGTCGGTTTCCAACTTTGCACCTTGAAATCAATAATCCAGTTCCCTATGTATTGAGTAATATATTTCATACACATTTTTTTAGCGAATTACAATTAATCATTTTATAGTTAAAAAATTAACAATGTTAAAAATGCTCTTACCTTATTTCCTAATGACCGGTGCAAAAGAGATCTTGACGGAAGACCAATTAATGGGATTGGTCTCGCAGATTACACAGTTCTCGCTTTGGCGGTCTGCGAGTCCTTGAAGGACCTCCACCTTGCTGTATCGAAAGATCTACGGTTTAGTAAATCTCATCTGGTCTCAGAGAACGAGCAAATTATAAAATTAAGTAACTCGGCCCAATGATAAGAAAACTGTTGAATAGTATGAATGAATGGATGAGTTCAGTGTTTAACGAGTTTAGAAATCGGAAAGGCGAGATATGGTTTCTGGAATGAGGATAGTTGAAGGAGGGTGTAGATAAAGGAAGGGTGTTGAGAGTTAATAGATTGGTATAAGAATCTACCGAGGAAATATTGTTTACGAATGGGAGGGAAACTCAACGTAAAGGTGGGACACATGAAACTACACAGGGGTACCTAGGACAAATCAAGACAGTTCATTATTCGCTTTAATCTTTCTTCAAGCACATGTGATAGGCCTCCGTACCACACAGTAGTCAAATCGGGGGATATGAAAGATGATATGAGGAGCTTGCGGGTGCGTCGAGAACGATAGAATAACTTTAGGGAACTTATCAACCATTTGGAAGACGTCGGGTTTAGATGGTATATGTTAGTGTTGGTACATGTGGTTTCATCTTCCATCAAGTTCCTACAAAGACATAACAGAAATAATAGTAAGAGGCAGACAAATTATTGGCTTTCCTAACTCTGTTCTGTGGAGTAAACAGGTTGACCTACATTAAAAAAAAAATGATGTTTCAATCAGTGATTAAAAATGTTATCCTCTATGAATCCGAAACATAGGGAATATAGAAAAAGGAGGAAAGAAAGTTGTTGGACGTGGGGATGGACATCTGGAGAATCTGTTGTGATGTTTCCAGAATTCAACACGTCTCTAATATCACAACGAAGCAACTGATAGATCAAGAAACAACTGATAGATCCTCTACACAGTAGAAACAAGGAGCTTAAAATGTTATGCCCGCTTAAAAAGAATGGAAGACGAACGAGGGCCAAAAAAAATATTGCCCCAAGGAAATGAGGAACAGAGGACGAATCAAAAAAAAAAAGTAACTGAATGTGATGAATGAAGAACTTTTAGAAGCGAAAAGCAACTAAGCTGTACAAAAATCATTAAATAAAAAAATACACGGGGCTTACAGTGCATTGTTATTTTTTTTTAGATTAATTTATTGATATTTACAACTGTAATAATATTACATCAAGTAAATTTGCTGATATGAATAAATGACATGAAAACAAAAACACTTCTGGAGAAACTACCCATCGGTAGCACTCCAATAAAGTTCTATAGTAGAAGGTCTCGAGGCCATCTTATTTTCAGACGCCTCGGAGGATTATCAGGAATATTATGGGAAGCAAGTTGAGAGACTAGCGATTCGG
This sequence comes from Arma custos, assembly GCA_037127475.1. NCBI lineage: Eukaryota > Metazoa > Arthropoda > Insecta > Hemiptera > Pentatomidae > Arma > Arma custos. Next base: position 6,089,770 of record CM073763.1, read on the forward strand.
GTGTCGATGGAGCTTGTCATGGAAGGATAGGTATCTAGTTTGGGCCAAATCAGCAACATATGGGATATTAAGATCATGGGTTTGTTTGTGACATAATAAGGAGCATTGAGGATTTTACGATGGATTTTGGATTGTAAGGATTGGATACGAGATGAATTGGATGGTTTAGTAGAGCTCCAAAGCTCAACTCCGTATGCCCAAATAGGTCTGATAACTGTCATGTAAATGAGTCTTTTGTAATTAATTGGGAGCTTAGAGCGTTTGTCTAGTAAGTATAGAAGTAGCCTGAAACGTCGAGCAGTTTCTTGTCTTTTCAGTCTTTTATAAGGATTCCAAGTGAGACGTTTGTCCAGATGGAGTTCTAGATAACTTATCTGTTCGACAGGGATCAGTGGAATATTATTGAAGGATACTTTAGGGCAGGAATTCGTAGGTTTATGACGAATAGTGAAGGTAATTTGATGGTATTTGTTAGGATTTATTTGAATTCTCCAATTTTGACACCATTCTTGAAGGTTTGAGATATGGAATTGAAGAGATTGGGATGCAACAAATGGATCCTTATTTACTGATAACACACATGTTTCATCAGCGTACGTAGTGAGGACAGTGCTTGCTTGGATGGGTTGACATTGGTATTTATAATGATATTACAGTAGATTAAAACTAGCATTAGTTCTAGGACATCGGTTGTTGAGACAGATAACTTGTTCAAGATCATGTTTAATCGCCGGTTTTTCCACTAATTAGGAATAACCATTTCATGAGTCAGCCCCAGGAGGGTCTCTGTATCCTACAGGGTCGATTCACGACTGTGAACTTAATAAAAAAAGCTATATTGAGCAACCCCACTCCTATCGAATTTTAATTTGAATTCCTTTTACTAACACATAGGAAGTTTCAACTTATGTTGAAAAAACGTTTAATTTTCGTCAGGAAACGTTCGCTTAAAGCAAAACGTCCAGACCAATTCAAATACCTGTAATCCAGTCCCGCCTTACCTTGCCCAATAACGAGGCTCATTAGTAATCCGGCCTTGGGCAATGAGCTTATACCCGCGTATTAATTCCTAATGCATAATTTTTGTAAACAGTGACTAAATTATTTGTGAACATTAATTATAACTCAACAAGTTTTGCTAATTGGGGTATTTCCTAATAGAAAAAATATATAAATATATATAATTTTTCGACACTTATTGACAATTAATGAAGAAATGATTTCTTTCGGGGGGGAAAAAAAAGCGTATCGAAACAAACATTATATAGAATTCGATAAAGTCCGATATTTCGCCAATCGTTGACGATTACAAGAACTTCACAATGACAGAAGGTCGAATTCCAATCCAACTTAGCGAAATTGGTTATACTTCGGTTTATTAAACCCCAATAATCCGTGATCAAGCTTGTTGAGAAATGAAAAACGTGAGTTAAACACGATGTAGAGCATGAAAACTTAACTTAAATGTTGATTAAAGATCATTAATGATATAATAATGATCTAGTAGACTGTCATTAGTCTCACTCCATGGAAAAACTAATTTTCTATAATGACATTTTCCATTATTTTATTTTTTTATTAAGTGATCTTAAATCATTTTTATTTTCAAATGGTAAAAGAATGCTGTAGTATACATAGTATACAACTAAGGAATACAACTTAGAACAGGGCATACAAGGCTTGATCAAGCTCACCTAATCACTAAAGTACACCCGCCAACATGCGAGAAGTGCGGCGAGAGGTTAACAATAGCTCATACCTTCGAAGGCTGTACATTTTACGAAAGAGCGATAGATAAAATAGGACTAGCTGACAATGTATCCATGATATTAGGAAATGAGGATGAATATATTAATAAGGTCATCACGCTTCAATCAAAAGAAGGATTAATTGAGAATATCTAATACAGTTATCTCATACATTTTATTTTCTCTTATTTTTTTATATATACATTTTTTCATGTATTTTTCTTTAATTATTCATTATTTTTTATTAAGTATTATTACTTTTTTAAATTTTATTTTATTCCGGTTTTATAAAAATTATTACTAAAAAACGAATATAAATTATAGACATTTAAACCAAACTAAACTAAGGTGTTTATGACCTATCGGTTTTACCCCTCAAGTTTGGAAAAACCAACCAACTTTAGTATACAACACTCAGGCACATAGTTTACTGTAGTGTGGAATGTGTCAATAAATAAATGGTCCTATCAAAACGTTAATTTGAAAGGAAAATAAATGATTAAGTTAAGTCTTTTATGTATTTTTGAAGACACATACGCAAATACATGTAGGTGTATGTTTACAAATATATGTATATATATATATATCGGTGTGTGCCTGTGATCTTGATATTATCGAGTCACACACTCGCTATTCTTAACAGTTTTAGCCTCGGATAGGCTGTTATCGGGAGCTGACCAGGATATTCCGATCGAAATGATAATAATCGATATTGTTGTAGCCGCTTATCGATTATCCTGGCTAGATCCGCTTCGAGTCCTTGGCAAGGTCCTGATGTAAGTGCGGACTTATTTGAATAATCATTCCAGACGCGGATCAGACCAACTACAGCCAGCCTTGTTAAGTTCGCAGTTCTTTTAAAATATTGTCCATTAGCAATCGGTAAAATAATTATATTTAATTTATATAGTTTAAAGAAGTATTCTTCAAATGGAAGAGTTTCGAATATGAATCGAAACAACTCCTTTCAACAATCATCTCTTTTTATTATATTATTTCCTGTAGAATGTTTGTATTGATTTTGACTAACCGGTGTCTGCGAATATAAACTCTCGCATGTTAGTTTTACCCCAAATCTATGGTTCTAAGTAACCCCCCTCCTTCTTAAAGGTTCGATACCATCATCATTGCTTAAATCTCGTTTACTTAAGTTTCTGAAGAGATAGTTTGATGAACAATTAAACCTTATGCGTGTCTGTGAGCGGAGTGCCGAAGATTCTGGGTTCAAATCCCACTCTAGCAAACTTTGATTTAATCTATCAACTGCCGTTGGTAAAATTTACTCCAAGATCCTTGAAAAGAGAACCAGAAGAATGGTTGGAAATAAGCTGGTGGAGGAACCGTATGGATTCCGCGCTAATCGAAGCACTCAGGATCTCATTTTCACCATGAGACAGATCCAAGAAAAGGTATTGGAGAAAGGCAAAGAACTATCTGCTTGCTTCGTAGATCTAGTAAAAGCAATCGACAAAATCCAGAAAGGAGATGTCTCCAAAGCCTTAAGAGATAAGACTGTGGGCACAGGACACATATTGGCATAGGAAAAACAGGAGATGTAGTCAAATGGAGTTGCCTCAAACTGGAGTTGCCAGTTGCCCTTCCTCACAGCAGCCACTCGGTATATTTGCCCTGAAGATGACCTACAATGTAGGTCGAAACGTCGGCACACAATAAATAAGTATGCACTTATTATGGTGTTTTACTTGACTGCATCCCCAACTATCTCTATCCTTAGATTAGAAGTTCCAGTCAACTAATTTCTTCTCTAGCTTTTATTAACTATTTTTTATATTACGCCTGTTGAAGAGGTATAATTATTTTAACTGATACCCTTCGAATAGCGTTTAATGCATAAGAATATAGTCATTAGAAACATAAATCGGGTATTACGATATTGTTTTACATTGATCAGCTAAGGTATGACAAGTACAGCTATATGCTAAGACGGACAGACGGCCATACTGCACCCCGGCAATGCAAACAGAAGCCAGCTGACAAACAGATTAATGTTGACATGAATAATTTTCAAATCCGTTCTATAACTCCCCCCTGCTTCTGATCCCCTACCTCGCTATTATGAGCAAATATTAGCATCGCCTCTGTGCTTCCATGATGTTCTCCATAGTCATCGGAATAACGCTGCCGAATAATACTGTAGACAATTGTATAGATATAATAGCTTTATCTAGCAGTAAATGTAATTATAACAACAATGACAGTATTTATTGAGAAGAAAATGCTCCCTGAGGAAATCAAAAAATGGTTCCTCAGATAGTATTTTTTTAAAATAATTTATTCAATGAAATTTACAACTGTATTATAATAATACAACAAGTAAATAGAATGGATGGCACATATGGGCATGAATAAAGACAAGTAGAGAAACTACCCAGTGGTAGTACTCAAACAAAAAGTTCATCTTAAAAGGTCATAAGGCCATCTTCTTTTCAAACACCTCAGAGAATTATTAGGAATCGAAGTGGTTGCTAGGTTTGAAACTAGTGAGTTTGAGTGGAAATAAAGTTTGTCATGAAAGTATTGATATAAGATTCGGGCCAAATCAAACAAATGGGACATTAAAGGCATTATGGATTACTTTGTTCGTTACTAAGTATAAAAGATACTTGTGTCTTAACGCAGCCCTGGTTACTTTTCCCTGCTTGTTCGCATGCGCGAGCAGTTACATTTTGTAACGGTTACATTTCTAACAGTTACCATCTATTTATTGGAGTTGAAAAATGATGAACAATTACAAATCAAAAGAAGTTATTGACAAATGGAAAATAACAATAATAAATTGTGAACCATTAAGAAATAAAAGTAATGAAAAATCGGAATAATGAAAAATTATGTACAAAAAAATAATTTCAAACAATTAAGAATTAAGAAATAAAAGTAATGAAAAATTATGTAAAATGGGAAAATTCAATTCCTCACACCAGCAATATATAAACCGTACCGCTGAACAAAATGGGATTCTGCTGTTCTCGAACCAATTGTCTTTTCTGAGTCCCACTTTCTCACGACATTGATTTAAATTGCATTTCCAAAAAAATCGTTCACCACAATACTATTTCATTTGATGGGAATTAATACATTTTCTTTGTTTTGGTAAAATATTACACTCCTGCAAAAAATGTATAGCTTGTTCTTCTGTTGAAGGCAAATCCCAAATATCAATCATTTTACACCAATTAAATAACTAACTAAAATAATAACAACGAAAAATCTATAACAAACAATAACGAAGAATAAAGAACGAACAATAAAAAACAAATAACAAACAATAAATCAGCAATAATCAAAAAACACAAAGCAAGATGAAACATAGAACAAATCAGCTGTTGGAAATGTAACCGTTACAAAATGTAACTGCTCGCGCATGCGAACAAGCAGGGAAAAGTAACCAGGGCTGCGTTAAGACACAAGTACCGTATAAAAAAACCATCTTGTTTGGTGTGGTTGTTTTTTGTTTTGTTTTTTAGTATACCATATTAGAGACTTAAGGCTTCGTTTCTGGGATTTATCCTATTCCATGTTATATATGAAACAGAAGTACTTGGAACAATTCAAGATACACACATTTGTTTTCAAGCAGTTTACACTATTAGTGGATTTTTTTAACCTATCGATTCAATGACTTCCATCCATAGTGTCCTATCCAAGGTCCATTCTTCCCGCAGACCGTGACCCATCATGGATCCAGGTCCTCCATACTCTTCTTCGTCTTCTCAATCCCCCAACTTTCCCTTGGTGGACCACTTTGGATAGTCTTCCTTCAGGCATTCTTGTCAAATGCCCAAACCATTTCAAGCGTTTTTTCACTATATCTTCCATAATGTTTTTTTCAGCCTCCATCTTTTCTCTGATGGTCGGATTTGTTATTTTGTCCATTCTGGATGTTGCCACAGCTCGTCTCCAGTAGTCCATTTTTGTAGTTAGTAGTTTCTTCCTGAGATTGCCCTTCAACGTCCAAGTTTCTGATCCGTATGTCATGATGCTTAGTAATATACTATTGTATATATTATTTTGTTTTTTGTTTTGGGGATAATGTTTTTATTCCATAATACCGAGTTGAGCATTGATATGGTATTTTTGCCATCTGAAATTCTTCTTTTTATTTTCTTATCACATGCACCATCTATCTCAATTATGGAGCCAAGATATTTGAAATGCCTAACTCTTTTTAAAACCCCTCCTGGGTTCAGTTCTATGTCCTCATTATTGGCTGTAATTTGTTTCATTTTTTCAGCATAAATAACTATCCCCCATTGCTGGTATTCCTCATTTAATTTTCTTAACATATATCCAGCATCTTCTGTGTCTTGTGCAATGATGACCTCGTGTTTCAAAATGATGACAATATTTCATTTTATTAAATAAAAAATACCTGCAACTCAATAAATAGTTTCTCTGAATGAATCATTTTTTGACTTCCACCCAGTTTTTTCTCCATATTTATACGCTCAACTAATAATTATTCGACCATATATATTTATAAATATTAATAAAGTTAGTAGTGTGAAATGGAAAACTAAACGCTATGAGAATCAATAAAATTTTAAATAGTTACAACACAAGAGAAGAAAAAACAAAAATGAAATTTCAGCCAATTTTAAATAAAGTGAATTACTCAAATTATTTAAATCAGTTCACAGTGAATCCTTAAAATTCGCTATAACCCGGGAATGAAAGAAAAATATATCGCTTTCGAGGAAAACCCGCCTTAAGGAACGATATGAATTTATTTAATTTTATTTTTCAGGCTGAAGGGGATCACACATACCCACGTTACTTACAACCATAGTTCCCATTGTGCATTGGCAGCCTTCCCAAAGCTCCATATCCAGTTCCTTTGGGACCGATTCACCAGTGCCCTCCTAACCAGCAAACGCTTGGTTAAAAATCAGTGACAAATGGTTTCGATTCTAGGATTATGGATATTTTTGGGGTCAGCAGATGCAAGAAGAACTATATTTATTGCACCTTAGCAAACCATCCTTCATCAAACCTACCGTGACTTTTTATTTCTCGAACCACGAGATCTTCAGTTCTTGGGCGGTCTAAGATCATGATGGTCTTTATCCCATACCAAAATAACCAAAACTAATATGAATAAATTCGAGTGGAAAATAGTTGACTGGATAATGATGGATTGAATTGGCCAGGAGGTGGAGTCAAAGATAACACAAGATAAGAAAAACTAATTTTTATTATTGAGTGTTATCTTTGACTGCAAGCCCTAACCAATTCAATCCATCATAATATTAATATTAATATAAATATGGTTTACTCAAATTTTTAAAAATAAAATTGGCTCAAGCGAACATGATAATTCTCTCATACTAATTGCATGTCTTCTTGCAATAATGGCATGTAATATGATTGACTTTACTTATGATTTCGCATAATTTAATCATTTCCATCAGATTCTACCAAGATTCCATAATATTACCTTTTCCGTATCACGTTGGATCACGTGGTACAGAATAAATTATCCAGTCTTTGAAAAAAATATGATTGAATCCCGTGATGAATACATGAAAAGAAGAAGGAAAATCATCATCCGTATTCTGAATCTTATTTCCACGGCTATTATCAATTTTATTTCCTCTTAGTCATTAAAGAATTATTTTAATTTTCAGATTCCCTTTTATGATTAAAACAAAAATGATAAACCTTTCTAATACTTGTCATTGAAACGGCAGCCAAATTTCGACAGAAGCGACACGAAAGGAGTTGCCTAAGAGATCAAATCTGTAATTACTTAAACCGCAATCGCTTCAAGCCTCAGTAAACATATGAATATAACATAGGTCTCAATCCGATAATAATATATCATTTTGAGTTACTAATGATACAAATCACTGCCACTTGTATTATTGACAACTTTTTTGTTAATTGTTTAAAGAAATATTTTGGCATATTGTTCAGCTTCAATATTGGGTGTTTGAAACCTTCTTATTCTAAAAGCGCATATCCTCTAAGGAACTTTCTAGAAATCTTCAAATACTTTCTAGAAACCTTCAAAACGTACAATTAATTACAAAAGACAAATGACTGTATGGACTTACGGAGTGGAGGGTTTGGGCCTAGACTAAGCCGTCGAATTCCTCTCGCATCCAATCCTTACAATCCAAAATCCTTCGTAAAATCCTTAATGCTCCTTACCTTGTTTCGATTAAAGTAGTCCATAATAAGCTTCATGACTCATTTTTTGATGGTTTGGTCCGAACCGAAACCAGTCTTTTCATGACAAACTTTATTATACCCAAAACCTAGTTGGAGTCCTAGCTACTTCTTCAATTCTCGATAACCCTCCGAGGTGTCTGAAAAGAAGAAGGCCTTCAGATTGAATTTGTTATTTCAGTATGATTAATTGATTATTACCACTGGGTAGTTTTTCTACTTGCCTTTATCTATGCAATATTTTGCACTATTCCTGCCGTTATTTTTACTTGCTGTATCGTTATAATGCAGTAGTCAATTTCAGTAAATACATTTTTTTTTAAATGCTGTCTAATTGGATTCTGTATTCGTTGTAGTATGCTTTCGTTGCTGATATGGTCCACCCATGAAACTCACAGCATACGCTGATAACACTACGAATGCTTGTTGACGTTTACTTGAAACATTCATTACTTGAAGTTTCAATGCTTATGATCCGTATGATAACACTGAGAGCACGTAATATTTGAGTACTTTGATTCGAGTCTGCAGATTCAAGTTTAGATTGCACCTTTCTGAGTTTGTTTGTTCATCAACGTCAATTTCTGTAGCTATGGCTAATCGGGCGATGCTACAATGGGAGCTCTAAATTTCGCCTATCCAGGTTTAATTTTGATAGTGATTTTAAACAAGTACCTGACATCGTACAGGCTCGGGACCCCCGTTTAACGTCCTTTCCGAAGGACGGCGTATCTAAGGAGTTTTTACTCCCTTTAAAAAATCCTAGGGCCACCTGCCGGGCTAAGAACCCGCGATCTTGGGCTTAGCAGTTTGTCACGCTAACCACTAGACCACGGGTCGCCCCAACCTTTCTGAGTTGGTTAAAAGTATTTCTTGCCTTTTCAACATCTATTTTCTTTTTTTTTATTCAATATTCAAACCTCTATTGTGCCATTACAGATTTTTCCACGCCTTAACAACGCCTACATTACAAACAATGTACAATGTCTTGTACAGACTTTTACAGAATCAATTGTGAGAATAGCTGTCATGTCTGAATGGTCTGATTTCTGTGAGACATAATGCCTTTATTGAAAAGTTACTGATTATGTAAAACATAAAAAAAATAAGTAAGTGGCAATACAAAACAGGAGACGTCTCCAGAAAGAACTATCCTTCCTGTAATCGCAACATAAAGGATCAGTAACTGCTTTTCTTCTCTCTACAAGGAAGAGTTTTTCCTCTGTGCACACACACACTGAAAAAAAATAATAGTTCCGCGATCCACCGCGTGGTCACCAAGGTCGCAGTAACCGGTTCCAGTCACTGGTTACATTAGGAACTGGTTACAGGATCTCCTCGTTTTAAATATAGTCTCACTTGCGAGTGGGTTATTTTCGTTCTGCAGAACCTAGTTACGTCACATTTTATTCAGTGTCATTGTCACTGACCAGGATGCCTAGGTCCGTTTTTTCCAGTCTCTCTCTATCGAAGTTCGAAAGAAATCTTTCATTTTGATTTTGATATTTCGAAAGTACTTTGTATCTGTTACTTGTAACTATTACTATTATATTAGTGCTTATTTCATAATTTTCTAGTAGCCTAGAAAGAACATATTAAATATATGGGGAATATAGATGAGTCAGTGAAATTTGAAAGATTTTGTATATGAACTATGTACTATGAAAAACTAAAATTCATATTAATAATAATAATAATAATATTTACTATAGTTTAGTAATAATTATCATATAAATTACATTATATAAAAGATAGGATATGTTTTAGAATGGACGATTCCCTATTAACTGGATTTAGGATTGATATAATATGATTGGTATATATAGCATGAAAGCCAAGTAGAGAATCTACCCAGTGGTAGTACTCAAATAACAAGTTCAACTTAGAAGGTCACGAGACCATCTTCTTTTCAGACGCCTCGGAGGACTATCAGGAATTGGAGAGGTTGCTAGGTTTGAAACTAGTGGGTTTGAGTCGAAATAAAGTTTGTCATGAAAAGATTGATATCGGATTCGAGCCAAATCATCAGCAAATGGGACATTGGGGTCATTATGGATGACCTGTTCGTTACAAAGTAAGGAGCATTGGAAATTTTACGGAGGATTTCGGATTGTAAGGATTGAATACTAGAGGAATCCGATGGTTTAGTGGAGCCCCAAAGCTCTGTTCCGTCTAGATGGGTCTAATGATTGTCATGTATATGAGTCTTTTGTAATTAATTGAAAGCTTAGAGCGTTTGTTTAGTAAATGCAGTAGCCTGAAACGGCGAACTGTTCCTTATCATTAGAATTGAAATTAGAATGTAATATGAAGTAGGCCTCATCGAAAAGGAGAATAAGAATAAAATAATAATGATAATTATAATTGGTTGAAAGATATGACATAATTTATGCATTACATAATATCAACCTTCGCATAGTCCATGATGTTAAGGGCATATAGCAGTTCACTTCCATAGATGTGACAATCAACGGGGAAGTTGAGACCTGTTAGTGTGACAGTAAATTATGCTAACGAAGAAAATTCTGGAAGTTTTTATTATCTAAATAGACATGTATTATAGTGAAAACTGAGTTCTTGTATTACTTTGTTAAACTTCAAATGTGAATTTAAGAAAATTATTTCAACTATCAATGTAGAAACTACGAAATAAATTATTCATTACAGTACTGTCACTACAGTAAATGTCATGCCAGTATATATCCATAGAAAGTATACTGTCAATATATAAACGGTCCTTTTTATTGACTCTCTTTGAACTTCTTCCGAATGCCAAGTATAAATTGTTGCATGCGGTCTAGGAAATTGAAGCTGGAATCTTCAAATTCAAGGCCAACATGTGCCGCATGACCTGGTCCAAGATGATGAGGCTGGAAAGTGTTTCGTAACATCTTGGATGATAGATCTAATCAACGTTCAGACTTGCTTCTGACTTCTTTTTTTGTACATCTTATATCAATTTAAATTACTAAAATCAAATTACAAACAACCTCAAGGATCCTAAAAAAAAAAATATCATAAGGACATCAGTTGTAAACAAGGAACGCATCCTGTTTTTGTTTCATCCTAAACAATCTTAGAAGAAAGAATACATGATATGCCTGGCTTATATTATATTTATATATTATTTTACTCTTTTAAATGAGGTCATGATCTAAACTCAATCATCTACAGCCCCGGTGAATAAGTGGTTAAGTCTAATTTTCTCCAAAATGAGTTCTTTATACTTAAGTAAGCGGAATCGAGTTATTTTTGTAGTGAATAAGGGGCTAAGTAAGGCATTGGCTTGGAAAGGAGTTATTTTTTATATTACAACTCCATTTCAAGCCAAACACTTCGAGAATGATACGATTCCGGTTATCTGAAAGCAGTTGGCTCTCTCTGGACAAAATCCGACTTAACAACTTATTCACCGGGGCTTTAGATATTACCTTGGATGCACTTTTAGCAGCTTAAATATTTTATTTTTTATTTTAATGTTATTTAGTTGTAAGCACCTTTAGTTTTCGATTCATTACTCATGAATTATAAGCGATAAAAGGCCAAACATTTAGATGTTTTTTTGTTGCCAATTTTCTCATAATTTTTGCCTGCCTTTGCTTCTTTTCTTCTGATCACGCAGTACCCTTCCATTCTTCATTATTTTCGAAAAGTACCTTGATTTCCGTTATTTTTTTTCCACATTGTTCTCTATCTAAGCAGTCATTGTCTGTTGTTTTTATTTTTTCTGCTTCTCTCTCATTTGTTTTACAAACCCTCCTACGCTCTTGTAATCACGGATTTTGTTAAAGTATTCCTTGTCAATCTCCCTTAGTCCATCTTACATGACGTATAGGTACCATGTGCTCGTAGGATCTTAATGGAAGGTTTTTTTTATATTGTTATATTTATATTTTACTAAATTGAATATTGCCCATATCATAGCTACAATAGATGGCCGAAGAAACTCTTCTTATTGCTTTGTACCGTACCGGGAGGCATTACAAAAACAGATATGTTTTTACACAAAGAGCAATGTTTGGTTTAAAAAAAAATAGTTCGATCGGGTAAAAAGGGTCATACCCTCATGGTCAAGGTGGGTGAAGGATAAGAAAAGTGGGGGGTCAAGGACTCCACTTTGAATAGGACTCTCTGAACAGATCCCAAAGAGGAAGGAGCGAGGAAGACACGGAAGACGGAGCCGGTGAACGAAGACAGCGAGACCCGAAGACACACCTCACCAAGAACAACTCTAGATGTACTCCTATTTCACAGATAAGTCCGTTATGAATTGTATGGCAATCCTCTATATCTGGATCTAATGATTCACTTACATTTAATAGTGTACTTCTCAAAATATATATTTAATAATTAACCATATTTCATATTGAATTAATAAACTATATTTATTATTATTCCTTCGGTGCTTAAATACTCCAGATACACTATTTATTTTTTATTTATTTTTTTTTTATTTTTTTTTTTTTCTGTTGGCTCTACAGACCTTGTAGATCTTTGGCCGCCTTTACCAGCCTTCTCCACCTCTGTCTATCCTGGGCCGCTGATTTCCAGTCTGCCACATGTAGCTCCTCAGCATCTTTGTTGACCCTGTCTATCCATCTGGTCTTTGGCCTCCCACGTGGTCTCTTTCCAACTATTGTGGCATTCATTGTTGCGTAGAGGCGTCCTGACGGATTGCTTCGAGCAACATGCCCCGCCCATCTTAACCTTCTTGATTTCATATCCTGAGATATCGCCTGACCAGTTTCTGTGAGCAATTCCTTATTGGTCCTTCTCCTCCAAGAGTGCAGACTCTCATCCCAGACCGCTCCGGTTATCGTGCGAAGGATTTTCCTTTCGCATCTCTCTATTCTGCTTTCCAGGGTGCCAGTGAGAGCCCACGTCTCACAGCCATATATCAGAATCGGCTTTATTACCGCATTATAAACCCTTAGTTTTAAGTTTCTAGAGATGCTTCGGGATTTCAATACTCTTGAAAGAGCGAAGAATGCTCTGTTTGTGCTTGTTATACGCTGGTCTATCTCAGTTAATTGTTCATTGGTTGAGGTTATTGTGGAGCCAAGATAATTAAAGTTATCCACTTTCGGGAACGATTTGCGATCCACGCAGATGCTTTTACTGGGATGGACTTTACGGCTCACTGTCATATATTTGGTTTTTTCTATTTATTTATGAATAATATATTGAAGGTATAATAGATGAGTAAATCGGTAAACACAAGAACAGACCTCTGGAAATGAATCTAATTATGACTAAGGCATAGAAATAATAATTTGAGTGATAATCCTAAATGATACTCTGGCATCCCAAAATCAATTGAAATATTCAAAATATACTCAAGAGTAGAAAAATAGCACTATAAAAAACAGATTATAGAAGAAAGAGGGAAAGACATGGATGGAGGATGTGAGAGAAAGAATGGGATCACGAGGGCTGTGAGAGGAAGAATGGGATCACGAGGGCTGTGAGAGGAAGAATGGGATCACGAGGGCTGTGAGAGGAAGTATGGGATCACGAGGGCTGTGAGAGGAAGAATGGGATCACGAGGGCTGTGAGAGGAAGAATGGGATCACGAGGGCTGTGAGAGGAAGAATGGGATCACGAGGGCTGTGAGAGGAAGAATGGGATCACGAGGGCTGTGAGAGGAAGAATGGGATCAAGAGGGCTGTGAGAGGAAGAATGGGATCACGAGGGCTGTGAGAGGAAGAATGGGATCACGAGGGCTGTGAGAGGAAGAATGGGATCACGAGGGCTGTGAGAGGAAGAATGGGATCACGAGGGCTGTGAGAGGAAGAATGGGATCACGAGGGCTGTGAGAGGAAGAATGAGATCACGAGGGCTGTGAGAGGAAGAATGGGATCACGAGGGCTGTGAGAGGAAGAATGGGATCACGAGGACTGTGAGAGGAAGAATGGTATCACGAGGGCTGTGAGAGGAAGAATGGGATCACGAGGGCTGTGAGAGGAAGAATGGGATCACGAGGGCTGTGAGAGGAAGAATGGTATCACGAGGGCTGTGAGAGGAAGAATGGGATCACGAGGGCTGTGAGAGGAAAAAGAAGAATGGGCTGATAGCAAGAATTGATGGGGAAAAATAAACATTCTGTGCCACTAATTGTAAAAAAAAAAGGAATAAATAATAACGTTCATATTTTTTCAAGGGGAGCGGAGTGGCTCAGTGGTAGAGCACTGAGTAGCCATGCCGGAAATCCTGGTTCAAATCCCGCTGCATGCAGTTACTTTTATTTTGTCTGTTTGCGGCGAGAGATGGATCATATGGAATCTAGGACCCTCCTGGGGCTCACCCAGCCTCTATAAAATGGTATAAAAATAGGGTACACAAAATAATAGGGAAATCCTGGTGGGTGAGCGTGACCTAGGACAAGTCACCTCCTTGCAGAACCGTTGTCCAGACTCGTTCACGGGTCGTAGTGGTTAAAGGTTTTTTAAAATATATTTTCGAGAATTTCTAATTTATAAACATATGATCAACATAAAGTCAAAAATACTTTTTTTGAGTTCACATTTCTCCAGTACATTCATGAGTAACTTGCTCCGTTAGATTCAATAATCAGACGTTTGGATCTCATTAACTCGTGGAAACTCACAGATTTGTATCATTTAGAGAAAAATAATTGATGAGACAACGAATAATTTCAGGCATTAAATATGATAGAGTCGTATGCTTTATCGACACTACTTATAGCTATTAGCTACCAACCTCTATGCACAAGTTTGGTAAGAATAATAAAAATATAGAGAAATCAGTCAATTGTCCATAAAAATAGTATAAAAAGAAACTGTTTAAAAAAATGTATTTGTTTGTTTATGAATACCAACGTCCGACATGCACTACTACGCTTCAGTTAGGGTGTCAGCTGTGTCTTCTGGCAGACATTTGAGACGCACTTTCTTGCAACGACGGCAGTGCCTTAACTTTTCTAGTTTCATAATGGAACTTGCCAGTGCCTGCTTGATTTCCGAAAAGCACCTGGCCACTTCCGGGTCCATCTTGGCCACTTCCTCTTCGGCACTGGCTGACTTACACTTACAGTCTCCGTGGGACGGGGACTGAGCAGGATTGAAGGCGAAGAGATTACTTCTCACAAAGAACACTTCCGGCTGTGCCTGCCGGCTGGAATCTTCCTTGGACAGATCGGCGGAAGACTCCTGGTGTTCAGTGGATTCATCGATGAGCGGCGTGAAGATCTGTCTTATCTGGTTTCTTGACAGCAGGAAGGGATTCACCACCCGGGATTTGTTCTTAGGCATTATTGTCAACAATAAATTTTGCATAAAAGCAACAAGGAAAAACATATGCGTTATTTCTAAAGCTCATCTGTTACAATATAAACATATATATTTTTTTAAATAATTCTTTAGCTTAGCAAAATATGTTATAACATAAGACATAGTGGGGTAGCTCAGAATGTAGAGAGCTAGGTCGATCTGTAAGATCCAAGTACGAGATACAGTGGAGCTTCGATTATCCGAACGTCAGTTATCTTAAAGTTCACTTAACGGAAGTGTTTTTTTTTTCAAATTTAATTTTAATTTAAAGCTATTGTACTAAAAATAATTAGAGATATAGCAGCTATGAAAACTAAGTGAAGTAGGATAAGTATTAAATCGTTCTTTAAGTTACAGAATTAACTTTCATAAATCTTTGCAAAAATTTAATTTGGTTTTACATACATGTGAATACATATACACACAGTCCCTGGCCATATTAATGTGACCACTGGATAGATTCGTTCTTGTTACATGTTTGCATTTTCTTTTTGTATGCGTGATGATTTAAATCGAGTTTAAATATTAGTTTTATGGGTAAGTTAGTTATCTGAAAATAATATGAAATTGAAAAAAATAGTTTTGAAAATAAATCTTTATTTTTTTTAATATTTTGTGGTGTCATCCTATTTTACATATTGATGAAAAAAAACTATCGAAATAGTTAAAATATATGATACAAATAATAAATCAATAATAAAGTTACCGAATCGGACTTGTATTTAATAAAAAAGAAACAATTAATCCACAAAAATTTCAAACACAAATTATGCACGCCGTCACTCGTAAAACAGAATGGCTGTACTAAAACCAATGCTGCCATTACTAAAAAAAAAATACTTTAAAAAACTTATAACAGTGTTGCCATTACTTAAAACAGCAATTTATTAACAAATGCGAAAGTATATAAAAAAAATTAGGAAAAAACAAAATGAAAATAATCTTTCTCGGTGGTCACATTAATATGGCCAGGGACTGTATGTAACTACGTATTTTCGTTCTTCGCATTTTTTATTTGTTCATTTTTCACTATGTACATTTATTTTAACGTAAATAAATAATCATACTTTTTATAAACTTTTATTAATTGTTTTAGATTTTCCTTTCACGCATGTTTATATACTGCATGTATTTATGAATATATTTATTTATTTATATTTTTTAGTGAATTTCGATTATCCGAATTTTGGATTATGCGAACCACCCCTGACAACATGACGCTCCACTGTATTTTCATTCTGACATTTTTATAAATATTTCTTCCAGGTAAAAGATCAACATGCTTGGTCTAAATGTATTTACTTGTCGCATTACATCCAGGGGAGTGTCTTAATGATGTACTTCGGCAAATAATAAAAATTGATAAAGAATATAAGGAAATATAAAGTGGATTGTAGTGCAAGAGTTACTAATAGCTTTCAACAACAAATTGGCTAAAATTACAGTCATAAAACAATTTACAAAGCGGAAGTAGAGAAACATTCAACTTGAATTTTCTTCCTCCCGATATAAGGGAGATAGATTACAAGGGTTTAGCAGTACTACCGTATCCTACTATAGCAACTATATGTTTAGTAAGTAGTGTAGTACTTTAGTATAGTATTTAGAGCCGGGTTAATGCATAGGTGAATGGTTCGCCCTTGAACTGCAGGCTTCTGCACTTATCTCTTCGACTTAAGGCAAGGCTGTTCCACAACATTACCAGAGTAGTTCCGACTTTGAGAAGTAATATTCGTATGTACATGTTACCGGATGTAACTGGTACATAACCGGAAGTGATACATCACTTGAAAGATAAAAAAAAAAAAGTAGAAAAATAAAGTAAAGTCTAAACTAATTTTTTATTATTTAGAATTAACAAACGTATAATAAAAATATATGTTATATATGTTCAGCTGGTATATATTCCACAGGTTGTCGCTTCGAGTTGAAATACAAGTTTATTCGTTTCAATTTTTATATTTTCAAACAATCCAAATTGTCATGAGCTTTAGTATGGAAGAGAGATTGTAATTGGGGAATGAGTAGATTACTGTAATCATTTCATTACATTCTCTTTTTCATGCTAAAGCTCATGATAACTTGTATTATTATTTCTTTGATGGCGACTAACAGCATCTTTCGACACAGCACACTCCCTGGCAAGTTCGCTAGTACTTGTGGACGGATTTGACTCAACAGCTTCCTTCAGAACCTCATCAATATCCATTAATGGTCGTCCGGAGTCCTTCTTCCTTCCCAACGTTTGATTCCACTGTATTGTGTCTCCACTGTAAAATTTTCAAACCAACGCCGCGCAGTACGCTGGTCGAGGACACCTTCCCCTTCATATTTAATAATTTCACGAGTGCTTCAGTGGCTGTGAAATTTTTTCCCAGTAATGTCTTACAATTACGAGAATTTAGTAGGACACTGTCATGTTCCTTCTTTGAAATAAATAACTAAATCGCGGCTTTTTTTGAAGAAGTCCAGTGTTAGTAAACAAGCTTAGAGAATGCTCTAAAGGGATTATTAAGTGTTGGTAAATAATAAATATCATTAAAATATTTGCAGACTTTTGAACTCTGGAATTTGATAGAACGGTCATTTTTTTTTTTATACACTCTATTATAAAGACTACAAGGGGAAATCGAGGTAACACAGTTTTTCCTAAATGTTCAGGAGAGTGAAAATAACCTCGGAATTTGTATCCATCATCATCATTATTTTGGTAAAAGTAGATTCGGATTGCTTGTCCTGTCAACCTGACAATGAAGAAGAAGCTTGTGATGATAAATTAGATTTTCCCTGTATGTACATAATTTTTCTTCCAATTTTGACCACACTATCTTGTTCACCAAGTAATTTTCAGGAAAATGTATTAGAAACCGCTGTTACCAACTTTTTGGGATAGATTACCTCGTTTTTCTCTTGTGGTCTTCATATCAGAGATATACTGGAAGGAATGCTTGAATTTCATCTCTAAACTACACTTTCTCGTGGTACGGAGGTAAAAGAATCAGTACTAAAATCTTCTATCGAGATTTTTTCCTTAGTTACCGTTCTCATGATACGGAATGATAACCAGAAAAAATATGATTGCACTGGATCACCTACGGAAAGGGATATGAGTTTTGTATCCGGTTAACAGAACTTGTTATGGACTATTTGGGAGTGATGATATTTAGAATAGAATAGAATAGAAAATAAACTTTATTCTGGGACCAAATCCCTTTAGAATAACAATAATGAACAAATAAAAAAACAAAACATAAAATTCATCTGGCCAGAAGGCTTCATAATAACACAAATCATGAAATAATCAAGTGTGACAAAACATTGTAAAAATAGAAATAGATAAGAAAATAAATAAATAAAATACAAAGAACTTGACTGCTTTTTAACTAATTATCGAAAATAAATGTGTTTATATTAACAAAATAATGATTAATAATATTAATACAGTAGTTGATGACGAAATTGCTAACTAAAATAATTGATTAGCATAGTATGCGATAATATATTTAAAAAGTCGGTATCATCATTGTTGTTGGAAAAAAACAAAACAAAGGGTAGCGGGATCGAGTTTACAATACTGATATATTCAAGCAGACATTTGACCTGCTTGGAGAGCGACTTTTTGAGATGCCAAGAGATGATGGAAAAGCAGGGATTTAAATGAAGCTAGTGAAGAGGAATGGCGAATGAAAGGA
Organism: Arma custos; assembly: GCA_037127475.1. Lineage (NCBI taxonomy): Eukaryota > Metazoa > Arthropoda > Insecta > Hemiptera > Pentatomidae > Arma > Arma custos. The sequence goes on from CM073763.1 coordinate 6,108,688, forward strand.
GGGATTGAATTCCACACAGTGGTGGAGCGGGCGAGGAAGGAGCGCTCGAATGCCTTAGTTCTGTGGGAAGGAATGTAGAAATCAGAAAGGCGAGATCTTGTTTTGTGGTGCTGGACAGAGGATTTGAATGGGAGGAGACTATAGATATATGAAGGGTGTTGCGAGTTGATGGATTGGTATAGAAAAACGCTAAGGAAATATTGTCTACGGATGGGAGGGAAGAGCCACTTTAACTCAACATAGTGATGTGGCATCCGGGATCGAGTATCGGGACCGGGTATTTACTTATGTATGTCTTCCGAATTTTGAAGCGTTCTGTCTAATTCTAATTCCGAATTTCAAAAATTGACTTTCAATTTTCACAATTCGCTAGTGTAAGCAAACTTCAGGTCCAGAACTGAACTAAAGCTTTGAGAAACGAGGCGCTAAAGTGTCGTGTCAGATAAAATTACTAGATAAATTAGACGAAAATGTGAAAAAACAATTTCGGAGTTTGAAAAGTAATGTATGTATTCTCTCCTTATGTAATATGTACGTGAATATATATACCAGCCGAGCCTCCAGATACGTGGTTCTAAACACGTTCTCTCAACGACCGACCTTCAACCACATCAAGGCAGGCCAGCTACTTCCGCTTCGATCCAATACTCGTGTATTGGCGATAGCATTTCTACTCCAGATTTCTAGTTAGGATGCGTCGTCTGATTGGTAATATCCTAATGCAGAAGAAAGTCACCAGGGAGCCAAGACTTCAAATATTTCAATGTATGTTAACACATATCGAGACTTACATCTTTTGCGAATACTATAACAAAAGAAGAATAGCACAACAGCTGTTGCAAAAATAACAATAGGCTAAATGCTAATTGATAATTGCGAGAATTATTGCTAATGGAGATAAGGCGAGAGATTGAATAGATTGATGGACTGATAGCTCATCTTTAAATGCATGCGCTTAAATGAAATCTCTTAACAATTCTGCATTGTAATATCTATCAGAGTTTTGATTTTTTTATATCTGATGTTATCATCCTAACATCAGATCGAAGTTTTGCCTAATTCTAGCTTGGTATATAGAAAAGCTATAAACAATATATTGACTGTATGAAAGTGTTGTAACTCGATATCCTTTTATTAGTTTGATAAGAAGATAACCTCAATGATTCCACATAAGTCTACACCTTCATTCAAACGAATTGAGAAAATACAATCATTATATACATTATATTTATATATTATATACAACCGTAAAAAAGTCTGACGACGCTGAAGTGGAAGTTCTAAATTTTAATAATTCCAGGTGTAATCAAGATAGGGTTCTTTAATTAGTACCTATCCCCATATTACACCCTTTCCGTGGAGCGGCATAAACAAAGATTTTTTTACTATCAATATAAAATCCTGTGGAGCGACTTGGCGGGCTGCAATCTTGTTCCTCATGCATCTCAAACAATTTTCTTTTAATTTTATAGACAGAAAAAAATTCTAACTAGTTATTTCTCGGTATTATAGATTATTTAGATTGTTTTTACAATTATTGATAATACAATAAGTTCCCTTAATATATTTTAAAAATAGAATATCTTCTGCTTTCCAACCGAAGGACACATTATAGCCACCTTCCTCCGGGTGCCTTCAGAAGGCCAGGACGCAAGACCTAATTGTTTTACCCCTGGATTGAGATGTGTTGACACAGGATAGATCTCTTGCGGTGTTAAGGAGGTGTATTAAGGAGCCTTGTAGAATGATAAATGGCCTAAGATATGCACGTTCCATATTAATTAACACGAAGGCAAAGTCATTGTAGCGGGTTATAGTCTTAGTTAGTAGTCATGTCTTCAACTCTATAGAGCTATTATAAGTACAGGTGTATTAGAATAATTATATCATTAAACGTCTAATATCACCTTTATTGTTTATGATAATTGATTTGAGCGCACAATAGAGAAAAGGGTATAATCCAAGGAAACCTGATCAGTACCTCTACAATACATGAAAGGTCTTGAGTTTAGTATGTAGTAGAAACTGTACTGTTTCAATGGCAGTTGTGCAGATTTATCAGATCACGCACAACAGCCAGGTTTTTCTCCCGTTTTCGGGTACCCATTTTATAGAGGTTGGGTGAGCCCCAGATGATTCTCCAGATTCCAAAGGATCCATCTCTTAATAGACTAAATTATCATTCACAGCTGCATTTGAACCCGGGACTTTCAAGGCAATCCAGCACTCTAATTCTAAGCCACCCCGTTTAAAAAATAAAGTCATAAAAATTAAAAATAAATTTGTTAACACCTTCAAATGATTAATATCAGACCATATATTTGTTTTATTGTGTAGTATAAATTTGTTTAATGTGGTTATATTACAAGTTTTTTGAACAAAGGTTACAAGCTACCTAGTTGGCCAGTTCTGGGACAAAAGTTGTGCAGAGATGTGCTTTGTCCTAAGACACGCTCAACCCTCACGTTTTCCCCTGATTAAAGGTGGCCACTTTATGGACGTTGGCTGAGCACTAGAAGGAACTTAAGATCCAACAAGGTTCATCCCAGGCTGTTGACATATTAAAAAAATTATCTGCTTCAGAAGGTTTTGAACCCGTTAACTTTGGCACGGCTATTCAGCGCTCTACCACTGACCTCTCCCGTTCTCTTATCGGGCCCTCTTAAAATAACTTTTTTTTTTTTTTATTTATTGATATCTACAACTGTATTACAATAATACAACAACTAAATAGGCTAAGTGATACATAATGACATGAGATAATGACAAGTAGAGAAACTACCCACGGGTAGTACTAAAATCACAAGTTCAATGTCACGTGACCATGTTCTATAATAACTTAAAAATTAAAAAGATTTAAAAAAAATAATATTTTGACATGAGAATTCAACTACATGCGTTCGTTCACGGATTGCTGGCCAAACCCAACCTAATTACAACACCTTTAAGGCAATCCTCCCACCTACATCTCGGTCTTAACCTGGTTTAATAGTCAGTTCAACGCGTACTATTTTTATACATTATTATGTAAAACGTCTTCTCATAATCTAGGAGCTTCTGTCTGTACTCTCAAGGAGTCGATAATATTCCGAATAATCAATAAACAAACTACCCAGCCATGAAAGTGTACATCAAATATCAAAAATTTTCAAATCCTTATCTATTACCACCTATGAAAGATCTTGTTAAGGAGATTAAGCCATCAGTTATGCAGGTACGTATAACTTACGTTCGCCAGCTAGATCAGGGGTTCGCAGCCCCGGCTGATAGCCCCACGATCTTTTAAAGTGAGAAAAAATTCCTTGGTATTTCAACCTTCCGAAGGTACTTATAATAGGGGTCCAGAGCCTTTGCAGTGTCAGATACTCGTTTAAGATCCTGGTGATGAACCTGGATAGGAAGGATGTAGGACCCCCACTGTATCATCGTCCGATTATCCATTATAGCATAAAGTGACGTAATATGAATAAACAGCAATACACAATTACTAATATATATGTATTACTTGAGAATATTTCCGATCTTCCAAAGACAGATTAGTAGATTAATTATAGACAGACAGTAGTAAGAAGAGTGTGGAAATTGAGCAGGAAATTGACGAGTTGTCGCAAGGCTATTGGAAGCTAAGACCTTGCTTCGGTCCAGATCTTGCACAACTCATGTCAGAGGCCCAACTGTCTTGGACAATGCCAGACGTGATCGGATCCACGATCAATATACCCCTCTTAACCAGCTATGTATATACATATATATACCATATTCGAATCGAGTATAAGGCACATAATATTAACACTATATTTCAACCCCTGACTGAAAATGATAGGCTGTATAAAAAAAAATTACCGTTTTATCAAATTCCAGATATCAAAAGTCAGCAAATATTTTAATGCTATTTATTATTTACCAACACTTAATAATCCCTTTAGAGCAATCTCTAAGCTTGTTTACTAACACTGGACTTCTTAAAAAAAAACCTCAGTTTAGTTATATATTTCAAAGAAGACACCTGAGCATAGTATTGCATTGCCCAAATCAGGGTTTCCATAGTGAAGCCTTAAGTCTCTCAAATACCAGTTAATGAAAACCAGGTAGATAATCGTCAATTAGGTACCATCCTGACACAATAAAGAAGATATTACATTGTGCAGACCATAAATAGCACATCTTACATCAACACTCTGTAACAGACTAATCGACATGTAAATTGCTTGAAACATTTTACCCTTATAACAATAGATTGTTCAATTGCTCAAATCAGGTTTTGCAACCACAAGACTTAAGTCTCTCAATCACTACTTAATAAAATATGAGTCAATTCAAAGATTTAGGCATTGTCGATTCGGGACACGAAGACGATCATCCAAATATATATATATATATATATATATATATATATATATATATATATACATATATATATATATATATATATATATATATATATATACATATATATAGGATAGCACATAAACATTTTTACAAGAGTATTCTAAAAATCTAAATCGATCCAAACGTGATCGAAAAAGTATGAGCTAGTCCATGCGTATTGCTGAAGGTTTCGAGTTTGAATCCGGCTATGGCAAATTATAAATTATTTCATCTGTGAACAGCTATGGATGAATCTTGTGGGTTGTACAGACAGCACTGGGACACACCCACTTGTGTTTGAAGGTGATCTCGGAAAATCACCTCCCTGCATAACCGTTCCCCTATAAATAGTGTATCTATCTATTATATCTAGAAATAGTATGTCTATTTTCGACTGAACACTAGACCATACATGAGTTGTTAGTGGTACTAGTTTTTTTATTTTTTTTTTTTAAATAGCGTACTAATATCGCATTGTATCAACAATCTAGAGAACATAATTATAATTAAGCCTCTAAATTGCTTCAAACACTTTAAATAGACTTTATAGTTTTCCTAATATCTACTATACATTTTCCTTATCACAATTAATTAATTCAAATCATAATTTCAATTTATCACTTAATAATTAATTTTTTGTTGATGTATTTTTTATTGCAATCGACATCACTTCTAATTCTCTTTGATGTACAACGATTATAGAATCTCCTTAACGAATTTAACGCGACTATATAAATCATATACAGCGGGGAGTTGTGAATGTTTTTAACAATCAAGGTTAATGTCAGTAAATATGATTTGCATAATTAATGTAGTTTTGATTAATGCTTTACTTACAAAAAAACGCCTCAATGAATTGAATGAATTCTCAATGAAATGTCAATAACATATTTTTATGTAAAAACGAAATTCTATATGCAATTGAATAAAACTGGTATCATGAAGGTTTCAAAGCATGTTAGAGTCAGTAATGTTTCAAGAGTGTCTCGAGTCCTATAGACTATTGATGTATTAAATAATTTATCTAAAACGGCCAGATTTGAGTCCGGACCCTTTGATGCAGTAATCATCCCTCTACAGGCTACCCCGCTACCTTTATTAGCTGAATGTGATGTTTAATAACACAATTTCGTAAAGAACAATCCGTACTCCATCACAAGATAACTGACTCGGATTTTGAACTGCACTTGCTCAACTGTTACGGACAATCCAATTGTGAAAGGACAATTAGCAGTTAGAACGTGTTGCCACAATTATCTCGACGGAGCAGTCAGCACTTGAGAAGTTATCAGTCTTTTACCTAACCAGTCCTTTCGTTTAGTCGATTACGCATTTATATTTATAAAGGAGATACAAGCAGAAAGAAAAAAAAAAGAAAACAGGGAAACAATGAAAGATTATGGAAAAAATTATAACAATTGCGTTGCGGAACTGAGAAACTGATAAAAAGAATGATTTTTTTCTAATCAATAGAAAGCTGAAAATATTTCGAAACAATTACCACACCAAACGGTAGTTTGTTGTAATGTGTTCAAAAAAAAAAATTAACAATAAAACAAAAATAGTAAACAAATACTCTGAAATGCCAGAAATCGTGATGGACTTCAAGATTGAAACCGATTCAATGAAAAGGATGTAGTAAGGTTTAAGGAGAAGTAACGGATGAGCATATGGAAAGAAGATGTAAAGGCATTCCAAAGGAATGGAGTGTATCTGAAGGAAGAAGAAGGTAGAAAAAGGGAAAGAAGTGATAATAGTACGAAATATTAATAAACAAATTACAAAAGACTGTTTATTTCTTCTGGTTTAGACCGTGTAGATAAATTTCTCGCCAACGTTTCGTCAACCATGCTGCTGACTTCCTCAGGGCTGAGATGAGAACGAGTAATTTATCTACACGGTCTACACCAGAAGAAATAAACAAAGTCTTTTGTAATAATAGTGGTCGTGGAAGCCTAAAAGAATAAACTAACAATGCACATCCATCATGTTGTTCTATAAAGGTTGTCCGGTGCTTAGTTGCCTGAAGTTGTTTAATTCCTTTCGATTCTCTTCGTCATAGAGTCTCTCAACTCAGCTTCCTCTTCCTGTGTTCAATTAAATTAAAGCGATTAAGGATACATCAAAGTATACTGGTCCTCATCAATAGAAAAAAAAAACCTGTCCACTACAACCAATAGGTCTTGGATTCAGTACATAATAGTGAATTCACTATTTCCAGGACAAGGTTGTCCGAGATCCTAGTGATAACCTCAGGGTAGTCTCAATATCCCAAAGGGTCCACGCGCTGCTTATAACTCTTTAAATCACTTATCAACCAAAGCCGGATTAGAACCAAGAACATTTGCATTCTCATTCCTCATAAACAGACGCGGACGAAAAAAGCAACGTATAATGACAAAATAATTGTGTTTACAGTCCATAATTTCTTTCACTCAACCCCTTGAGCAAAATAATAGTTTGAAACAAAATAAAAATATACCTACATTTATAAATGTCAAGGTCCAGAATTGAACGGAGTCTAAATAAGAAATGCCCTACACAAATCATATATACAAATCGTAAAGCAACTTGCTTTGAATGCTAAAACCTCAGCCACAACTTAGATCTATTTTTATTTTCTTATCTGTGCATTTTTTTTTTTTTTTTTTTTTTTTACTGTCTCCAATTTTTCGTTTTCTAGAAACAAAAAACTAACGAAGTTTATTTTCTTTATTAAAAATTTTTAACATTCTTTAGAAAATTATAGCCAGTTTTCTGGTTAAAAACTGTATAATAAATAATGAGTCAATTTATGAAAAAAAGCACCAGAGGCTGAGGTTCAATAGTTAGTAATGGCTGTGCTATTAGGTTTCTTTGGCATAGATCACGATTAACCGTCAGGTTTTCCCCAAATTATGGTTAACCATTTGGCTCACCCAGCCTGAATAAAATGGTTAACCTTGAGAACTGATGTTGAGAACTTTTATCACCCCAGAAGTAACGGGCCATATTAAGTTAGCGGTAAACCAGGAGGCATAAATTCTTAGTCAACTCTCTCACAATTATCGCTTCAAGTTGAAAAAAAAAAAAAAAATGGTTACAAAATGTTAAAAATTATAAAATGCATCGCCTTAATATACCTTCTCGTTTCTTTATATTTTTAATTTGTATACACAATTCACTATTCCTAATGTCTATAGTCTTAGCATTCAACTTTTTTATTCTTATAATTTGGTACTATATTAAAAAAAAAAAAAAAAAAAAAAAAAATATTTTTTTATTTAAAAAATTGTGCATTATAGTTTACTTAATTTCCAAAATATAGTTAACTTCAATATGTCATATAAAGTTCTTTTGTTGTTTCCTCAAATAAATATCTATGAAGACAATGATGAAAAATTGCTAAGATAATTTTGTAAGTTATAGTTATTGTCATCACAAATAACAATGTGCTGTCATGTGCTGATCGCGGAAGAACCAAGAACCTGGAGAAGATATCCAAACTTCATGTTACTGTGGCCCAGGATTTCCATGGTACAATGGTAATCTGTCGATAGCATCATAACCAGTTACTTTGAGGTTGAATCTCCAGTTTTTGTCTCTCCAAAGAACACCCGGGTTCAAGTAAAATGAAGAATTATTACAGATCCAAGAAATACATCTGATAAGACTCGGCAGGCGCAAGAAGACCTATATTACCTTTCTAATACTAGATATACTATTTAACATACTTTTTGAAACCTGCAAAAAATACACGGGTAGGGTCATCTCTCCTATACCCAATTTTCGTGAGTTTCTTCCAATAGGATTTCAGGTCTCTCATGCCCGAGTTGCGAGAGAGTACTTAAGGAAACTGACATGTCATTGAATAGGCTTTAGGCATTTAATTATTCCATGTGCACAGTATATTATGGTGTGAATAAAAAAAAATAACCGTTTTTTTAACCAAATATTTGTATTATTATTTCTTTGATCGATGATTCGACACACCACATTGCCTGGCAAGTTCGCGAGTACTTGTGGACGGATTTAACTCAACAGCTTCCTTCAGAAACTCATCAATATCCATAAATTGTCGCCCTGAATTTTTTTTTCCAGTAATGTCTTAAAATTACGAGAATTTCGTAGGGCACTGTCGTGTATCTTCTTTGAACTAAATAACTAAACTGAGACTTTTTTTGAAGAAGTCCAGTGTTAGTAAACAAGCTTAGAGAATGCTCTAAAGCGATTATTAAGTGTAAACGAAATAAGATGAAAATTTGATTTATTGGATTTCGGCATGGCATGATGGAGTGAATGATTGATTCCAGACGCTCCGAATCATTTCGAAAAATCCACAGTCGTTCCAGATTTCTTTTGGCGAAGAGAGTGAGATTTCGGTTGTATCCTTGCCATTTTTTGACAGTTTCGTAAAAACAATGTAAGAATTTCAAATCTGTCAAAAAATCAGGACACGAAACAAGATGGAAGGCCCAAGGTCGATCGACCCAGCGAGAACTCGAACCGTGACTTGCCAGGTCCAACTTTATTTTAGGATCCGCTGCGCTCTCGATAGTAGACATTTTCGATTTCGTGAATTGTGGAATCGATTCCTGAAGCTGAGGAAACTGTTTTTTACTAAAGGCTTTTGCCACTTTCTTATAGGCAAGTCGGCATAAAGTCTATGATTTTGATAGATTTATGTGTCAGCCGTTATTTCCTAATCGAATATTTAAAAACCTATTCCACTATAACCTATGAGAAGTCTGGGGTTTAGTACATGATAGGAACTGTGCTGTTCCTTGGACAGCCGTTGTGCAGGGAGGTGATTTGTCCTGGATCAGGCTGAACCGCCAGGTCTTACACGTAACTAGGAGTAACCACATTATAGAGGCTGGGAGAGCCCCAAAGGATACATCTTGGCTGCTAACAGATTAAATACAAACTGCCAGGAATTGGATTTGAACTCAAGACCTTCAGTACGAGTTTAAGTTTAAGTTAAGGTAATATCTATTTAGTGGATTTAGTATCGGTGGTATGATTACAATACTATAATGGTTTGAAAGCGTTCAGAAATACAAATAGTAACAGTAACATGCACTGTATGTAATAAATGTCTATAGAAATATTTATTAGTAGCACCTAAAGGTTTTCTTCATAAGATTGCACTAATGTATTTAAGTATTACAGCATTTCGCTTATACGAATTCTTGTGCAATCGTGTCTGCAAATGGTAATAAATATTCCCGTTTTAAAAACATTTCACAAATTAATGAAGCTTTAGGCTTTTATGAATATTGAAAGTGAAAGGATCCAAAACGTTTCCGACGAATTGAATCAGTTATGCCGTTTCCGTAAATAAGATTATTGATATTAAAGGTAAAGGATCGTTAATCCAGATATTTATGTCTCTACATATAGGTATGTTTCATAGGATTACTCGAGATATTGGACAACCTATTGGTTCGCAAATGAGTTCGTCAGAGTACCCATGATGTTGGTCTAGTAGAATTGCAGCTTTATAGCGAATAAAACGAAATATTGGAGTACAGTTGGATTGAGAAGTAGGAATAAACGAGACATCGGAATACTGATTGACGGGGAATGAGAAAGTGGTACTACATAGCGGTCTAACTATTTGGTAACAATAGAGGGTGTAGGAATGCAGCTTAATGGCAACTGGACACGATGTAGGGAAATTCTGATGGATCGCAAATGAGAGTTTCATACAAAAGATATCCGACTACCGTTGAATGGCGATTGAGAATAGTATGAAGTTTGGAAGATTAATCTTCTTACTAACTACTGAGAGATATATTCAAAACACTCATTAAAGGATACGCTATCCTTGTGGTTTCAGATTGCTATCATCGCGAAACGACACGAATAAGCCGAAAAAGCGGTAGCCTCGTTGATATGAGTGATTAACAGTGTCAGGAGGTCAAGGCTGCCTGCTAGCACGTATCATCATCATCTACACTTCTTTGCTGTATATGTGGGTGTATATGTATATATATAATTACTACAATCTACAACTATATTAAAACTGTATTTATTAAAGACCAAGAGAATGTTCTATCAATGAATCGCACACCAAAGTTATTTATTATGAGCCAACGTTTCGTCTTAACTTCTAGGCCGTAATCAGGACAGAGGGATGTAGAATATAGGGGCTACTTTTAATTGGCCCATGACATAACACATAGTAGCACCCAATAGCAGATCCTTGACTGTTTGCTATGGACGCATATATGTATGAGGCGAATGTAATAGAAACAAACGGGATTATGAGCGCATAATCGCTCTGAATGTCATCAACAGAGATTAAGGATGCATTCGAGTATAGCTTTTTCGTTTTCAATTTTCATTTTTCATTACATTTTCAATTTTTTTCAGTTGTCCGTGTAATAATTGAATGAAATAATGGTTTGCATGAAGCAGATTTGTAAGTATAACTTTATCTTAACTTCTGTCCAGACTGTGTTAACTTATTAACTTTATAGAAAAATTAATACAATTATTAAACAGTTCAAATTAACTAAAATGAAAGTTTTCGTAATTTTATTTTCTTATTTATATTTGTCAACACTATAAATTTTACAAATGTCAATAAAGGAATGATACTTGAAAATAACGTTGTGTTGTTATACAATCTGGTACAAAAGAAATACAATAATAATTTATTAGTGGCCCATTGAACTTTTAATCAAGCAATAGAGCTGCTACGAGTGGTAGTATTCAGCCTACAGAGATGGTAAGCACTCAGCGTACACTGTCTGGACAGAGGCACTTAAGAAGATTCGCCTCCAGTTAAGAAGGTCTTCAGAACTTTTTATCATGAAAGATCATTACGAAAATAAGTCGAGGTTGGAAGGATATTATGAAAAAGAATATTGTAGGCCAATCGTATAAGAAAACATGAAATCCCAACTATGTAGGTTCAAATAGACCTTTATTATAGCCATAAAAATTATAGCGTAGATTAGTTACCAAGTAAATGTAAATAAAAATATATATATACATAGAATCTTAGATTATATGTTTCAATTATAAAAAAAATCAAATATACAGAAAGAAGTGGAAGGTTATAAATGTCCGGATTGCCTTTCCATATTATTTACTCATAGCAAGGAAAGGACAATCGATACCGGAAGTCCTCATGTTCCTGATTTGCATATTCCACGCAGTTAACACTTCGCACTTCCTTAACCGGATACGAAGAATTAAAATCATTTCATCACTTCCAGCAATCCGTCCCACCAATCATAATCATCAAACATTCCGTACGATCTTAAAAAGAGGTTCCGAAAGACGGGTCATCAAGTTCTTCTGGATCTGGAGAATACATGGTAGGCCTGGAAACACGCTAACCGACCAGGACGAATTGTCCGTTATAGAGGGGTTATGTAACCACTCGCAAGGTTAATGTCATCTAGCTGCTTCGTGGAACCTAACATTAAGTGTCCTTGGAGTGTTGATGGTACCAGCTTAAAGATATTCATCTAGAGATTTTGTGCTACAATAATATTTATTATTATTTTGTATGAATGTTATTTTAAAATATTAGTACATATAAACAAAAAATGTATTGATAAAAAAGATTTTCAGAATCCGATAATAACAGTAACATCAACAAAATTTTCCTAGACCCTTCCAATGAACCCAATAAAATTATAAGCCCATAAAATCTGTGTACCGGAGGTGAAGGACACCATGTCCATAAAATAGGTAATATTTTTCGAACATGTTTACAATTTGAAAAATATTTTTTATCCTGTAAGTAGCTATAAGTAATGAACAAACACATTTTAATAGTTATGTAATTTGACTCTCTTGAACCAACACAAAAATGTGATGCCATTGTGCCCTTGGAAGAAAAATAATCTTCCCATCTTCACCTTGGCCATGAAATAATCATTGAGGTATAGCCAAAGCAAATTTATTAACCTAAAAACCGATGTTTACGTCCAAAATTATAAGCGTGATGGTTAGTTACTTAGTTGTTTTGGAAGAGAATTACATAACCCAGATGACTTATTAATAACTATTTATTCACTAATATGAAGTAGACCATCAATTATCAATGCGAAATTAATACATGGTAAGAATACGAATTACATAGATATTTACTCAAATTACCTGTTCCACAACAACCGTTGAAGGGTTTGAGGTTCATTACATGGTAGAGACTGTACTGTTTCTTGGGCAACGGTTGTGCATGGACAGGATTTATCCTAAATCACTCTCAATCACCAGACTCCTGATTATTTTGGGTACCCACTTTATGCAGGGTGGGTGAGTCCGGGAACAGATTAAATAATAGTATTTGAACACTGGACCATCGCCATGGCAACTCAGTGCTCTACCACTCAGTCACTCCGTTCCTCTATTTATTCTTATACAGTAATATAATGCATATTTGAGCCGTTTATTTTGAAAGTGGCCTACCTCCATTTATCTTCAAATGGAGATATTTAAGGGTTTGCGTTTCAATGAATTTAAAAATATACATATATGATACTAATGAGTCATACTGTTTAAGTGTATCTAAGGGTGTTAAATTTATGGTTGCTATTAAAATTGTAACAATTATAAAGTGAATGATGTGCGTATTCTTATCAAGAATGGAGTTAGGCCACTTTCAAAATTAACAACCAAATTCATTATAAAATTTGAAGGTACCCAAGTCGATTCAACATAATTTAAGATGCTTCAAATTGAAAAAAACAATATTCTATTTATTTTACATATCTTTAAAACACTTCGGAAACAGAATTTATGCGATTCAAAATATTTTTTAATCATTTAAAAAATGATAAATTAAAGTTCATATAAAATTACAAACATAAATTTATTACAAAACAATTTACTATTCATCTACATTTTGCTCGTGTGAAAGGGATTTGAAGAAATCATGATGTTCCGGTGATATATCTCACAAAAGATCAATCATGTCCTTGAATTTTGCTGTTGTAATTTGTCTGATATTTTTATAGAGTCGTTTCAATACAATGTTTTCGAATTTTCTTGGTCTACCCCGACGTGGTAATAAATTCAGGACTTTCAAATTTTCATTCTCATTCATTGATGACTTATAGAAAATTTTATACGGTTCATTTCTAACAAAACGCATATTTGTAACCAGTTTACTGATTCTCCATCAGAATTCTTTACCCTTTTAAAAATTCCTTCTTCTAATAATTTTGTTGATACAAAACCTTTTTGTCTCATTTCATTTACAATAAAATTATTACCTTTCCGACCCTTCACCACTGCTTTCAGACATTATCAATAGTAAATATCTTGATATAAGTATAAAATAAATGGAGTTAGGCCACTTTCAAACTGCACGGCTCAGTTATTGAACTAATTCTGAAAACTTACGTGTCAAAAACTTATCGTATTTGCTCGGAATATCAGCAACCTGAAATGCTTCACTGATATATAATGTGAAGTTGTACATGTAACCATGGTAACTGGCAAAAAATTGAAAAACGGAGTTAGGCCACTTTCAAAATAAACGGCTCATTTAGTTATTAATACTCTCAAGATTAATTTTTTTTTTTTTTTTTTATAAGTGATATAATTTTTAAGGATATTATTAAGAATAGAAAACAGTAAGAAAAGTAAAAACGTATGAATAAAACTAATTCTATCTTTGCTAATATACGGTTTAAGATTTTAAAAACAGACGCGCGTGATGAAGATGGACAGACCCACACTTCCAGACACATACTATATGACTGTTCACGATACGACCGACAAAGAATTAAATTGATAAAAACATAATACTCAAACGAGGGACTTGGCCTGAGACAGAACACTTAATTTTCTCTAAATCTAAAACATACTATCATTTATAAAAGCCATTGATTTTGATTTAACTCTAAGACAAAAGAAGGGCAGTTCACTAGTTACATAGTTTTTCATTTTATTAATTGTAACTTTTTGTGTATAATTTTTTATTAATTACTGTGACTAATCATAATGTAAGATGATGTAAGAGGGAGCGGAGTGGCTCAGTGGTAGAGCACTGAGTTCCCATGCCGGAAATCCTGGTTCGAATCCCGCTGCAGGTCATGATTTTTATTTAGTCTGTTTGCAGCGGGAGATGAATCAAATAGGATCTAGGACTCTCCTGGGGCCCACCCAGCCTCTATAAAATATTATAAAAATGGGGTGCCCAAAATAAGGGGGGAAAATCTGGCGGTTGAGCGTGACCTAGAACAAGTCACCTCCTTGCAGAACCGTTGTCCATGAAACAGTACAGTCTCTACCATGTACTAAACCCCAGACCCTTCATGGGTTGTAGTGGTACAGGAGTTTTTTTTTTTTTTTAATCATACTGTACTTACTATATTTAAAACATATTCATTGATGTTTTTAGTTACATAAATTGTATTATAAAACCTTCAGGTGTGCTTAAAATACTAATTTTGTTTATTTTTATATTTATCATTTTTTTTTAATTTTATAAATCACGATTAAAATTTTAATTTTAAATTTGCTCCCACATGCAAATTATCAATTTAGACATTGTAAATTTTTAATTTCTTATATTGCTTACTTATACTAAAATGTATTCTAATGTAATTCTTTAACCTGAGCTGAAATTATTAAAATCACATGAAATGACAGGTAATATGCTTATTTAAGAATGGAGCATGTCCTTATATTAATAAACGGTCCTGAGGTTACCATGGGGGGGGGGAGAATTAATTTATATATATATAATATATATATATATATATATATATATATATATATATATATATGTATATATATATATATATATATATATATATATATATATATATACATATTAGAATACCTGCCAGTGTTCCATATCTCACACTAGGCCTCTCACCTTCAATAACTCAACTCACTGACCTACCGATTCAATTAGAAAGTTGTTCGATCTTGAAATGAGACAAATTAACCAATTATGAAAGAAAATGTACAAAATAAAGTAGATATATTATTTTATGCTTTATATAAAAAACCCACTAATAATTATCATTATAATACGACCCCCAAGCTGATGCTTGGACAATAATAAAAAATATAGAAAGACCACAAGAAAGTAAATCAATGAAAATTTAATTTTCAATTTTCAATTTAGAAATTTATAATTAATTCATTAAAACATTCAATGGTAAATTCAATCTGCAGGTGATACATGGAACAGAAAAATAATTTTATTCTTACACCAGTTCCCTTAAGGATAAAAATGTGTACAGCAACAATATCACAGAACAATCATCTGGCGATTAGGATATACAATCCAAATCAGGTGGTATTTACATAAGTAATTAAAAAATAATCCCTTGTCATATAAACATATACATACAAATTAAACATCATGAAATATACACAGACTTGGCGAAGAAGTGATGATCCCTACCTCGAGTACATCCATCAGGTATAGTTGTGGTTGTTCAAAAAGCTAACTCAGAGGGTCGGAAAAAAACAAATCCGGAGACTATAAGTCTTCGTGCGCCAGCTGATCCCGAGCAGCCATAATCCTTAAACCTAGATTGATTTGTCGCTGACCTTCAGCCAGAGTTTACTCCTGTGGAAAATACTCAGCGAGAATTAGACCCAAAAGTACAGGTTAGAGAGCTATGGAAAGTCACCTTGGTAACCATTGGTGACCACTTACAGGCTGTCTGTGACCCCTCATACAATATATATCTGTAAGATGACCACATTGCTCCGCCTTCAAGATCTTCAAGTTCTAAAGCACCAACCGAAATATAAATATATCAATATTAGAGTATTAAACAAAATATTTCCGAGGTGAATCGAACCCTTCCATCGAGATATTCCTTACTCACATTGACCAAGACCCTAAACGTAAATTGACCTGACTGGCTTTCAAAGAATGATAGCATCACGATTTTGACACATATATTTTTTAAGCTGTCTTTGTCAATATTGTCAAGCTTGACAAACGGATCCTATACTTTCCGATTTTACAATTGATACAAAATCGGCAATGACAGACTGAACTTTTGTCTTGGTTAGTTGGTCATATTTTATACATCGAAGTATGCTTCTGTAACTCATAGAATACAAAAACTGGATTCTTGTACGATACTAGTTATCTTGACCCCATCTGACCTAGCATGACCACTAAAGTAACTATAATATATACATACAAATTATGTCCCACATAATATGTATGTACAGTCCCTGGCCATATTAATGTGACCACTGGATAGATTCGTTCTTGTTGCATATTTGCATTATCTTTTTGTATTACGCATACAAATCAACAATGTAAATCGAGTTTAAATATTGGTTTTATGGGTAAGTTAGTTATCTGATAATAATATGAAATTGAAAAAAATAGTATCGGAAATAAATCTTTATTTTTTTTAATATTTTGTGGTGTCAACCTATTTACACCCTATTTTACATATTGATGGAAAAAAACTATCAAAATAGTTAAAATATATGATACAAATCTTACTAATATTATAAATATGAAAGTTTGTATGTTTGTCTCTGTTTCACGCAAAAACTACCGAAAGGATTTGGATGAAACCTTACAGTAATATAGGTTATACATCAGAATAACACATGGGCTATAGTAAGCGTGGATTTAGGGGGGGCGCACGGGGTATATGCCCCCCCTGACAGTTTTATAGATACCGTAGAGAATCCATTATAGTACATAATTAAAGGCAAATCACATGATCATAATTGTTATAATAACCGAAAGAACATGAGTGAAACTATTTGTTTTGATATCCTACTAATCTTACTAATATTATAAATGCGAAAGTTTGTATGTTTGTCTCTCTTTCACGCAAAAACTACTGAACGGATTAGGATGAAACTTTACAGTAATATAGGTTATACATCAGAATAACACATAGGCTACAGCAAGAGCGGATTTTGGGGGGCACGTGCCCCCACGACAGTTTTTTAGGTACTGTGGAGAATCTATTATAGTACATAATTAAAGGCAAATCAGGAACTTAGCATCTTGAAATTTGTAGATAGGTTCTTTGTATAGTTTAAGAAAGAAATTTGGATAATTCCACACCAAGGGTTTTTCCCTTTAATATAATAGGGGTTCAAAGGTTGTATAGAATCATTCAGTTTTGAAGTTATGCATCTGAAATTTTGGATGTACGAGTAATTTACATTTTTAAGAAATAATTAAATTATTTATTAAAAATGATCTTTCACAAAACATTATGTGGCAGACCAAACTCCACGCGAGCGAAGCCGCGGGCATAAGCTAGTAATAAATAAATAATAAACTTACCGAATCCGACATGTATTTAATGAAAAAGAAACAATAAATCCACAAAAATTTCAAACACAAATTATGCACGTCGTCCCTCGTAAAACAAAATGGCTATACTAAAGCCAATGCTGCCATTACTAGAAAAAAAATACTTTAAAAAACTGCATGTTGCCATTACTTAAAACAGAAGACACGCGAAAGTGTATAAAAAAATTAGGAAAAAAACAAAAATAAAATAATCTGTACATGTAATAATGGACATGAACCAACTTAGAAAAAAAACAACAACAAACATATGAAATCATTGTCAACATCAAAAATGTGTGTAAGGGATTCTCTAGTAATCTGCAATTAGGAATTTTTTATTAATTTTTGTATCGATTCTTTAAGCAAAATAATCAAATTTTAAATTTAAAAATAAATACATTTCTAATTTTTTGGTAACGTATTTGGAAAATTCCTAAAACACTAGGCCTTTATTGAAACGATTCCCATCAATATTCTTATTTTTCTTAAATTGCTGTAAAATTTTATGTGGGAAGATTGCATTTAATGTGATCTGACCGATTTGTGGTTTGACTAGAGATCCTAGAGGTCCGAGGACAGAAATTCGTACGCAGATTGGAGGTATCGGCGTCGAGCCATCAGGTTCGAGGGCCGTATTATTATTATTCTTAAATTACCACGGCCAATCCATTGGTCTGGTATTTTTTCCGTTCCAGATTAATCTCTGAGGAAGCAATCCTAGCGAAACTTAGGCATAGAATTTGATTATATGGTCGAAACCTGAAAAAATACTTGATAAACGGATTCATTCATATTTTTATTACTTATCCAGTGTTATAAAGTGTACTATAGGTAACAGAATGGTGAGAGAGGACACTGGATAACAGATTTGGTAGACAAGTTCCATCTTCAGGCAACAACATTATCTAAACTAGAAAAACACATTTAATATTTTTGTTTATATTATGTCTTCAATAAGGGTTTTACTATTTAAATAAAATAAAAAAATAAATAAAAACCGAACTGCTACAACCCATTCAAGCCAACGATTATGAAAGGAATTGCATTGGCCCAGATCAAGCCCAATTCTCACATGTTCCTCCTAGTATCCACCATATAGAAGTGTCTGAATATTACATGGGGTCGATATATAGATCAGCAAATCAGCGCTCTACTGACGAAATTAGAACGTGTCATTAAACTAACCTTTATTAGTGATATTGAAAAATAAAAACATAATTGCCATAGGTAGCGACAAAGCGGGCACCCGGAATACAGCTGATAATAGGCGGGCACAAAAGAGCGCCGCGAACTGACCGAGATAATGGCAATAGCAGAGCAGTTCCTGGGCCCGGCCTTCGGCGGTCTGCAGGAAGTCCTGCTCCGGACTTCTCCAGCAAGGACGCGCGGCAACAGGAAGCCCATGGGATCCTTAGAGCAGTGTCCGGTCGGCGGCGGCTGTGGCACGCAACTGCGTCAAGGACGCCTTCCAACACCTGTTAGTCACTTGTATGTTTAGCTCGGAGGAGACATTGTGTTATTTACCAAAGGGGGATCCAGGGGGGGCACGTGCCCTCCCCCTGACGGGTTTTTGTGTACTTTGGAGAATCCATTACAGTACATACTTATAGGAAAATCATGTGATGTTATAACAGAAATAACATGAGTAAAACTATTTTTTTGATATTTTAATAAACCTTTGAAACATTTCTATAAATACTACAAGTTTATTTCTAAGTTATTGTTGATTTTTTGCCCGTCTGCCCGTTGTGCCTCCCCAGAAAAAAATCCTGTATCCGCCCTTGGATGCTAGTAGGAGCTAATATTTTATTATTTTTATTACTATGAGTAATACTATATATTTACTTATACTTACTATATTACTATCATAATTATTATTACTATTAAGCATACTTTTAAATCTTGCCACCTCTATTGCTTGATTAAAAGTTCAAGCAGCGACAAATAAATTATTATTGTATTTCTTTCGCACCAAAAGTAACAGAAAGTTTTTTTGTTTTATTAAAGCATTTTAAAAATATATATATATGTATTGAAATTTACAACTATATACAGAATACATCAAGTAAATACAATGAAAGATAAATCATGTCCCGAGATAAAGGCAAGTATAGAAACTACCCAGTGGTAGTACTCAAATTTTTTTAATATGATTTTTATTAGCGTCGCTTCGAGCATTGAGGCCATTAACGAAGAATGCTTTTCTTAAATTTCTTGAATTAACTTCGTGTGTTTAATTTACATCTGAGTCTTTTTCTTTTGGTGTTAGACCTTTTCGAAGTTTCAGAGCGAAATTTTTAACTTTAATTTGACAGAGGTAGTTTTGCGGAAGCCTCTCCCACTTTTCGTCCCATTTTTTTAACTCATTGGGCATTTTTTATCTATTCCGTCAAAAACTGTTATATTTTATTAGTTTCCTAAGAAGTATTTTTCCAAAAAAACGACAGACAAACTCAATTTCAATCCACTTATATAATAACGAGATAAAAAAGGAACATACAGAACGCTGAATTTTATTTTGTTTTAGTTTAGATTGAAGACTTCCGCATTGAACTTAAATCGACTCCTTCCATTTAATTTTCTCAATGTATTCATTGGAATTGCTCCCAGATATTGACCATGAAATTCCACATATTTTTTTTTGTTTTTAGCTAGATTTTACAGACAGTGTTTTAGTGAATCATAAATTATAAATTTAGTGAATTATAAAATTTAGCAATATTTTTTCCCCAATAAATTCCTCCCTAGTTTTATTAGTTTGATTGTAATCCATATTTAGTTTGTTTTTTTTCAAATTATATTTTTATCAACATTTACTAAAAATTAAACTGAAACTGCTCGCCGTTTTCGACAACACTACCAATTAATTAAAAAAGACTCATATACATGACTATTATAAGACCATTTTGGACTTCAGAAGTCCATTTTGGGACTCTACTACAAACATCGACTTCTTCTCATATCCAATCATTACAGCCCAAAACCCTAAGTAAAATCCTCAAAGCGCTTTACTTTGCTCCGAATAAGACCAGGCATGATGACTTCATTATCCTATCAATTGCTGATTTGGCCCGAATCCGATTCCAAACGTTTCATGACAAATTATATTCCCAATCAAACCCACTAGTTTCAAACCTAGCATAATCCTCTGAGGTGTTTGAAAATAAGACGGCCTTGTTACCTTCTAATTTAAATTTGTTATTTTAGTACTACAAGTAAGGTGTTTTCTCTACATGCTTTAAAGCCATGTCATTTTATATGTGTAAGTTTGAATACTGGCGCCAAACTTAGGCATATGATGCAGACGTGAGATAACCTTCAGGGACAGATGTGAGCGAGGTTATAATAGGCATTACTACCAGAATATAGATTTATTTAATACAAAGTTTATTATTGAGTGTTATTACAGAATATCGACTATTGTGTTGATTTGTAAGTCTTGAATTCAACTACTTAACCAGCGTGGTGAATAGAATAAAACACTAGTGGATGCTGTTCAGAACTGTAACTAAAAAAACATATTTACAAAGTTATAATTAACTAAATAACTCCAGGTATCATTAATAACATACCTGAATCAACACAATAGTCGATATTCTGTAATAAAATTCAATAATAAACTTTCTATTATATAACTCTATAATCTAGTAGCAATGTCTATTATAACTTCGCTCACATCTGTCCCTGAAGGTCACGTCTGCATCATATGACTAAGTTTGGCGCCAGTATTCAAACTTACACATATAAAATGACATGGCATTAAAGCATGTAGGGAAAACACCTTACTTGTAATACTAAAATAACAAATTTAAATTAGAAGGTAACAAGGCCGTCTTATTTTCAAACACCTCAGAGGATATGCTAGGTTTGAAACTAGTGGGTTTGATTGGGAATATAATTTGTCATGAAACGTTTGAAATCGGATTCGGGCCAAATCAGCAATTGATAGGATAATGAAGTCCATGCCTGGTCTTATTCGTAACAAAGCAAAGCGCTTTAAGGATTTTACTTAGGGTTTTGGGCTGTAATGATTGGATATGAGAAGAACTCGATGTTTGTAGTAGAGTCCCATATCTCTACTCCTGAAGTCCAAAATGGTCTTATAATAGTCCTGTATATGAGTCTTTTTTAATTAATTGGTAGTGTTCTAATCATATGACTAAGTCATCATATCATCATATGACTATCTAATCATATCATATGACTAAGTTTGGCGCCAGTATTCAAACTTACATATGCTAAAAAAAAAACCCGTACCATTCAGCCCATGAAGGCTCCTGAGTTCAGTACATGATGGAATCTGCACTGTTTCCAAGACAACGGTTGTGCATGAAGCTGATTCGTACCCACCTTATGAAGACTGAGATATAAGTTTAGGATTAAAGTAGGGTCAGGATTGGGAAAACTCTGGTGTGGGAGCTAAACCCACAAGGTACAAGAGATGAAATCATTTATCTAACACAGCTGGTTTTGAACCAAGGATCTTTGGCATAGCATCGCCCTATACACAAATCTACTCCACTCCGTAATAAATCGATTAAATCTCGATTGAAATTAAAATATGCCTGAGGAGAGGACGGAAGGTTTAAATCATACTAAATCCATCTGTGAACAGTTATTTTTTTTAACACAATTGACTACAATGCTATTTGTGTCAGCATTGCGTAATTACACTCATTCGTGTACAAGTGCAATTAT
Source organism: Arma custos (assembly GCA_037127475.1). Classification (NCBI taxonomy): domain Eukaryota; kingdom Metazoa; phylum Arthropoda; class Insecta; order Hemiptera; family Pentatomidae; genus Arma; species Arma custos. The sequence continues at coordinate 6,131,003 of CM073763.1, forward strand.
ATTCTCCTGATTGAAAGAGTAAAGATGTCCTTGGAAGCTTTGTGAACATAACAGAATGGCGTGCAAACAATAATAATAATCAAACTTCTTCATGTCCTTAACTTCATTCCTAAGTCCTGAACATATTTCTGTGTTATTTTTTTTCGTGTAATTTCCCTTGCTTGAGCAACAATATATACAATGCAATGCCATCGTACATACATGATCTTAGTTCCTTGATTATATAAAGTCATATAATTAAATGAGGTCAGATGAGACTCTCAGTGAGAGGAAAAGGGTCCACCATCGTCTTGGATAATGGACACAATGTGGTGTTTCTTAGGACCATTTGAGGACTGTGATGTAGTCCAAGACAATTAATGTCCTGAATTATAGACTATTATTTCTTATTTATTTATTTATTGGGCTGTGGTCTTGGTCAGTTTTCCACTTTTGAATCCTGAATGCGTAGATGGTTTTGTATATCCTTTGGTAAAATCCTTGCCATTTTCAGATATTTTTCCAATCAATTTCATTGTGTCTGTTTTGGATTCCATTCTTATTTGTCATGAAATTTGACTATTTTCGTCGTAAATCTACCTGAGTTCATCCTTTCAAAGTGTCCATAAAATCTTAATCTGCGTTTGCTAATATCACTAATTGTTCGGTTTCATGTTTGCCTCTGACCCGGCACTGTCTGTCATGGTCATTCGTTCCTTTTTATAAATTCCCTCATGATTGAACCCACATCTGGTCTTCCTCGTAATAGATATGCGGCTTGTCATACTTTGGTTTGAAATGGATTTTGGTTATGTTATAGCCAAAGACTGCACTGTAATTGCAAGAAAGATACGATTGCACTTCCCTCAATAAAACTATCTCGCTCTGAGCAAAATTTGACTTAAATCCTTATTAACCGAAGCTGTCATAGATATTAATCATTTAACCACAATAAACCATATGTTTTAATTTTTTTGTCCTGTTACCTAAACTATAATTGTAATATTTTTAAATACTTTCATTTTGAAGAGAAACATGTCAACATGCATCTATCAACATGCAACTGCAGTGCGGTGCTCTAGCCACTGAGATACCATCGGTCGTAACCAAGCCAGACAAATCCATTCTCTCCATTGTCTGGCTTGGTTACGACCCCTGGTAGAGCAGACCACCCGGGTTCGAATCTCGGCCGGGACAAATCTTTTCTCATCAAAATAAAAATAATCATCATCAAAAGCACAATAAATAAAAATAAATTAATGGGGTGTATAAAAAAATGACCGTTTTTAACCAAATATTTGTATTATTATTTCTTTGATATAAGATAAAATTAATACTTGACACACCGTCTGGCAAGTTCGCGAGTACTTGTGGACGGATTTGACTCAACAGCTGCCTTCAGAACCTCATCAATATCCATTAATGGTCGTCCGGAGCCTTCCTTTCCAACGTCGTATCTCCACTGCTAAATTTTTCAAATCAAGGACACCTTCTCCTACATATTTAATAATTCCATGAGTAGCTTCAACGGCAGTGAAATTTTTTTTCTAGTAATGTCTTAAAATTCCGAAAATTTCGCAGGACACTGTCATGTTTCTTCTTTGAAATAAATAACTAAACTGAGGCTATTTTTGAAGAAGTCCAGTGTCAGTAAACAAGCTTAGAAAATGCTCTAAAGGGATTATTAAGTGTGGGTAAATTATAAATAAAATTAAAATATTTACGGACTTTTGAGCTCTGGAATTTGATAAAACGGTCATTTTTTTTTATACACCCTATTGCAATTATGATAATATCAATAAATAATAAAAATATAATTTAAAGTAAAATAAAAGGGAATCTAATTTAATCGGTTTACTGGGTCTTTCAAAAGAAACCTAGTGAATTAATGTATGAAAATGAAATTAAGGACAAAATGAATATAATAAGAGAAAAATAAAGAATAAAAAAACAAATAAATAAGTAATTACTTTTCAATGCTCTTAGAATGTGAATGTACAATGCATTTACGCTAGATTGAATATCGGTTACTAGTTCAAGGGCAGCTACATTTAATTAGGTTGTTAATAGCTAATTAAATTAATATATTCCCATAGACATAATACATGTTACGAAAGAATTGTTGGAATGTTCTTAATTACAATTATCCGCAAAGTATTTTGAATACCTTAAAGAAAAACAAAATTTAATGGCTGGAAAAAATTAGTACCGTGAAAAAATATTTATTATAAAAAAGGATTTAAGTAAGGATTCAAATAATTGTTTTAAAATTGTAACATGTATGGTGTCATAATCCTAAAATATACAGTCCAGTGTGGAATGTATCCATGGTAACCACAAAACCACCTGGTCAGAAGGTTTCAGCTGTAGTTAGATTTTTCTTCTTCCTCTAACTCCTGTGTGCTGCTAAGCGTTGCCGTCTCGGTCCACCGAGTCCATTGGTCTCTGCCCCTTGCAGTTCTTCTCATTTCCGGAAGTCCTCTTGTTGCACCCAGTTTACCAATGTAGTCGGAGGAAATACATCTGGGTCTACGACGAGGGCGTTTTCCTTCCGATCTAGCTTCAAAGAAGGCCAGGTGCTTTCGGGTATCACTCATTCTGGAGACATGCCCAAACCATTTCAATTGCCGTTCTTCCAGGATGTCCCGCACAGATCGTGCTCCCAAATCCTCGCGGAATACTGTCATCTCTTATACAGTCCCTCCTGGTCCTGCCAACTATCCTTCTCATTTCTATCTTTTCTCATTTCAGCCGCTGCCATCCTGCTTGCATGTTTATCTTGTTTAACTTTCAGATCCATACAAAATCACTGGAAGAAAACCCGATTTAAATATCCTAATTTTGGCATCTCTTCTTACTTCATGGTTTCCGATGATAGTTTTGGATATCTGGTAGTACAGTCCATTGGCCTTCATCACCCGATTTAGGACCTCCTGGTCTATTTTACCATCTTTGCTCATGACTTTCCTTAGATATGTGTAGGTGTTCGTTATTCCTAGGGGTCCGCCATCACATAATATCCTTGGCTCCGGGTTCCTATCCACATAATTTTGCTTTTAGCTGGATTTATGTGCAATCCTCTGAGCTGGAGTTGCTCATGCCATTCATTTAGTGATTTCTGGAGAGCTTCCTGAGAGTCCACAATCAGTACTATGTCGTCTGCATATATCATAGCCTGGGCAAGCACTGCCGTTTCCAGTATCCCATCACAGCTCTTGGAGTTCTCCTCTTTCATAACTTCCATGCCACATCCATGAGAAGGACAAAAATCAAAGGACTAAGGCTAGATTTTTCTTCAGTTGCTCATAACTTTTACTTCATGTTCAAATGTTACGATTATTATCAACTAGCTTGTGCCCGCGGCTTCGCTCGCGTGGAATTTGGACTCCCACATAAAGTTTCGTTTAAGATCATTTTAAATCAATAATTTAATTTTTTATTTAAATATAAGTAACTCGTTAATCCAAAATTTCAGATGTCTAACTTCAAAACTGACGGATTCTATACAACCTTTGAACCACTATTATATTAAAGGGGAAACCCTTGGGGTGGAATTATCCAAATTTCTTTCTTAAACTATACAAAGAACGTATCTACAAATTTCAAAATGCTAAGTTCCTGATTTGCCTTTAATTATGTACTATAATGGGGGGGGATAAGCCCCCGTGCCCCCACATAAATCTGCCCTTGCTGTAGCCTATGATGTATAAACTATTTTACTCAATAAGTTTCATCCAAATCCGTTCAGTAGTTTTTGCGTGAATGATTAACAAACATAAATACAATCATTCGCATTTATAATGTTAATAGGATATCAAAACAATAGTTTCACTCATGTTCTTTCTGTTATTTTACCCACTATTATCGTGTGATTTGCCTTTAATTATGAACTATAATGAATTCTCCACAGTACCTAAAAACTTTCGGGAGGGGGGGCACGTGCCCCCGTGCGCCACTCCTCTAAATCCGCGCTTGCTGTAGCCTATGTGTTATTCTGCTGTATAACCTATATTACTGTAAAGTTTCATCCAAATCCATTCAGTAGTTTTTACATGAAAGAGAGACAAACATACAAACTTTCACATTTATAATATTAGTAAGATTTAATATACTGTTCAAAGTATATACTGGGTTTTTTTTATTTCATGATATATGGTATCAATTTTTATAATATTAAAAGAGCTACAAAAATATAAAGTATTTCTGACCAATAAAATTGAGATTGATATGGTGGTAATTTAATAGTAATTTAAGTTATGCATTTAATGTTATAAATAAAGAACATTTTACCCCTGACAAAAAAATGATTTACACAGATGTAAAAGTTCATATTTAATATTTACGATTTTAGAATCTTGAGATGGTGAAATTTTATTTTGTTAATTATACTTGTTGAGTACTTTTTTTACCAAATAAAAAATTGTACCACTCTGAGTTTGTTTTCGAATAGTTTTGTTCCAATTCTACAACTTGAAAAAGACCGAAACGTCACGACATATCAAAACACTTTCTGAGTGTGTTTTCTTTCTGGTCTTCCCCAATCCTATATTTCTTGTACAGTCAACTATAAGTATATGATTTAAGCATATTTGTTGCAAAAGAACTCAACTGTAAAAAAAAAAGCGTACATAAACTTAAGTTTTTTAGATGATTTCATTTATCCGTGTACATCATCATAAATAAATTGAAATGTTATGAAAAGAGTAATTACACTATGTTATAAAAGTGTTTTAAACTAAATTAGATGGTTAGAGAGTTCGGCCCTCTTCGTAATCTTTCTTCAGGGCTAATACATCGAGAAAATAAAGATAGCAATAAGGTGTGACCATTTACTACTTAAGTTTAACTATATAATGTGATTTTAGAAAAGACAATAAACTAAGGATCTGACTCTAAAATATCAAATTTAAATTTAACATGACTATATTTTTAATTTTCTGGGCCATTTTCAAATGTATTCAGCTTTTATCATGGTAGCATAGATGAGATTTCCAGAGTCCTTTAGGAAGATTATGTAACACGAATTCGTCCTTTTTTCTTCTCCTGAATCCTTTAATGACACGAGAAAGAAGGAAAAGAGAACAGAACGGCCGAAATTAAGTGTTTAGTCTCCTCAGCTGTGAAATAAGCTTTATTAATGGGTTTCAGGAAGTGTCTTCTTCGGGCAGGTAACAGGACATTAAGAGTGTCCTTGATATTCGTATACACGAAACGATCCTTCCGTAAGTCTCTTAATTTTGAAGAAAATAATATCCAGCGATCAGAAGAATATATAAATTACCTTATAATATATTAGAATAGTTCGTTAAACAGGAAATAACTAGCCTCTTCCATCAAATAATCACATATCAAACCTTCAAAAAAACAACAACATAACTAAAAAAATTGGCATTTTTGAGCAAAGTCTACCGAAGGTCACTAAAAAATGGCGATTAAAAAAAAAAAAGAATCCCATCACAGAAGAATAGACAGCTGAAGGATAACTTAAAGAGAGCTGAAAGACTTCTGTAAGGGAAAGAAGAAAACTACATGAAATAATTTAATATATTATTTTAAACAGAAAACAAATGCTCCGACCGGGATTCGAACCCGGATCCGCTGTCTCTCCGTGACAGTGCTCTAACCAATTGGGCCACCGGAGTCGCCTGCCGGCAGGGGACAAATCTATTCTCTTATCAGATCCCTTGTCCCCGTGTTCTCGCAATTTTTTGCGATGTAAACACGAGGACGAATGATCTTTGCACATTACTTGGGATCGGATAAGAGAATAGATATGTCCCCTACCGGCAAGCGACTCCGGTGGCTCAATTGGTTAGAGCACTGTCACGGAGAGAAAGAGGATCCGGGTTCGATTCACGGCCAGGAGCATATTGTTTCTCGTTATAATAAAAATATTTAAACAATTAAAAAAACCTACATGAAATGATATTTGCGTCGTTACAAATATATCCAAAATATTATAATAATATTTTTTTGTTAATAATATTTTGTATGTTTATTGTTAATATTTGGATAACAATGACAGAACTCAAAAGTTGGAATTTTTGAGTTAAGCCTTCAGTAGCTATTGTATTGGTTTTTTAATTTAGTCACGATATATCTGGAATTCCATTTTAATAAAGTCATATAATGAGTGTATCATATTTGAACTTGAAGTTTTATTGTAATAATGACATAAAATACAATTTTAAAAATTGCATGCTTATTAACAATTTCTAATTGTTAATAAAAAAAAGGCCAATGCTATCATTACAATAGGCATGCATTGTTTTAACAATACCCATTTTTTTAAAAACTCACATGGAACTTTCAACTCTATAAAAAAAAATAGGTTTGTTGAGTTATGACATTTTTCTTCCAAAGGAGAGATTTATTCTTTGGTGCCAAGAATATCTTGTAATATTTAATTGTTTTCCCAATCAAGGGTTTTTGTACATGCTTCAACTAGTATTATAATTAAACAAAGATCAAATATACTTAATTAGCTGGTCACAATAACTTATACCTTAGACATGTGACATCATGACAGTTAAATCATGTCATGTTCTACAAAGGACTGTAGCATGTAAACAGGAAGTATTAAACATCTGTTGTTGATGTTTAGCTTCACCAGTTCTGGAGGTAGTCGTTTGATCCTAGAAATCGTCTGTTGGGAATGACAGGGCTACCTGTCTACGGTTTCTCTTATCTTCAAAGGTAATATGATAACATAGTTGATATTCATAATATCAACCATTTTCCCACAATCATATACGTGATATATGCTTGTAGATGTCACTGATAGATCCTGGAAATTGGAAAAAAAATTGGATATATTATTATTATTATTTTTAAAATATTATTGTTAAATGCTTTTTTCTGATAATTCGTTAAATCGATTTAAAATTTGACTGTTCTCCTCATACAAGACTGAAAAGACAAGAAACTGCTCGACGTTTTCGCCTACTTCAACATTTACTGGACAAACGCTCTAAGCTCCCAATTAATTACAAAACACTAATTCACATGACAGTTATCCGATCTATTTGGATATACGGAGTTGAGCTTTGGAGCTCTACTAAACCATCCAATTCATCTCGTATCCAATCCTTACAATTCAAAATCCTTCGTAAAATCCTCAATGCTCCTTATTATGTCACAAACAAACTCATCCATCATGATCTTAATATCCCATATGTTACTGATACATATCCTTCCATGACAAGCTCCATACACACTTGAATCCGCTAGTCTCTCAACTTGCTTCTCATACTATTCCTGATAAACCTCCGAGGCCTCGAGACCTTCTACTATAGAACTTTATTGGAGTGCTACCGATGGGTAGTTTCTCCACAAAAGTTTTTTTTCATGCCATATTGTTCATATTAGCAGATTTACTTGTTGTAATATTATTATAGTCTGGAAGATGATTATAAATGATCATAATGACCTAATTTCAATTAGGTTCTACCAGAGGATAGATTTTCTACTTGTCATTATTTCTTTGCCACTATATATCATTCATAATATTTACTAGTTTTATTATTTTATACTGTAGTAAACTTCAATAAATATTTTTTCCTTGAAAAGGTTTATTAACCTAGAAACATTTTTTAATGAAAAGATTAATTTTCTAAAACTTGACCTCAATACTCAATTCAACATTAGCCATTTTTAAATGACGAAAATAATGATTATTTATAGATACAATGTTATACTATTTTATATGATATGGTATTTGTAATTAAGTAATTATGATAGACTGTTGATATGATAAATGTAATTTTCATATCCTAATCCCTACGAATCGACATAAACTTGTTTCGGGATCAGAAATGTCGATATCTTTTTCGATTAATTAAAGTTGTAGTTCGGTATATCCTCACCTTTTAAATGTTATAAATAACATTTATCAATATTTTTCTATTTATTTATAATTAATAATTTATCAGTGCAATATTTACATATCCCAACGTACCTTTCTTAGGAATTAGGAACTACCATATCATTATCAATATTTTTTTCTATATCGATTTTCATATTATAGCCTGCAACGACAATCACAGTTATAGGTTACTCCTTTAATTTCATAAGATCTGTAGAACAAGGGAAACAAATAGTAATAATCACCTGTAATAGTACATGGTGCGTTAATATTCGGAAATAATTCATAAACTCGATATTGAATATACAATTATTACCTTATTTAGATTTAAATACATTTATCTTAAAATCGATATTGATAACGGAAGTTCATTTTTGAAAACGGGAACTATAGTTACAAGGATCTCCGCTTCCGTGTTGCTACAGTTCCGAGAAAGTCCGAAATCTCGGACCTGACGGCCTTGAGGATCAGCTGATGGGATTTATGAAGCGATGGATCGGAATGTGGGGAGCTTAGGCCTTGATCTGACAGTCAGCGTAGCGTTCCAACAGATCCGGATTGGACTCTGACATCAGCGTAGCGTTCCAACAGATTCGGATTGGACTCTGACATCAGCGTAGCGTTCCAACAGATTTGGACTCTGACTATTATTTTATCAACAATAATGTCATGTACCCGTAGGATTGTTGAAGATTATATCTGTTTAGACATTACGTATTAAAACAAATATACCAAAATTTAAAGTGAAACTTTCTACATTATGTTACATATAAGTTGGTAATTATAAAGAATAATATTATTTTAGAGAAGAATTGGTCGACTGTATCTTCTAATGTAAGGAAGAAATAGTTGGGGGTGCAGTCAATCAAAACACCTAAATAAGTGTAACTTATTTATTATGTGCCGACGTTTCGGCCTACAATGTAGGCCATCTTCAGGGCTAAGAGAGAGAAACAAACAGAAATATATAAAAACGTTGCAGTAACAAGAATATATAAAGTGGTACAAGAGTGGAAATTAAAATAGTGACTAGATATGATGAAATAGTGAATAGATATATGATAAATAAAGAATGAATATAAGAGTGGTTACAGAATATAATAAACTTAAAATAGTGATAGATGAAAATAAAATTGTAGATGATGAACAGAAATTCTAATAGTGACAGATATAATAATAAAAGAATACGAATATAAAATAGAAAAAATACATGTCAAGAAAGGATAAAATGTAAACAATAATAAAAAGGGAAAGAAAAATGAGGAGGTAAACGGAAAGATACAAAATGAGAAGATTAAAATATAGAAAAAGGGGGTTGAGTATGTAGGATTTATAAAAAACTAGTTTAATTATAGATATGGATATGATACCAGACATGAGGGGTTACATAGGTAAAATGTAATAATACAAGCATATATAGAAAGAAAAGATAGATAAATTTCAAAAATTAACATTGAAAATACTGTTATTTATAACTATGAACTATGAAGTGTGAAAAGAAAATAGAAAATATAAGTAAGGGAAGTTAATATTAACTGTATACAGTTAGAAAGAAGTGGCATTAATGCAAAATAAGATGTGAATATAACATAAACATATAGAAAAAAGGTAAAGAAATACAGTAGATGAAAAATATGAGGCTAAATAATAATGAACTCTATGCTATTAACATATGATGGATTATGATGGTTTTGATTGACTGCACCCCCAACTATTTCTTTCTTACAATAATATTATTTATTAATGGAGCGTTGAGTTGCCTTGCCGAAAGTCCTGGGTACAAACCCCGTCGGTTTTCAGACTTTCATTTAATATATCAGCAGCCAGAGATGGATCCCGTAGGATCTAGGATCCTCCTGGAGCTCACCCAGGTTCATCAAAGTTGCTACCAAAAATATGATGAAAAATCTGGCGGTTGAGCTTGATCTCCTCCTCCGTGTACAACTGTAATACAAGAAACAGAACAGCCCCTAACATTTACTGAGCCATTAGTTGAAGTGGTATTGATTTTAATTTTTTATTTAATGTTATTTTAAATATCAAAATGGTTATTTAAACTACTTCATAAAACGGCTTTATACTTCTAAGTGTTAACTTTATTTACAATAAGAAAGTTATGCCAAATCCAAAAAAATATTTTCCTATAGCAACTTAAAAGACGTTCGACATACAACTCAACGAATAGTTGTATGTCGAACGTCTTGGTGGCGGGGTGCTGTCTCATGTTTGGAGCCTGTTTGGGCTGTTGATCGTTGGGATGTATTGCACCTTTTTCTTCGAGATGCGATTCACATAACCCCTTTTTGATTTTGGTGTCTTGATAATGCCTGAATAGGCGAAACGTCGACTGGTAAGTAGGTGTATTTTTTGAAACATAAGGCTTTGCATTGTGGTTTTTCCCAATTGCATTATAATATATATTGGTATACATTATGAATGTTTAATCTATGTTAGAGATTTAGACACCATAGATCTAGTTGGCATAGGATCGATACAGGCCAAGGAATCGATTTCACTCCCTTTGGGACATCACCCACTGGCCTATCGCCAACTGTAACAGTTCTGATGCAACTATCGTGTCAATCATTGAGGCGCACTCTGTGGAATTATATATTAAATTTAATTAAATACTATTCTTTATTCCTGGTATATTGGATGTTTGATTGGTCGATTGTGGAATAAATAAATAACTGCTTTCCAGTCATTGTAAAATTACTATTCTGAAAGCTTATGAAGCCCAACTTGTGAACCTTCATTAAGGCTGGAAGCAAATCAGAGATCAAAGACAATCATTAACAAGAAAAAAATTGAAAAGTTGGGTAATAATCAAAAAGAAAACATAAATATTGAAAGTAAATCGACATTAATGATATATTTGTTTGTTTATGACGATTTTTTTGATATATTAGCGAGAATTCAATTTGCGACTCATTATTTTTTTGTTTATTTTTCGAAATACTCAAAAATTAAAAAAAAAAATAAAAGAAACTAAAATATATTTTCTCCTGACCATTGGATAAGACGGCCAGGGACTTAGCTATCAAAGCGTTAGCCGAGACTGCGAAATAATTTAAAGGACAATTAGCTCTTTTGGTGTTCCGGTTGTGAGGTTCGATCAAGCGAAGTGTCCATTCTTCCTCTCTCATTCCATTAACAGCCAATTATAGTGTTGTTTTTTACTTATTTGCTGTTTTCTAAATATAAAAGATTATTCACGAGGAAATGGTTGGCTGGATAGTCCTTAGATGTGTGTAAAATGCTCTCCTTTGCGTAAAATTAGGCTTACAAGACTTATTTTATTTTTGCTTATGTTTCAAGCACATTTTTAGGTCATCTTCAGGACAGAGGAAAGAGGAGTCCAATTGCAACTGTTGGACTCTTCTCCGATATAAGCTTCACTGCCCAAGCAATGACCTCAAGGAAAAGTCACATACACTGAATATATTTAAATAATAAAATGGGATGCCACCCTGAGATCTTCATACTTAATATATATCAATTCTACATCATTAATAAATAAGATTAAATAATATTCCTATCCGAGGGTTAATGTGGTTGACTGACCAGGACTTGTTTATTAAATAATAATATAAATTCTTTATTGGCTTTAATGTATAACATTGTAGCCATTGAGTCTGGCCCACTTGGTGTTAATGTTTAGTAATTAGTAATTAGCATATCGTCACGTAATATACAGTTATATAAAATCTACAATATGTAAATATTTTACAATAATTAAACAATTAACACTGGTTTAATAAATAAATGAACAAAATTTAAGTCAGGACAGAATAGTATCAATAATAACAACTCAATAACAATCTGATGGTCAGTCCGTTCGACGTTTCAGGCTACTTCAACACTAGACAAACGCTCTAAGCTCCCAATTAACTACAAAAGACTCATCTACATGACCATCATACGACCTATTCGGACTTGCCGAGTAGAGCTTTGGGGCTCCACTAAGCCACGAATTCCTCTCGTATCCAATCCTTACAATCCAAAATCCTTCGTAAAATCCTCAATGCTCCTTATTTCATTAAGAATAAAGTCATCCGTAACGACCTTAATGTCCCATTTGTTGCTGATTTGGCCCGAACCCAGTATCTATCCTTTCATAACAAACTTCATTACCACTCAAACTCTCCAGTTTCAAACCGAGCTTCATCTTGAATTCCCGATAATCCTCCGAGGAAAAGAAGATGGCCACGTGACCATCTTAGTTGAACATGTGATTTGAGTACTACCAGTGTTTAGGTTCTCTACTTGTCATTCTCATGTCATTATGTATCACTTATCCTATTTACTTGTTGTATTATTGTAATACAGTTGTAAATATCAATAAATAAATTAAAATTTTTTTTTAAAATTTATCAGAAATAAAGTATGTAACGATAATAATGTAACTATACATATTTTTAAATAATATCATATCTATTTTTTTTCAATTCCAAGGATCTACATAATGACACCATTCCGATACAGCTAACGCACAATGGGCGAATCTTGACATAATCCTATCATGCCTAATGTAGCCGTTTGGCTACAACATCTGTTATGTTCTCCTGTAAGCGTTTTAATGCTCAGCGTAGCCAGTATTCTACATGAATAGTTCCAGAATATGTCACAGATTGCAGCACAGGCAAGCTAGTCTTTCTAACCTCAGTTTGGACGGATTATTGGATTATTTAAAAAAACAAGGTAGGGCGAAAAAAATGTATGGTTATTTAGGCCATTTTTAGCATGATATTTATATATTTATTTATAAGATGATATTTTTAATTTTTATATTTAACCTAAGTTACTAAGTAACGCATCTGTAATTTTATTTTTACTTTTTATTCCAGCAAAGTATCCTCATTCGACGGTCCTTCCTCTATAGCATTCATTTTCACTCTCATAAATAGGGCAAAAGTTTTTAATAAAAAAAAAATGGTCCTGGTCATGTTATGGTCGAAGAACTCCTGAACCACAAATATACCTCAACAGGAACCTAAAAGATGAACAAAAGGAAAAATCATTCAATGGCACTCGTAACAGACTCAACAAAAAAAAAAAAAAAATACAGTATCCCTTTTAATTTAGTCTTGAAGAACAATCCGTACAATAGCTCTACGATACCTTGCAAGTTTATGTCACTTGTTTTATTGGAATATTTTTTTTATTTTATTTTATTTCTCAACCAATGGTCACGTTGGTTCCCAAGATATGGTTCAGTAATCGAAGGATTTATGCAATTGAATGGTATAAACTCAGCAGTACAGTTTATTATTTATTACCTCAAACGGAGATTGCCTTGAGATTATCTAATTAAATATAACCCTATGGCTCATTTAACAACTCTTAATTAGCCATACTTTCGATAGTTAATGTAATATAATATTTTTATTATCATTATATGGAATAGTAGGCATTCCTGTCCTCATACTTTAACCTAAAATAGATAATAATTTATAATGTAGCTAAAAGAGACGAAATAGGGAGAAACAAAACTAACACAGAAATTTAAATGTCTAGGAGAAACAATATGCAACAATGGCTTGAATAAAAGAAGCATAAGAGATATTTTTAAAAATGTATTCATTGAACTTTCCAACTTTATTTTAGCAAAACAACAAATAAATGGCAGGAATGATGATGATGATGCATAGTGGCAATGACAAAGACAAGCAGAGAAACTAACCATTGGTAGTTGGTAGTAGTATCAAATATATAATTCAACTAAGAAGGTCACGAGGCCATCTTCTTTTCAGACGCCTCGGAGGAATATCAGGAGTTGAAGAAGTTGCGAGGTTTGAAACTAGTGGGTATGAAGTGATGAGTGGGAATGAAGTTAGTCATGAAAAGATTGATATCGGATTAGGGCCGAATCAGGAACAAATGGGACATTAAGGTCATTAAGGATTACTTTGTTCGTAACGAAGGAAAGAAAATTAAGGATTATACGAAGGATTTTGGATTGTAAGGATTGAATACGAGAGGAATTCGGTGGCTTAGTGGAGTCTCAAAGCTCTACTCCGTAGGTCCAGATGGGTCTAATTATTGTCATGTATATGAGTCTCTTGTAATTTGGGAGCTTAGAGCGTTCGTCAAGTAAACGTTGAAGTATCCTGAAACAGCGAGCTGTTTCTTGTCGTTTCAGTCTAGTATGAGGATTCCAAATTAAGCATTTGCCAAGGTCTAGTCCTAAGTACCTGTTCTACGGGAATTAGCTGTTATTTAACGATACTGGAGGGCAGGAAGTCGTTGGTTTATGACGGAGGAGCATAACGTAAAAATAAGGCACTATAATACGGTGATAAAACCAGTAATTTTGTACGCGATGGAGACGAGATTTCTCCCGTAACTAGAAAAATTACTTAAAATAGATTGAATGATCCTGAGGAATGTATGAATCCATGGGCCCAAGGAAAACTCAGGAAGGCTTCATTTTAAGCTGGAAATATACAGGGAGATGAAAGATGTGGAAACCGAAATAAGAATCAGAAGACTATGATTCTACGGGCACATGGTAAGAATGGACCAAAGGAGACATAACAAGAAAATATTTAACGAAATCCGCGAATACAATAACGTAAGAAGGAATGTAAAACAAATGAGAGCGGAAGCAGAAAAATTAAAAATAACAGACAATGACTGTCTGAATAGAGAACAATAAGGAATGAAATTCAAGGAAATCAATGTTCTTGTGGAAAATACAAATAAAAACGGAAGGAACTGCGTGGTCAGATGGAAGGAAGCAAAGGCACGCAAAAATGATTAAGTACAGGGAGAAAAGAAAAACGAAAATTAGAAAAAAAAAGTGATATTCGCGATGCCTCAAAAGGCCGTTTCGTGAAAAAAAAAAAGATGTAAAATGTATAGCACATCTTTTTAATTTTTGAGGAACGGTTTTGCAAGAAGTTAGAAATTAAAAAATCGATAAAAGTCTCAAAATATCCTCTTTTAACATAATTCTTTATCTCGAAACATCCTATTTTAACATATTCCTGTATCTAATTCTGTATCATAGAGTTGCATTTGAGCCTTGGAGGTGGTGGGATGTTACTTGGGTGCATTATTCATGTTTTGTTTTGCTGTTATTCCCTTTCTACCCTGAGGATGCCTGAATAGGCGAAATATTGCATAGATAATTTTAATTTCTGTTTTAGTTTGGAGACTTCAGGGCTTTTAGTTGGAATTTTTCCACGGTCTTCTAATTCTGTATCTATATCTCTAATCTCTAATATATATAATACTAGCTTATGCCCGCGGCTTCGCACGCGTAGAATTTGGTCTGCCACGTAAAGTTTCGTGAAAGATCATTTTAAATAATTAATTTAATTATTTTTTTAAATATAAGTTACTCGAAAATCCGAAATTTCAGATGTCTAACTTCAAAATTGACGGATTCTATACAACCTTTGAACCCCTATTATATTAAAGGGGAAACCCTTGGAGTGGAATTATCCGAATTTCTTTCTTAAACTATACACAGAACCTAACTACAAATTTCAAGATGCTAAGTTCCTGATTTACCTTTAATTATGTACTATAACGGGGGAGGCACATGCCCCCGTGTCCCCACATAGATCATCATGTGATTTGCCTTTATTTATGTACAATAATGGATTCTCCACAATACCTAAAATACTGTCGGGGGGGGGGGGGAGGGGAGGGCACGTGCCCCCTTGTACTCTCCCATAAATCCGCGCTTGCTATAGCCTATGTGTTATTCTGATGTGTAACCTATATTACTGTAAGGTTTCATCCAAATCCGTTCAGTAGTTTTTGCGTGAAAGAGAGACAACACATACAAACATTCACATTTATAATATTAGTAAGATATACATATAATTCTATACCTAATCTCAAAATATGCTGTTTTAACATATTTCTAGATCAAATGTATAATAATTGATTGTTATATAATATATAATACTCATTTGACGCAAACTATCATATATTGGAGTTGATGATGGAATAGATTTTCTTATACGAAGCATTGTATTGAAGCATTGGTATGTCTCAAAGAAACCAATCTCGTATTCCGAGTGTCCTCCGAAGGCCTTAGCCAAGGGGGGAGGAGGGGTTAAGGGGTAAAAACCATCCCGAAATCCCGAAATTTAGTTAGTATTAGAATTAATAATAGGTTAAAAAAGTGCAAATTAAATTAAAAACAACACACACAACAGAGGATCCAACACATTTTACATCATTGTGCATTGCATATATATATATATATATATATATATATATATATATATATATATATGTATATTTGCTTGAAAATGTCCTCCAACAACTTCACAATAATTAACAATCGTATCGAAAATCAAGAATTGAAGCATTGTTGTTGTTTCGTATTGCATTTATATCATTCATCATCCAATAATAGTTTATATGGGCAAATTTATCCAAATCCTCGATCCTGACCTGACCCCCCTCCCCCCCGATATGTTTTCCTGCGTACGGACTTGATTCCGACGATCTATTTCCACATTTCTTAACCGATTTAATCTAAAGTTCTCATTCGACCCAAAATATTATACAATTTAATTTTAGTATCAAGTTTTTTCGCTTTTTAGCTCCGTTTTGGAATTATAGATAAAATAATAAGTCCAAATAACCCTACTGATAATAAGTCCCTAAAATTGTCTTCACATCTTGTAATTCTACCAAACTTTTTTACAGCATTTCTCAACCTAAGCTATATTCTAAAGTTCTGTTTCAACGTGAAATTTAGTATATTTCAAGGACAATTGCTGAGGATATAATGACTGGTATTGGTATTCATTAGAAATATATTGTTTCATTTTGTATTTAGTAGAAACTAAGAAATTCAGGCCTATATCTGTGAGCGGGGTGAACATTTACAGGTATAATTCTGCGAACCTTATAAACCTTCTTTAATTATTGTTTTTTTAATTTGCAATGAACTTTACATCTGTATTACACTAATACAACAAGTAAATAGAATGAACGGTACATATTGCATGAATAAAGATAAGTAGAGAAACTACCCTGTGGTAGTACCGAAATAAAAAGTTCAACTTAAAATGTCTCGAGGCCATCTTTTTTTCAGGATTATCAGGAATTGAAGATTCTACTCCATAAATCCAGATGGGTCTAATGATTGTCATAAGCCAGAAGGTTATTGGTGATTTTTAGGAAAAATTAAATAGTTTCAGGAAATGAAACTGGGCCGGATATATTCATTATAATAAAATTATGTTCACGGGAAATACCAGTTGAATTGATTCTAGGTGAACTAAATATTCGTATTCAAATTCCGAACTGAGTCCTTAATGGCCAGACCTTCAATGAATCGATTTAATATCCAATTCCAATTAATAAGCACGAAGAATATTTATATACAAGAGAAAATGAAAAATACAGGAAATTATTAAAAATGTACAAAAAAAAATTCCATTGAATTCTCAATCAGGTTTGCCTTCCTTCAAAGTGAAGGGTGAACATATCCATCGGATTTAGGTCACATAAAATAAAAATTCAAACAAGTCCTAGGAAAACGGAAAGTCATTTGAAGGTATAGAGAAAAAATCATTTAACGACCTCATGTAAATATTAAATTAAACAGTAGTTATCCATTTACGGTGTCCGGAAGGAAGTGTATTTATCTCGAATGTTAAAACTTAGTGCACTAATGACTACTTGGGTGATTATCATTTATTTTTCATACATGTAATTTTACATTTTTCCTCAATCTATATTATTTTTAAGGACTATCAGTAGATGTATGAGAGCGGAATGGCTCCAGTGGTAAAGCACTGAGTTGCCATGCCGAAATCCCTGGTTCAATTACCGCTGTAGGCAAAACTTTTATTAAGTCAGGCAGCAGCCGAAGACCTTATGGGATCTATAACCCTCCTGGGGCTCACCCAGATTCTATAAAGTGAAGTTGGTGCCAATATAAGGGGGGGGGGTATAGGTTGAGCGTGATCCAGGACAAATCACCTCCCTTCACAACCGTTGTTCATGAAACAGTACAGTCTCTACCATATACTGAACCCAGTCCCGTTCACAAGTTTTAATAGTACAGGTTTTTTTTTTTATCAGTAGATGTATATTAAGTATTATACAATTATGACCGATAGTGAGAAAAATACCACATCTTTCTTGTATTGTCTTTAACATCCATTCATACAATCTCTTGAGATGTTATATAAATTTTTTTATGAAATGCCCAAAGCGATGAAGATAGATTTAATCTCTCTATTTTCTTCTAGATCTTTTTAACATTTATTTATATCAGTTTTAAATTTTTTGGAACTCACCCTCTTTATTCAGCAGTAACTAACTTGCAACACCAATATTTCAGGTAGAATATCTCTTCAGTGTTTAGGGCGCTGAGCTACTAATCTACTGATTCCTGGTTTAAACAGCTTTTGACAGATTATTAATTTTGTATTGGACGTGGATCGACTCTGTGTGATAAGGATGCTCCTGAAGCTCACCCAGCCACAATAAAACAAGAGGCTGTGAGTTATCTTGGTCCATCTACTTAGTACATTCCATACCAAATACTATTCATGGTTTGTTGTGGCGTAGAATTTTTTTTATACTTTATAGTACAGAAAGATTTGTCCTAGCCGGGATTCAAACTCAGGTCGCCCATGTCTCTAGCATATATATATATATATATATATATATATATATATATATATATATATATATAAAATTATCAGCTAGAGACGTGGGCGACACGGGTTAGAATCCCGGCAAGGACAAATCTTTTCTCTTCAAACTAAAAATAAAAAAAAATTATAAATATAAAATTGACGTACGTCAACCAGATCCTAATTAATGTTCAATGAACATTCTAAACCATATATACATTTCGCAAATATTTCGAGTACTGGGGATATAGGAACGGTGAAAAGAATGGATTTGTCTCGTCTGGTCACGAGCATGGTAGCTTAGTTGGTAGAGTACCGCGCTAGAGTTGCGGAATGACAATGCTGACTTCTTCAGGGCTGAAATGAGAAACATTTCAGCACTGAAGAAGTCAATAGCTTGGCTGGAGAAACGTTGGCAAAAAACTTATCAACGCGGTATAAACCAGAATAAACCAATAAAGTGTTTTGTAACAATACCAATATCTTAGAAATGATGCGGAATCTCAATTATATTTGATAAAATATAGTAGGCGATATCAAGCTCTGCAATTAAATTCATTAGACCATCATTTTATTATTATTATTGCCCATACTTTTAGCGGAAAAACACCTGAATAGTACGTTAGTAGCTACCTCCAATCAGGGTGTCCTAAAGACCGTGCCTTCCAGGAAGTCCGATATTGCCGAAAATTGGGAAATTTCTCAGATGATTACTCTTCGTTCCTGGGATTTCTGCAAGGTAACTGTGGCTCGTCGAAAGTGGAAGAACGGGTCGGATGGCAGTAGGCCAACTTCTTCAAGTTCAAAGTCAATAGGCCACATCTTGTGCAACATCGCTAGCCTTGTCTGCGGGTACAAAGCCAACCACTTTGAAGGTATAACCATTTTTTGAAGTTTAAATTATAATATAACATTATATTTTTATAACATAATTTTATATCATATAAATCATATAAATTGTATCTTTATTCATAGATTCTAGTCAATTAGACTAGCTAGACTTTAGTAAGGCGGAAAATAAAATAAAGAATTTGTATTTTTTTGGGGGGGATGTATTTACACACTAATTAATGAATAATAAAGTAAAAACCAATAAGCAAATAACTTTTAATAGATTTTACGGTATAATTTTTAATTTTATTATTCAATGAAATTAACAACTGTATTACACTAATACATCAAATAACTAGGTCGGTATAGTTAAGGATAGTATTATTAATAAAGAATATTTAAAAATAATATTTATTTTTTAAATTTATTTATTAAAGTATATTTAAATATTTGTTGAATAATAGTTTATATTTATCTACCCTGATGATGGCCTAAAAAAATAGACAGACAGGTTAGCAAAAAAACCTGTACCACTACAACCCGTGAACAGGTCTGGGGTTCAGTACATGGTAGAAACTGTACTGTTTCATGGACAACGGTTCTGCAAGGAGGTGACTTGTCCTAGGTCAAGCTCAACCGCCAGATTGTTTTCCCTTATTTTGGGTACCCTATTTTTATAATATTTTATAGAGGCTGGGTGAGCCTCTAGATTCCATATGATCCATCTCCCGCTACGAACAGACTAAATAAAAGACCTGCCTGCAGCGGGATTTGAACCAGGATTTCCGACATGGCAACTCAGTGCTCTACCACTGAGCCACTCCGCTCCCTACAAATAAAATAACTTATACTTATTTTTGTAAACTTTATTGACTGCACTAAAAGACCATTTTCAACATTTCTAAGTCAATTAAGATAAATCTAATAAATTGTTTGGTACCGTATCGATAAAGGATGAAAATGTTGAAAAATCCAACTAAACTATTTAAATTACCAAATAAACTATTAAAAAGTTTTAGAAATTCTGATAATAAAAGCCTACTTTCAAAAACAAGCTGTTAAAACTTTTGCTTAACAGTTTTTCATGTTATCGTCCATTTGTATAATTCTCGGACCATTATAAAATATAGTTTTAGAAACAAAATTTAAATCACAAAGAACTTTAAAATAATTATCTAGTTAAAAACTCTCTTAAATTACTATGGCCAATATTTTTAATCCATTCAAAACGTATTTCTTTTCTGTTTTCCGGCGTTTCGCTCTTCATACTTTATCCCCATAGTTTAGCTACCTCAGGGGTGAATCTGAAGCTAGTTGTATGGCTAGCAAAACGTCGGTAAAGAACTTATCAGTATGGTCGAAACCAGAAGAAATACGTGATGAATAGATTATTTTTTTCCACCTATTAAGCATTGAAGGTTGAAAAAAACCAAAAATGACTCTGTAATGGTGCCCTGAATAAACAAGAAGAAGAGACAGACCAAGAATCTCAGTTCAGGATGAAACAGTCTCGATGAAGTAGTTACTTTTGATAGGAAGACCTGACAAAAAATTTTGTCTTACGACTTCGCTGGGGAAAACCCCAAACTTTATGGAAAATTCAAAACATAAATTTAAAAAAAATTTAATTAATTCATAATTGGGTAAAATTATTTTACTACTAATACGTTTTCTTTGACTAAACAATTAACTAACACAAGTTATTACTTTAAAAAAATGAATTTTTTATTTACCTCCAGGTGCTACAACAATTGTCATTAACCATTTGCTACAAAATTTAACTCTGATAAAGTTGAATTTAGTTTTAAATAAACAATATGTAATACAATTATTAGGTTAAATTATTTTTTCATTCCCTGAAAGCAATTTAATGATACAATCGAATTAATAATACTTTTTAGCTGAAGCATTTTTTCGATTTTGATATTTATTACTTTAATTAATTTTTTGATGAGCAATAAAATAAATGCCTATTACGAGCTTAGCTATTAAGTAACTAACTGATCCTATAAGTTTATTAAGATAATAAAATCGAATCACTACAATCTCATTATTTCTTATTATACTTTTACGATGTCACCAGACTCAGGGCCGTTTTAAAAATCAAAATATACTTCCGTTAGTATAGCATTGTATGTTAATTGTAGGTAATAAAATTTATAATTTATAGTATCGAATATAGATTATAAATCGATTTCACGGTACAGTTTATTCAAATATGCAAATTTCGTAACTTCTGCGGTGAAGTCGAAGGACTGTCTTTTTCGTTCCTCTCTATTCTATTGTCCTTTCTGATCGAACTCTTCTTTATCGTCTCTTTGTTTATGTATTGTTATTTATTAAAATATATCGATACAATAATTATAAAATAAATGATGGAAGATGGTATGATATAATACAAAATCACTTGAACTAAGTCTGCTAGAAGTATTTTTGCAAATATAAATAAATCTTTTAACGATATTACTCTAAATATTGCATATGATGTAAACTAAAAATTTTAGTATGTATAGGAGATAGTTGGGGGGTGCAGTAAAAAAAAACACTGAATAAGTAATAAACTTATAATTATGTGCCGACGTTTCGACCTACAGTGTAGGTCATCTTCAGGGCTATGAGAGAGAAACAAACAGAACAAAAAAATATAAAAATGTACAGTAACAATAATATGGCGACAAGTAATGTAGAAAATTAAAATAGTGGCAGATATGAAGATGAAAGATAACGAATATTAAAAAAGTGACAGAATTTAATAAAATTAAGATATAGACAGATTTAAAAAAAATTAATGATAATGAAAAGAAATTAAAATACTATATCTTAATTTTATTATATTCTGTCACTTTTTTAATATTCGTTATCTTTCATCTTCATATCTGCCACTATTTTAATTTTCTACATTACTTGTCACCATATTATTGTTACTGTACATTTTAATATTTTTTGTTCTTTTTGTTTCTCTCTCATAGCCCTGAAGATGACCTACACTGTAGGTCGAAACGTCGGCACATAATTATAAGTTTATTACTTATTCAGTGTTTTTTTTTTACTGCACCCCCCAACTATCTCCTTTACATTAGATCATCCAGTCAACTATTTTCATCTCATTCAAAAATTTTAGTAGTTAAATTGAAGAATAAAAACACCCATTGCCGTCGTTAACTAAATCAGTAGTCCAAAACATAATTTTAAATCAAACTTTGCCGTTCTAGACTATTTCACATACAAGAAAAACGCTCTAAGCTCCTTAGCAATTACAAATATTCATATACAAGACCTATTTGGACTTACGGAGTAGAGCTATGGCGCTCCACTAAGCAATCGGATACTTCTCGTATCCAATCCTTACAATCAAAAATCCATCGTAAAATCCTTAATGTCCATTACTTAGTTACGACCAAAGTCATCCATAATGATCTTGATGTACCATTTATTGCTGATCTGGTCCGAATCCGATATCAAACTTCATTCCCAGTCAAACCTACTAATTTCAAACCTTCCTCTTGAAATCACTACAATCCTCCAAGGCGTCTGAAAAGAAGATGGCCTCGTGGCCTTCTAAGTTGAATTACCTATTTGGCACTACCATTGAGTAGTTTCTCTACTTGCCTTTATTTACTATATTTCTTGGCTTTGCTTTCAGCCCACTTCATACTCTTAGTTATCTCTTTCCTTCGCTCGTCCGTCCTCTCTTTCCTTTTGTTTTCCTTTACAAGATCTGTATCCTATTTTTTGAGTATTTCTCTGTCCTGTTATTCGTTTTCTATACCGAGTCTTGTTATTTCTCCTTTCATCTTGCTGGGATATACTCTAATAGTTTGTAGAGTCATGACTTTTTGAATATCTGCTTGTCTTACCTGTTGTCATTCAGTCTTTTCATGCGCACGGCAAATTATAGTCTCCTTTTCCTTAATGCTGTTCCTAACCCTCAATTCGCTCATAAAAGTTCTATGTTTTTGTCTTAGGGCTTATGTTGAATAATATAAGTTGGCCTTGTATTAAAGAAACGGAAAGAAAATGGTCCGGTTGGATAAAAAAAAATTCTCCTAGTAAGAATTGTTTATTTTTAAAGCCAACGTTTCGATCCACATTTCCGGTCTTCTTCAGGGCTAGTAGTGACATCAGGGGTTGACACTAGATTCCAGCATAATAGACAACAAATAAAAATGTTCTGATCCATTGCATTATTAAGTTATGCTGCCACACCCTTTACTTACCCACTGATTTTTATTACCCAATGAATTTACACATTAAGCATAAAAATAAATAATAATAGTTCATTTATATGTTAAAGCCAAGTAGCATATATAATATTTAAATACAAGAGCGGCTCTACTAAACCATCCAATTCATCTCGTATCCAATCCTTGCAATCCAAAATCCTTCGTAAAATCCTCAATGCTCCTTATTATGTCACAAACAAACTCATCCATCATGATCTTAATATCCCATATGTTACTGATTTGGCCCAAACTAGATACCTATCCTTCCATGACAAGCTCCATGCACACTTGAATCCGCTAGTCTCTCAACTTGCTTCCCATACTATTCCTGATAACCCTCCGAGGCGTCTGAAAAGAAGATGACCTCGAGACCATCTACTATAGAACTTTTTGGAGTGCTACCGATGGGTAGTTTCTCTACAAGTGCTTTTCAAGTCGTATTGTACATATAGCACATTTACTAATTGTAATATTATTACAGTTGTAAATATCAATAAATTAAATTTAAAAAAAAAAATACAAGAGCATCCGAGTAAGTTCAAATAATTACTATTAATGATAACTTTGAACACACAATCATAACCAACAGCCTTCTGTTTCCCGGATGTTTGATGCATTGTGATGGAGTATTAAAGGACCCCTATAGCGGACCCCCTCCCCCGAAGGACACGAGGACAGAGCCACTTCACAGGACAACGCCACTCCTGAAGAAGCTTAATTAGTGTGCGTTAATTAGTGGTAAGGTCTCCCCCCCCCCCGCGCGCGAACTACCACAACAAGGTTAGTTCCGTATATCGGCAATAGAACTAACTAAATTATCAAATATCCTTCGAGAAGGATAGCGACAATATTCCTTATAATAAGGCTATAGTACAACTCGATTTAAATATTTCAGAGTCTATTAATTTAAAATTCAAGGAACCTAGAAAAAAAATATAGTAACTCGGAAGAGAAGAGAAAGCGTCTTCAAATCCACGTAAAAATTAATATAGGTAATAATAATAAAGTAATGATTTAACGTACTCTTAAGTGTGTGATTCGAAAATAAGGTTTCAGTTCTGCAGGTGCTTCGAGTTCAGTCAGAACCATACGCGTAAAAAGGGGGGTTATCGGGGATGTAACCCCCCATTGCTTAGAAGAAATTAATAAAAAAATTGTAAGTAACAATTTAAAAAAAATAAAACTTTGAAGGATTTTATTTTTTCAAAGTTATTATTGTGCTGTTACAGAAGTAAGGGTCAATAATGCCAAAAACACAACAAAGAAAGTGCGGACGCAGTTATTTCAATGAATAAAAGGTACACTAAAATGACAAACCAAAATGTAATACTGTTTATTTACAATTAATTATATTATTATAGCGGCAGTAGTGGCATCTAGCGGCAACAATAAGATCGCAAATATGAGAAGAACCGTTTAGACAATTCTTAGAATATAGAAGTAAAGTCTGGATGGGTCTAGAAAGTTCCATATGCAATTAACTATAGTAAGTTATTGTAACCAATAAATAGGGTTAGTTGTATTTAAAAGCTACTTCTTGATTGCCCTTCAAAAAATAGCATTTATAACTTCCAAAATAACATTTATAAAAAATTATAATCTATTTATTTAATTTGAAGCTACATGATTTTTATAGTATAACACATATTATACCTATATTACGAGACATTGAAGGGAGTAATGTGTTGAAGTGGTTGACAAGTAGGGGTTAACCCCCCCCCCCATGAGTCAACTCTAGTTACGCCAATGGTCACAACAAGTTTCCACTTTAATATTCTCGAAAATAAAAATAATCTTGAGTTTTAGTATGGAAAAAAAAATAATTGTGGGAAGTGTATGTGTTATGGTAAACATTTCAACTATAAATTAAAGTTTCGACTAACATTTCGAAGTATAGATGTTATATGTTTTTTGAAACGTTCATTTCTTGATGAAATGATAAATGAAATTTTCACAATTTTGGAAATTATTAAAAAAGAAACGAATAGAGTTAAAACTTGTTGTGACTTAACGCGAAGCAACAACCCGCGGATCTGATACCGAAAATAATAAAGGGTTTAGTAGTAACCTTCAGGAAAAACCTACTATTTACTAGTAAACTCTAATTTTCACATATTTTGTATAATTATTCCGGAGCGTAATATCTCATGTGGATAAGTTACTGATCTACAGAATCCGAATTCAAAACCAGCTGTTGCAGATAAATTATTTGTTCTGTAATTAATTTATAATAATAATTAATTAATCAATTATTGATTAGATTGTATGGGATCTTAAAACCATCCTGAGCCTCAGCCTGCCTCAGTAAGAAACGGTAATTTTCCCACCATATACATAACTGTTTCTTATTATTTGTAAATTCTTCATAGATTATTCTTATAATTTTTTTTTCTTTTTTTAAACTGGATTTAATTCTTCATTTATTTAGGGTAAGAGAAATAAAACCGTGATGGGATCTTTTCTCTTCATTAAAAAAAAAATAATAAACAAAAATAAACAAATTTAAAAAAAATAATTTTTTACTTTGTATTATTTTTGTTGATGTGCTGTTAGAACATATTTTATTATTTTATACTAAAGTCTAATGATTCATAGAAATGAGAAAAAGGATCTGATGGTTCAAAGATCAAAATTTGGTTTTGTAATGCAATATTATTTATTGACCATGGAGGACTAATGATCTCCTAAGAATTTTTAAAAGTATGACTTTCCAGGTACTTATACTTATAGTGTGTTATCTTTGGACATTTATGTTAAATTATTTATAGTAATGTAATTATTGTTAATTTATTTATTAAAGTTAAAAGATGCAGGAGAAGAAAAGATTGAGAATGACACCATAGTGTCGAAACGTCTCTAAAGAATGAAAACTAATGAATAAACAACCACTGGAAAACGGTTTTATTTCTCTTACCCTAAATAAATTCTTCATAGATTAGATTCATATATACCATATCAGCAAGGGCGGATCTAGGGGGAGTATGGGGGCACGTGCCCCCAGACAGCTTTTGTGTACTGTGGAGAATATATTATAGTATATAACTATAAGCAAATCACATGATCATAGTTGTTAAAATAACAGTAAGAACATGAGTGAAACTATTGTTTTGTTATTTTAATAAATCTTTGAAACCTTTCTATAAATACTACAAGTTTATTAGTAAGTTATTGTTGATTTTTTTCCTGTCTGGCCGATGTGCCCCCCCAGAAAAAAATCCTGGATCCGCCCTTGCATATCAGTGAAAGGATTATCATTCATAGCACATATTTTCTCTATCACTCATTCTTCATCGTTTGTAGGAAGATGGCAAAAATTTGAGAATTTTTCAAACTCATTGAGCAGGAGAATAAAGTATGTATTTCTTTTGATTTTAGTTTTATTATCACGCATGAAATGGATGCCTTCCATTCTTTAAATTGAAAAATGGAATGTATCAGGCTACTTCTTATTTCAATATTTCAATTTTAGGAATGTCATTTCAATAAATAGAATACAGTAAAAGATAATCTCAGAGTTTTAATTTATATTTTAAATTCCAATGCTTAAAGTAGAATATTGCTTCTCGTAATATATTTTAATTGACAAATACCTCTTCATTCAATACTTATAAGAAAAAAATATGCATTTTTAAACTATATTCTAGTTGACAAACTACATTTTTTTTAATCATATAATTATGTAACAAATAATAATAAATATCATTGTTAACAATCTACGGTCTATCAGAAGTTTATTAATCAAAGGGTCAAAATCATTATTTAAGACATGAATCATTACCTCATTACAACTTCCAAGATGAAATTGTTTTAATTTCTTCGGTAATTATGGCCTCCGTCAGATTTTCGCTTAGTTAAAACACGAGTTTTAACTATTTATTCGTTGCTTTTTATGATTTTCCGAAAATACAATTTACCATTAGCTTTAGTGTGGAAATGAGAATGTAATTATAGGAAATGTGTATACTTCAGTAATAATTTCATATAGAAATGAACGTTTCAACAAACATATATATCATATATACATCAAAATGTTAGATGAAACTTTTATTTTTTGATAAAATGACTTCCAAAATCTACGCATTACTCATATTTAAATTTTCTTTTCCGTACTAAAACACAGGATAACTTGTATTTTTGGAAAATATTAAAAATAAACGAGTAAACACTTGTTGTAACCCAACTCTGACCGAACACTTGCGGAACAGATATTATTTCTTCTATTGTTAAATATAATGATTTAATTTTAGAATTAATAAGCTCGATACATAGCCAATGATTGTTAAACTTACTTCGATATGAATCTGTTCATACCTCAGCCAACACTAAGATCGAAGTGCTGCCTGCGAGCCTGCACGGACCTGTCGGGTCCAATGTTCGAAGTAGATAAAATTAAATGTATTCTTAAACTTCATTATAATTGACAAACTACATTTTAGTTTAATATTAAATTATAATAATGAGTAGTAATAAAAATGTCTATAATCATTATACATGCTGAAGGGCATTAATCAAAAAGAAAATATACATAATTTAAGAACTGACTTATTATCACATTTCTACTTGTAAGATGAACACTGTCGGGTCCAATGTTCAAAGTAGAGACAATACATAAGATATATTCTTAAACTATATTCTAATCAACAAACTAAATTTTATTAGATCATTTAATTATGTAATAAAAACCTTTAAAATAATTTTGCATGGGGTAGTATGTATATTCATTAAATTATAAAAAAATTAACAAATGACTTATTAACTCATTTCTACCTGTAAGATGAAAACTGTAGTGATTTCTTCGATAGTTAACTATAACAATTAAAAAATAAATTCGATACACAACCCATGATTGTTAAACTTTCTTCGATATGAATCTGTTCATGGCCCGGCCAACACTGAGATCGAAGTACTGCCTACGAACTTGCAGAGACCTGTCGGGTCCAATGTTCAAAGTAGAGAAAATTAAATGTATTCTTAAACTATATTCTTATTCACAAACTACGTTCATTTAATTTAATACGTTGTAATAACATAATAATTATGTATGCTCTGTTATATAAAAAAGAACTACAAAAGAGGTGAATTATTATATACATATTTCTTTTTCATTCAAGTGAGTAAAATAAAACCTTTTTCCAGTCATATATTTTTTCTTTATTTAAAACGTTTCAACATTACTATGTAATTCTCAATTAACAATTTCTTATAAGTACTTTACCCTTATTCTATTTAAAAATATTCTATAAAATTTCTTTATAAATTTGTACATTTTCAACCTTTTTAGTTGATTGTCAAAAATTTAAAATGTTTTCTTATAAAACTTAGAATTACAATGTACTCCATGGTCACTACTAACAATTAACTTGAATGATTGACTAAGAAAGATGTAATCCAGTAATAAAAAAAAGATAATTAAAATATTTCTTTTTTTAAATGAAATTACCGTGATTTTTTTCGATTTTTAACTATAATATTAAGTACGGAAAAGCAGAGGAGATAGAGAAAATATATTAACACAAAACTACCAAAGGAAATAATAATTCTCTGAGTAAGAAGTGAGAATCTCTAAAAATAGCTTTATATATTGGAAAGATAAAATAATCCAGACATTTCATTACTTTATTTAATACAGAATGATAAATATCACAAAACAATAATAAGTGTGTACCCATATTTTATTAGGCTTAGTATTTCGGTAAAAAATAAATAATAAACTCATTTTCAATTTCTAGAATAATAACGGGGTAACTCTACTAAAATGTTAAGTTCCTACTGTAGTGAACAGTTCTACAATTTTTAAATAGTGGTTGGTCGGCCGTTAGGAGGGGGGGGTGGCCCATCGTTATTTAATAATTAAAAATCTGTAGCTCGCATCATACAACTATCATCTAGTCTGCTACTTAAAATTTATACTAAAATTTAAATATGGTTTAAACGCACATAAAGTACTTTTTTTTGAGTAATTGATTATTAAAACCTATAAAGAATGATTTTATTTATTAAACAATATAAAAGTTTGCTGATGAAACGAAATTAATACTTTCACAAACACTAGGTTAGTAAAATTAACTTGAGTTTCATCATCTTAATAAAGACATCACTACTTCATCAATTGTACTTGCATAAACCCTCTCACATCCTTGAATTTAACATGTTAAATAAGATTGGGTGTTAAAACAATAACAAGTAATACTCAAACTATAGAACTAGTTTTTAATTCAAATAAACGAATGGAATCAATTTTAATAATAATATAAATTCCATATTATGACTTTATGAACGTTCTTTCAATACAGAAAGATATTTCCTTCGCTAACAGTTCCGTAGTTTGTCGCTTCGAGTTGAGCTACTACAAGTTTCTAAGTGTACTACTTCACTTAATTTTTAATATTTTCCAAAAATACAAGTTATCGCTTGTGTGAAAAAGAAAATGTTGTTATGGGTAATGAGTAGATTTCGGTAATGATTCGTCAAGAAATAAATATTTCAACTAACATTTCGAATTATACATAGACGATATATGTTTGTTGAAACGTTTATTTCTAGATAACATGATTACCGAAGTATACACGTTTCCCATAATTACGTTATCTTTTATTTTATGATTTGATGACTGATCTTTAAATACAAAAAGGCTGTTTGTTCATTTAACGTCACTTTATGCTGCTATGGCTAATCGGACGATGCTACAGTGGGAGCTCTAAATTTTTCCTATCCAGGTTTAATTAGGATAGGGATTTTTAACGAGTACCTGACATCGTACAGGCTCGGGACCCCCATTGAACGTCCCTTCCGAAGGACAGTATAACCAAGGATTTTTTACATCCTTTTAAAAAATCTTAATGGCCACCTGCCGGGCTCCGAACCCGCGATCTTGGGCATTGCAGGTTGTTAAGCTAACTACTACACCACAGGTCACCCCAATAATACAGAAAGGCATTTCTTTCTCCTGTATATACATTATTGCATTTATCTGAGTATGTAGTTTTACTACTTCAGTGAATAGAAAAATAACATATGTAGTAATTAAACATTATTATCATTATTTAAAATACATTAATGGATGAACCTCATCAACGCAAGTCAACAGTGGAATTGACAAATCAACCCCTGCTCCTCTCTCCTCCCCTTGCGATATGTGTCTCGACAACTTATTCGGAGACAAGGCTTGAACCCGGATCATCGAGATGAGGTAAGTTGTAAACAATCAAGATAATGCGGGCCAGGTGAGAATCAACAAGTACAGGTACGATTACCCAGGGGACTTTTAGTAACAGTTGTGAAAGATATATAATATATAATATAATTATGTATCACACTCAATATATAACTACGGCAAATTATTGAACGAACTTGAATAAACTCAATCATTCAACTAAGTTTAAATCAATGGATCAGCTGAAATGTAAGTAAATTAATTTGAAAAGTAGATATCTAATAAGGAGAAGGAAATAGTGGTGGAGGGAAAAAAATAGTTCCATAAATTGTGAAACTACTTATTAGAAACCGACGTTTTGACCCACGTTGAAGATCTTCTTCAGGTCTGATTAATCAAGATAAAAAAAATATAAAGAACCAAAATAATCGGAATAAACCAATATAAATAGTATGAGTAAGGTTAAAAGAAAAATAATTTAAAATCTAAATTCATTAAAGATATGCTTTTATTGACAACTAAGCCTTTTTGTAATATAAACATTTTAAATGAGATTTATTACACTATTATTTAATTTATTAGACTATTATTTCATGGTTATTAACATATTTTTAATATATCTCGACTGATCCATTTTTTTTATTGACTACCTTATATTGAATATTGAAGAATTTTATTAAAATATCAGAAATGATGTAAGAAAACTTTAAAGATAAAATTAGAGAAAAGAAATGCAAAATGGTTCTATTATTAAGCAGAAGTGAAGTAATTACCAGCTGAAAATATATATTTTATTAAATAATAGTAAATAATATTATAATATATTTATATTTTCCTTTATGAGATAGAAGGCAGGCTTAGTTGGGAGATCAATAGGCTAACTACATTTATGATTAACAGTTTTTTAAATAATTTTATGTTAATCTTAATATATATATATATATATATATATATATATATATATATATATATATATATATATATATATATATATATATATTATTTCTCCATACACGATTCCACGTCCCTTAGGGGAGGTTTTCAAAAGAAGATCGCATATACAATATTATTATTATTATGATTATTGTTATTCTTATTATTATTTACAAGTCTCTGTCGTCTATGCACCGACCAATCCCCTTTTTTCACAATTGTATAATTCTTCAAATCACTCCATGTTGTATGGTAGTATTTTTTTTCTGTCCATTGCAAGTACCACAAAAAAATTAAATAAAATCTTACCTCAGAATTAATTCAAATTTTGCACACCCAAAAAAAAATATTACACGTATATCAAGATTATTAAAGTTTGTATACACGAGTATAAGTAAGATATAAATGGTCACATATATTACTACAATTTATTATATTTAAATCAATATCATGTATTTAAATGTAATTTAAATTTATTTATTATGATAATTGATTATAAAATAGTATATTTTTCTGCTTCGTAATATAATCATCTATAATACATAAAGCTGACTTTATCTGAAATAGATTAAAACGACATTGGCATCTTAATGGAAAATTATAAAAATTCCTACATAATTAGCCAGGATCAGGACACGGAATTATTTCCTAATTCCTAATTCTTCCGAAACGAAGGGAATGTGTGTCCTTGAAAAGTCTTCCTGACACGGAAAAGAAAAGTACGCATCTCTTCTCAACAAATCATCCGTAACTTTTCGAAGATTCACCCTCGTGACCTTCAAGACATCCTCTTGAAGAAGTCCCCATTTCCTGTATGAAGAAGTCCTGGAGGGTATTCCTCTCCAGAAAAGAAGGATGACAGTAGTGGGGTTCCGGAGTAGAGGAAGCGACCTTGCGTACCCCCCTACTTCGGGTCCTGAGGCGGTCGGTCTATATATACTGCTCTTTCTAGTTTCTCAAGCGTCACTCACAGTGCTTAGGACTAACAACCTACAACCAACAACAACAACCAGAAATGGCTCGTTTCTTCAACGTAAGTTGTCAAAATATATTTTTGGCATTTATATTTATATTTCAGTTTTAGGTTAATCGAATTTAAAAAAAAAAAAAAAATTGGGGACAAAATTATAAATTTAGAAGTGTCAAATCAATAAAAAATGTATATTCCAAAATTAAGGCAGTCAAAATTTAGAGATTTTTAGAACGCTTTAGTATGCAATTTAATTTTAAAAAATCAAATAAAATCAAGTATTTGTTACAATTACTTAAATTCGGAAAAATAAATTTTCTTTAGTCCATTTCTGCTTGATATAAATATATTGTTTTTAATTTGGATTATTTTTTTTTTAAATATCAAGTATGATAGTGCTCAATCTTAGCAATTATATCTCTAATTTTAAAAAATATTTGATTCAAAATTATTTTATCATTTATTTGGAAAATATTATTAGTCTAAAAAAAGTATATATTTCAAAATTAAATCAGTCTAAATTTAAGAGTTTTTAGATTAGTATGCACATTAATTTCTTTATATCCTTCTTATAAATTAAAATTTTCGTTACCATAACATCTGAAAAATTCACTGTAGTCTACTACTGACTATGATAATACTCAGTACAATTTTTTGAACAGTTTTATTATTAATTCATAAACTATAAAATAGTTCAAAATTAGTTAAGCATATAAATATGAAAAAAATTAAAATAATCATTAAAACGACATTAAAATATTTAAAAAGTATTTTTTCAATCACAATTAAACGAACCAAAATTGACAAAAAATATTTTTTTAATATTATGTGTTCTTGAATACTCCTTAAAATAAAAATCTTACACTTATAGATTTTCGAGGCGAATGGACGATTTTTGAACTTTAATTTTTTTTAAACTCTAAAATATTTACTCATCTATTTTTAATTTTGTTTTTCATTTTTTTAAAATACATTAAAGTACATATTTGCTTATATTAAACTTGAAAAAATACAAGTACTAAAAACATTAACATCGTTCTGTTATCTGAAGCGAAGTATCTGACTCATGTACGCTTAAGAAGTTGCCTGACATTTGTATCCTGAATGTTATTTCACATAATTTCAAACTCTGACTCAAACTTTTTATATAAAATCAGTAAATGTTAAATAAGTTATATCATGCATATTTTTAATTTATAAATAGAATTTACTAGTGAAAATTTTAACAAACAAAAATTAACTCGATCTGTTTCATGACGGACTAAAATTACCGGAAACAAAAATAACAGTTTAAACTGAATAAGGTTTTAAAATATTCAAATTCGGATTTGAAAATTTGTAAAAGTAGTCATTCTATTCTTTGTAATGGAGAAATGCGATAACTGCTTAAGTATTCAAAGAATGCAAGCATTGAGCAATACCGAGTGATAAAATCCAACACCTCATGCAAATTAAAACATCGGTTACAAATTCTTGTAGCAAGTTGTGCATCTGTTTCATCAGTAACAACAGTTATTTTTTTAAATCAGTTAAAAATTTTCGTTATTCTCTATATTCAAAAATATCTGCAAGTACTTCATTCGATGATGCTGTACATAAAATAGTAAATAGCTTAACAAAAGTCTGCCATAAAAAAACGGGAAAATTATCGAGGAAAGTGAACAGGAAACTTCCGCCATACGTGAGCTTCGATGCCACTGCAATGGATGTGATCAAGTTCGATAACTTGTAACGTGTAATCGTTTATTATCGAGTCGTTACAGTTACAAGTTACACAGTTATTTTTGAATGGAAAACCGTTGAATAAAAATGTAAACAAATTTACTGATTAACTCATCTAAAATATATTGGTTATGATTAAAAAAATTTGGAATAAAATGCTCCAGGTTAAATAATGAAATAAAATACAAGTGAATAATAAAAATTTTATATTGCTTAGATACGAAAGTTATCTATATACCAGTATGTTCATTCGCAAAAGTAACTACATATCAATGTCACGAGTTCTTATTGTGTTTAAACAAATAAGAACCCAGAGAATGTACGTAAAACCTAGGTTCTTTCCGTACATATTTAACTTTTGGGTAAATGTGTAATCAATTCGAAAAATTTTAAGATATCCAAAAATAAAAATAAATAATTAAAAGATATTCTACGCAGTTACGTACAATAGATGATTTATTTATCATATATCTAAAATACATTATACAAACGTCAATTCGGTTTGCATTTAAAATATTAATATTTGAGTTCCCTTTGAAAGTAATATCTAAATTGATTTTATGATAATTAATTAATTAAAATTAGTACTCCGCAAATATTTAAAAATTAATTTAATCAACTACATAAGCCAATTAATATAATTATTCTGGGCTTCAGAGATCAAAAGAATATTATCAATCAATGATGGAAAAAAAATGTATGGGTGGGCTCAAACTTGACCTGTTATGGTAATTCATTATAATTACTGAAATAATTACCGGTTTATTGTCAGTAATCAGGATCTGAACAAGTGCAAGATGTCCTGAATCCTTGGAGGTCAAGGATCAATTCTAATCCACCGGCCTGCACAATCGTTAGTCAATATCCCGAACCAGTGTCCTTAGTTCCTCCGGTAGGCAACCTGCAATTCTACCGGTCGTTAATTGAACTAAACGGTTCACTGGTTCCTTGCGTTCGATCTTTGCCAAGAATCGATGGATCGTATCCGTATCGATATAAACAATGTATTGATATTTGGAAATATTTACACGAAATTTCGTTACAGCTTTATAAACTTCCATAATATCTGAGATTATCACAGAATTTTCTTCTCCAATTCCCAGTTAGACTTGGTATTTATCGATTTTTTAAATATTTTAACTACATGATAAATTAATCGATTTATTTTCTTCTGAATCGAACTATTCTGACATCTTAGTTTTCGAACTCATTCTCTGCAGTGTCGAAAGTACATGAGACATGCATTAATTTCAAGCTTATTAAAAATAGGCAATAATAGCATAATTTGGGAGTGAGTTCTTGTATAACTGGAGTTGCAAGATGGGCTTACGTCGTGACATAAGTACCTGTGTACCAATGTACCGAGGTATATCCGAAATAAGTCGAATGAACTCAGGTATCCCGTAATGATAGTCCGAAACGACCGTTTCTCGTAACTTACAAAAGAGGCATTAGGAGATTGTACTAAAGCTCTAAATAGTTGAAGAGATTTTGATAAACGTTAAAGTAAACTGCTAGTATTGCAGAGAAATAATACAATAGTCTCCAATATAAATAAATATATTTGACTCTGTTAAATAAATTGAGTTTTTTTCAAATCGGCTTAAATAATTTAAAATCAGCTCATTTTTAAATAGCAAGTTTCAAAACTGAGCAGTCAGTTTCTAGTTTTCGTAAAGTATCATTTTTGGTTTAAAAAGTTAATTTAAAACTTAATTTGTCATTCGTATTTATACTGTTAAAAAATAAACTGCAACACTTCAATCAGTCTGGGTTCAATAAATGGTAGAGACTAGAGCACCTACTACATAGAGGCTTGGTGAGCCCCAGAAGGGTTTGCAGATCCCTTATAATACATCCGTGGTTTTTTACATATAAAATATTTTATCTGTAATAGCCGGATTAGAACCCGGAACCTTCGAAGCAACTCAACACTCTATTGGCTGAGCTATCTCAACAGTAGCTCAAAACAGAGAAAAGATACATTTTTATAACTATTTACTAAAGCTTCTCAACTGCTTGCCTTGTTTAGAAAATTTTATTTTTTCAAAGATTAACTAGAAAAGGGCATCTTTTTTTATGTTATATATTTTTCCATAGTGCACAATGAGGAAGAAAACCCTATTTGGAATAATGACATCCTTCAAAGGAAAATCTTAGGATAAATACTTCGCTACAAATGGACCCACAACGTAATTTCACAATCCTTTATGTGGTAGAAAATTATTGTTCCTTTTATCTATTTCTTCTTACGACATTTCGCTTACCACATTAACGTAACCTTACGTTGGGTAACGGGAATTTTCGTTTGTTTTTTCTTCTATTTATGCATTGCAACAGGAATCTACCAATATAGAGCAGATCTCGATCTATATTGGTTGTAACATAATTTCAAGTCAAGTAATTTTTTCTTGTTTCTTAGGCAGTTGTAGTCCTTAAATATATATCCTGAATAAAATTATGACTTATAAATTAGTCACTAAATTAATTAAAAATTTATATTAAATCGAGCGGATTTATTTATATTATAGCTTTATTAAAAATAATTCTCTTTAATTTAGTGCCTTTTAGCAGATAATATAGTTTGATAGAAGTCCTACTAACAAACGAATTTATTCTTCATCTTGGTGAGGCCCAGATGTATTTTCATCTATTATGTTATTGCTTTTTTCCACATTATTAATCATTTTATAATTTAGAAAAACATGATTTTATTAAACTTAAAAATGACAGTTACAATATAATGGAGTAAAATTTCATACTTACTAAAATTCGAAAATATAAATAAAATTTTTAAAAAAATTTCTCTATCTAACAGGTTAAGGGATAATATTTGAATATCATATATATTCGTGTGAGGTATCACAATAATAAAAATTATGGATAGAGCGTTATTTATAACAAAACCTCTATTTTTTTATCCCTGGTTGCATATTAACTTCAATTAAAATTCAAAAACTGGCCGCAAAATCTTTAGTATGTATACCCAAAGTTAAGGGTTGATGATTATTAATAGAGTATTAAATAAGTATTCATACAGGATATTCATCCGATAACAATAGTATTATTACAAAAAAAAAAAAAAAAAAAAATTGCGGTCTTTTTGATCTATCGATAATTTTTTTCCCCTTAATGTCCTTTACGGATAAAAACCGGACCTGTTAGAAGAAATCTACTTCCGCAAAACTTAGAATGATTTACAAAACGTAGATAAGTGAAAAGGTTAAACGAATTATAACTGTATACCATTTGAGCGAATGTAACGTGCAGTTAACTATACAGCTAACAGGCGTTATTACTCGCATGGCCAGGGTCATAAGCATTTGCGCGACTTTCATTGGTCATAAATGCTACATGACCGATTACGAATCATATATATATATATATATATATATATATATATATATATATATATATATATATATATATATATATATATATACCTACCCATAATAAGTTAGCCTCAAAGCAGGAAACAAAGGCAATAAATAACAGCTGACTGGAACCCACATTGTTGCACTCTAGAGAGTTTATTCCGTAATAAAAACTTATTTCTCAACGGTGTTCAAGTTATAACGGTAGAAAAACACTGAAGAAAAAAGTACCATTCCGAAAATATGAAAAGAAATTTTTCAAGCCTTACATCCATCCAATAGTGCTTTTTTAGTCAATATATTTTTGGTAAGCAAAAAAAAAAAATCAGCATTCTTATATACTCCGAAATTAATGAATAATGTTTGATTCACGTATGTGGATTCTAGATCACAACTAAATTTAATTTAAATTCACAAAATAAACGAAATTAAAATGAGGATAGTTGGAGAAAAATAAACGGACAATAAAAATATCTTTTTTAATTTGATATTTTTATAAAGATCCTATCTGATTTTGATGTTTGGAATATTCTATATTCGAACTTTTAAATCAAATTATGCCTTTTAATTAGGTAAAAATATTTTTAAAATTACTTAATTTTGACAATGAAAATAAATTCCCATTATAGTATAAAATCAATCAAACAATGCCATATTTTCTGTTGAGTGTTACTTTTTATATTTGGTTTGCTTAAAATACAGATTTAATTTAAATATCATTTCAGATCGTAAAAAAATACGCCTTTAAAATTATAATTTTAAAAACTTTGCCGGTTGTTTATCAATTTATGTCCGATTAGATCTTGGTATCCCAAATATGTCCAAAAGTTAAACACTGCTATTCAATCTACGTATATTTGCAAATAGCTTAAACTTATAAAGAGCTGATTTGTCATTTTGAAATTTATAACATTTCGATTTTTCTAATGGAATTTAAAAAAAAAAAAATCTTTTGTTAATTTGATAATATTGTTCCGTGTCATAGGCTCATAGCGACCTTGATAGTAACAAAAAAAAAGTGGTAAGAACTGCTTCCTGACAAGGTAATTGCACTAAAAGTGGCAGAAGAACATTAAACACACTAACTGTTCTCGACAAGGAAAGAGATGCACTAGTGGCATGCCACTCCATCTTGTCTTTAATTGCTACCGGCCTTTGTTGCTAGTTGAAGAAAATTGCTTCCGAATGAGGCGCTGCTAAGTGGCAATAAGAAATTATGTTACATCATGCACTTTATGATGCGCCTATTATAAAAAACGTATTATCACAGTGATGCTATTAAAATAAAATTTAATTATTTTTGCTATTTCGAAAGATGCCATTGGAACGCCATTATGGAAGGCTATGCAGAAATTGTGATAAACTTCCTGAATTATTTATTCTGATGCTCTTTTTATAAATGGGGTTACTAATTAAATAAATATAAGGACAGATAAGAATAATTAGTATATAAAAGAATACGCACCACTGATTCCGTGGCGTATGTAACTGGGTTGTCCAAGGCTCAGGATGTCTTCAATTAGATAGCCTTCCTGAAGAGGTCACCAATCCATTGTCTTACCTGAGTCCATCATGATTTCGGTAGTTAGCTATGTATCATTTAAGTTGGATCAATGACAACTTACGGTAACATGATACCATAATCCATGTCATTAGCAATCCGAGAATCCAAGGTGTCCTGAAATTGCTCTGAAAAAGAC
This sequence comes from Arma custos, assembly GCA_037127475.1. Taxonomy (NCBI): domain Eukaryota; kingdom Metazoa; phylum Arthropoda; class Insecta; order Hemiptera; family Pentatomidae; genus Arma; species Arma custos. The sequence continues at coordinate 6,170,371 of CM073763.1, forward strand.
CGAACAGCTTGTCTGCTTTCCCAAAACCACCGTTGATAACAATATCTTATCACAATTCAATATAATTATAACTTAAAAATAATCTATAAATTTCCTTAATGTATCGTCGTAAACAGTTCTGTAGTCTTCTTTTGTAACGGTAGTAAGAAAATAATAAATAAAATATTTTCAATTTTAGTATATTTATTTTATTTTTTAAACAGTCGATTCATAAATGCTCCAAAAAATGGAAAATTTAAAACTGTATAACCTTTTTCAATTTTAGTTAGAGAAGAATTGGTTGACTGTAACGTCTAATGTAGGGAAGAAATAGTTGGGGGTGCAGTCAATAAAAACACCTTAATAAGTGTGTACTTATTTATTGTGTGCCGACGTTTCGGCCTACAATGTAGGCCATCTTTAGGGCAAATATACCAAGTGGCGGCGAGGACGATCAACTGCCGATTGGCAAAATTACTTTTTCAATTTTATAATTATTAGCAACAAACTAGGAACTATAAGAATTAATTCTATTATAATCGCAGAGAACATGTGCTTTGAGTTTTATTTTTCTATTTTAAGATCGATCTTTGAAATCGATACTATAGACAATCAAACAGATTAGTCAATCCCTTTATTCATTAACAGTTACAGTAACTGCATTCACGTCTAGTGACATTTTAAGCGTTACGGTTACAGATGAATGAGGCCTAAAATTGTAAGTGACGAATCGCCATTTTGTGCTCACACAAAACCGCTCATAATATTTTATCGTATATTTCCTTTATTTTGGTATATAAAATTATAAATGCCATGCAAATCTGTTTTGTTTTTTTGTTAAGAATGATTTATCTAATAGATAAATAAATCTGATAGATCGTAAAAACAAAATAAAATATAAATTCACAACATAAGTAAAAATTAATTTTAATAAAGGGAACAGCGGAATAAACAGTTATTGTTTCTATAAATTAGTAATGATTTGAATTTTTAATTTTGTTCAAAAGAATGGCTGCCTGTGCTTCATTGACTATCAGATCTTTAAATCGCTTTGTGGTTAATATTATCGGTATAATTTGCACAGGAACAAAGTAAAAATTCTTCTTCATGGAATCATGGAATTGAATAAAATTAACATTTATTGAAAACTCGAAACAATAGTCATTTGTGATTATTCCTCATCAAATCATCCATGATGGTTGTCGTCACCTTGAATCCAGATGTTATGAATCGATTTTTTCGCATATAACCTATACAATCTTACTTAATATTATAAATGCGAAAGTTTGTATGTTTGTCTCTCTTTCACGCAAAAATTACTGAACGGATTTAGATAAGCCTTTACAGTAATATATAGGTTATACATCAGAATAACACATAAGCTACAGCAAGGGCGGATTTATGGGGGGGGGGCGAGGGCACGGGCCCCCACTGTTTTTTAGGTACTGTGGAGAATCCATTATAGTACATAATTAAAGGCAAATCACATCATAATAGTTGTTAAAATAACAGAAAGAGCATGAGTGATACTATTGTTTTAATATCCTACTATTATTATAAATTCGTACGTTTGTATGTATGTTTGTTACTCATTCACGCAAAAACTACTGAAAGAATTTGGATGAAACTTATTGAGTAAAATAGGTTATACTTCATAATAACACATAGGCTACAGCAAGGGCAGATTTAGGGGGAGGGCACGTGCCCCCCAGACAGTTTTTTGTGTTCTTTGGAGAATCCATTATAGTGCACAGCTAAAGGCAAATCAGGAACTTAGCATCTTGAAATTTGCAAATAGGTTCTTTGTATAATTTAAGAAAGAAATTTGGATAATTCCACCCCCAAGGATAGTTCCCCCCTTAATATAATAGGGGTTCAAAGATTGTATAGAATCCGTCAGTTTTGAAGTTAGACATCTGAAATTTTGGATGTACGAGTAACTTATAGTTAAAAAAAAAATTAAATTATTTATTTAAAATGATCTTCCATGAAACTTTATGTGGCAGACCAAATTCTATTCGAGCGAAGCCGCGGGTAATAGCTAGTACATACATATTAACAATAGATATTTCATTCGACACCTAATGCCGGACCAACACCCCCCCATTCTACAAATTATACAATTGTTTATCTTACTGTATTACAGTAGAAACTTGACGCTATATAGAGGCAACACGATATAATTCTAGAAATTGAAGTTCAGTTTAGTATCTACTTATTTTGGTTTAAAAATATATTGAGTATATGCGCCATCTTTGATAATTTTTGCAAATGAGCTTTCTTCTTTTTCTCTCATTCATATATAATCATCTGATGCTGGGAGTAATGAGACTACACTAATTGCTACAGGAATCTTATCAGAGATAATTTCGAGTGTCGAAATGAAATACAGGATTGAGATTAGAATCGAGGAACTACGGTTCTTGTCTAACTGATAACACCTCGTGGTAAGACTGCAATAATATTTAAATCACCTTCATAATAAGGAGAGTGTGTAAGAACACTCTGCCTTAAATCATGGGCTCACCCAGCCTCTATTAAAGGGAAAACTTGGCGATTAGCCCTGATTAGTGATTGAACTAGTACTGAATCCTTTCATGCGTTGAATATTTCAGGAGGTTTTTTTTCTGAAAACTCTGCGCCTCTGGATTCCGAAACAAGATTTAAATATTCTATTTCTTAATATTTTCTGTAAACGAGGCATCCAAGTGGGATTTCCTTTGTCTTTAAAAATATTTAAAATAGTTTCTTAAGCAAGTTTGTCAAGGTAGACAAATGTATGTATAAAAAATCCTCAAGTTTCTAAATCCAATGAATCAGCTGAGTTTAGAGCCTTAAGAAACGACCGGAAACACACTGTACGTTTCCGATAAGAAGACTGAAGAAACTTAAGTTGTGAAACTCGGATAATCCCAAGATTGAGAAATATTTTAAGTCTTCTAGCGAATTAAGTACTTGGGGAATCTTAAACTCATTTGGAAATCTTATCTTATTACGCAAAAACCACGCAACTAGTAAGAGCTACTGACCATTAATGTCTCAAGAACGTAGTAATAAACCGATAATGTCTATATATTTTTAACGGATTAAAAATTCTCGAAAATATACAAAAATCTGACCGAAATGCCTGCGAAACCAGAACATAACGCAAAATAAATATGTCAAGGTTGGTCGATCTTCGCATATTTTTTTGTGGTCCAGACTACCACACCGTGGTTACAAAACCATATCCACATATGGTCGTGAAGAATTCCGATACCACATTAAGGATAAACATATCAGTTCGAGAACTTTGTGGACAATAAACTATTATTATCTCCATATAATATAAAAATGACATCACACGATCGGTTTCTTAACTGAGTTATAAACATCCCTGAGATGTTTTGATCCATTAAAATTATGTTATCTCATTTAGATTTGAATAAATATAGTTTAATTTTTTCATAGATGCCATAGAAACATGAATAACGATCCAGATAAATGAAACATAAACAATTGGTTCACTCAAAATTAATTTTCAAACAAACTAAGACAATAAGTCATATCATGTTTTTTTTTTAAATTAAATATTTATGCCTTCAATATGTTATTATTAAATCGAATTTCGAAAATGAGAAAAATTATTAAAATTATTCATCTTCTCACGCTTCACACACTTAACAACCCTGACTTAACTTCTATGACAATTTACACATAGAATGAATGTGACTGTTCTTCCGACATAGGTGTTTAATATAACCTATTTTAAATTCCTCAAATTTTAAATAGATATACGACGCTATTTTTTTTTAAAAATTAATAAATGACATCTCACAAATATGTTTAAAAAATATTAAATCAGTTTTATGCTCATAAATTATCTTATTGTCAAACCGTTGGCTTTGAAACAGTACAGTCCCTATCAAGTACTGAGATCAATACCATTCGCGATTTGTACTGGTACAGTTTTCTTTTTTATGTCCATAAAATCATAATTAATTTATAATATTTTTATTTTTCTGGATATTAAATTCGAAAAAAAAAATATTTGACGAGTATTTAGTGCATCAGGAGTCTCATTATTCAGTGGAATTGACATTTTGAAATTTATTTCTAGTATTGATATTTAATAATACCATATTGTTTTCTGTATTAGTTTTTTTATTGTTACTTAATTAAATATATTACATTGATTTTATTATTACTACATGATTATCTTTTATTGTTACAGGTTGCTCTTTGCCTTGCCGTCGTCGTCGTCACTGTTTCTGCACAGTTCGACTACTTCGGAGGATACCCAGGCGGGTTCGGAGCTGCAGCTCCAAGGGACCCAAGGGACAACAGGGGTAAGTTGGAAATTATTCAACTAAGTGTTTGGTAAAATAATTTGGAGTCTTGTTAAAGCTAAATCCTTTTGATTTCTCACTATATTAACTTTAATTACCGAAATAGTACATCTCACTTCGATTGCCCTCAAGATTACAGAGCCATGCTGAGTGTGCCCTCCAAAACACGAATGCCCATGACAAACGACCGTGACAGTGAACTCTTGAGGTCACCAACCCGAGCCATTTCGTAAGAAATTCGGCTTCCTCTAGATCGTCACGTCTTCTTGTCGCTCCTTCCTCCTTGGATTCATCATTAAACTTGACATTGCAAAGAGGATTATAATAAGAATGCAAGACAAGTTTTCTATCCTGATTACATCGATTTTTAATCGAGTCAGCGAGTTTAATTGGTCGATCCCAATCTCCCTAGCGGAAGATATACGTACTCGCAATAAGAAAAGATCTTTAAAAAAAATTAATTATCAGTGAAAGTTTATCAACTCAATACCCATTCTACATATAGAATCGAAGAATTAATTTAATTAATTTGGAATTTGAGGTGTTAAATTCGATATTTAATTCTCGATTTTCACATATTTATGAATGTCTGATGAACATGCTATTGTAAAATAAATCTTATTCGATATATCGAAAGCATTATTGATACTTCAATATTCTTCCAACATTTCTCCTTCATAGTTCATTAGAATTACTTCCATGAGATGAACAAATCAAATAGGAAACATTTCTTTTAAAAAAAAAAATACTTTACTCATTATTGAATATCTAAACATAACACTAATTTCACTTACAGAATTCAACAATGGATTGACTTAATCTGCCAATAGACAACGATGTGCGTAGTTGAGATGGTATATGGCATAGTTGATTTGATCGTGCAGTCATGCATTTTTATCCATTTTTGACAATAGTAGCAAAAATTTAACTGTTCATTACTTTTTGGTTTAAAAGGCATAAAAAACAACATGGAGGTTATCATGAGATTACATCCATCTTTACATTGATCAGTGAATCAAGAGACGATCGGATGGTTTAACGATAAATTTGGAAACTTATGAGTTTTATTATTATTAATCGTATTAAATGATATATACTCTGTAATATTAGCTAATGTAAAAAATGGTTTCTAGGACCAGTTACCTTCCCCGTAACTTCTGGAGGTTCTGAGACTAGTGGAGTTCGTATCGGAGCTTCTGGATACGGATTCGTGCCACCAAACGGCCGTGGAGGTAAGTAAAAAGACTTCTAGCACTTAAGGAGTATATTAAAGTAATCTTAAGTAATCACAATGCACTTAACCAACTCCATTAATACATAAAGTGCCTTGCCTGAACATAATGTATTCAACTACTAATTAATAATTCGTTACTATAAAAAACCAATTAATTATTCATTACGAAAATAACAGTATGAGAAACCCAATAATATTTAACAAATTCAATTGATGAATATTTTTTGTATCGAATCCGAGCTTTATAGTTCGGTAGCTCATCCTCCACATACTGAGTTTCCCAAATATCAAATTAAATTTATAGCGTAAATTTGTAGATTAGAAAAATCTAGTGAGATTGAAAGAAAAATCTCAATTCAATGATCGAATAATGAAAACTATTTCGTAACCCATAATAATCGATTAAATATCGAAAAAATTAAGCCAAATCTGACACAGTTCTGACACTTTTTTATGAAAATCTATTATGAATTTGACATTAAGAATCATTCAATCTTTCAGTAAAACGTTTGACAGTAAGATTTTGTAATAGATTATAGAAAAAAAAACCGCTGTCTACTGACCCAATCCTGGCTTCCGTTATATCACTGGGAGTAGTTCGTGTAGAACAGATTTGTGAGCAACAGTTGAATTCCGGACGAAGAAATTATTACTTTTGTAATAACTAAATAAATCATAAACTAACTGTTACATACAATGTATGTATGTGCATTTAATAATTACAATAATTTCAGAAATGATGGTATGTTTTAGATATTTGGAATGAATTTCATGAATCAGTGTCTTAATAATTCATAAAAGATTTCTGAAGAAGAAAATGGTCCGGGGTGATTTCGAGGAATTCTCTTATTTCGGGAGAACTGTTTATTCTGAAGCCGACGTTTCGACCCACATTGCAGGTTTTCTTCAGGGCTGCAGTAGGATCACAATTGATAATGGACAGATTATTCAACATGAAAGATTTCTTTAATTGATCTATTGGAGAAAATAATACAAATTGGCCCATGGATAGAAAATCATAACGTCTAATATTACCCAAGTTTTAGGAAGAAACTTAAAAAAACACATTTTTTAGAAGCAAAATAATTTTCGACCTAAGTTCCAAGATTAGGAGCATGGTAGCTTAGTTCAGCACTTAGTGCTGTGACGAAAGTTACGGGTTCAAATCCAGCTATAGCAGATAATCTGTTAATAGCAGGGGATAGCAGATGAGATCTGGAGTACCTCCTGTGGCTCACCCAGCCTCTATAATTGAGGGAAAATCTTGGCAGTTAAGTGTGACCTAAGACAAATCACCTGACTGCACAACATTTGTCCAATTATATGTATATTCTCATTATCAGTATAGCGGTAGAAAACGTACTGAACCCAAGTCCCTCCATAGGTTGTAGAGGCACTGTTTTGTTTTTTGTTAGTTCCAAGATTAATAATGTCTAAGTTCTCAAAATACTTTACTTCTTCAAATACATATACAAGATGTCCTGCTTGAAATCAGTCCCCAAAGCCAAACCTAATCAAAGGCGATGCCCAATCGGGTAGATCATTCGATGGCGCACATCAAAGGACATCAATATTGTCTAATACGCAATTGCCTACACTCGATCTGATGTGATGATAACACAATGTTACCCAGCATGCTATAGTAATATTACTAAGCATACTATGTTATGATAACTGTATTGGAATTTCAATGCCTTTGCATGTGAAACCTTTTACTATTACTGAAACGATTTTTTTTTTTTTTTTATGAGACGTGTGCCACAGATTAATAGGCAATATTTTGAAACACGAAATTAGTTTCTAGTTGACCTATCTCGTTAAGTATAGGCGAGAAGAGAAGTATGTTTTGCGGTCTCGTGGTTTCTCCTCCGAGAACCTTGGTTCGATCTTTGTCCCCGGCAACGGCTCGTGGAGTCGTGTCCTTCCAATATAAGGGGAATATTCATTTCAACATACATATTAAACAGATAATTAATAAATTATACCATTATATTTCATTATAATGTGACGTTCCAAGGCATTCTTGTACTTATATCAATCAGTATCTTTCTCGGTGAATCCTGATTAAAAAAAAAAAAAAACCTTTAACACTATAAGTAATGAAATAGTAATGCAATATGTTATATTTTTTTTAAATTTCTTATTATACATATTGTGAAATCTATATCATGAAATGATAAATTAATAGATCCTACCAAAACATATAATATTGTCCACAAACATAACTACAGATAAATTCTAACAAGTTTACTACCGTGACTTTACACTTTTCAATTTTACACTTTTCTAATAATAATTAAAGGATTTTACGCTATTAAAATATCAAATTATGAGTCATACTTTATATTTTATACAACTTAAAAACGGTTTTGTTACTTTTCAATGTCACTTGATCACTTGATTGATAAATCACTTGAAGTTTTTGTTTATTAAAAATGTTGACAATACCCAACAATTTATTCGGGTAAAAAGTATATTACGAATATTGAATAAAAATCCAATAAAATATTCATTAATAAATAAATTATTCATTGGACTTTCGGTGCTTGAAATACTTTTATAATTCTATTTTCTTTAGTTAGCTTCGCATAGTAAAAATAAAAAGCTATAGTAAACATTAAATATTTTTGGAATAGTACAATAAACTATTTTTTTTTAAAAGAAAAACTTCTCTTCAAAGTTTACTGTTTTAACATTATTATTGAATTTTAAATATTTCTCCTCGTGTTTTGGTATTTCAAAGTAATAATGTAGTTATTAGATATTTAATCACTGTCATAAAATCGTTCCAAATATATAAATCTCTACGCTTTAAATAATGGATATTTAATCTCAATAAATCCATTCAGTTATTGCTTAAAATATTTTTAATTTTTATTTTTTTAATAATATTCATATAATGTATCCAGAAAAAAAACAGCCGTTTCAAAAGTCACTTCCACAGCTGTTACAAAATACTCTTATGCAGCATATTCAATAGAGTCAGCTGATTATCGAAGCTGTCCTTGCGGTACTAGAATCGATGCCTCTAACTATGCAAACTATACAGTTAAATATATCGATATGCCTGTCGATTTGTTACGACTCGAACCCAATTACCGAGTCCTCCTTGCGGTGACAGGGAGAGAACCCAAACCGCATTATCAAGACTGACTAACGCACGCCCCGTCTATATCGGCGTCTAATTAGTGCGTCCCTCCAACCTTCGCCCTGTTCTAATTGAACTTGCCAACTTCTCTGTCGGGCTGAGCTTCGTTAATGTGTCCCGTTACTAATAGTAACATTATAGTGATGGACAAAGCAATCTCATTGGTCGATCCAGTAACGAGTTCCTATAAGTTGCCTAAAAAAAAAAACTGTTACAGGTTTTTCCAGTTATTTTATTCTCTACTAAAACTGACATTTTCAAATAACATGTATATAAAAAACGGTAAATAATTTATTTGTTTATTCATTTAATCGAAAGTTGCTACAGTGGTTGTTCTAAATTTATCCTATCCAGATATAATTAGTATAGGGATTTTTAATGAGTGCCTGACACCTTACAGGCTCATCACAGCCATTTTAAATACTTTGCGAAGGACGGCATAACCGAGGATTTTTACTGCATTTTAAAAAATTCTAGGGCCACCTGCCTCTCTGTAAACCCAACCTTAACCACTAGACCACCGGTGACCCAAATTAAATATCTTCCGATTGAAACATTTTTTTATAAAATCGCAAAGAACAACTCATTTTTTTTTTTATTACTGATTTCATTGGAATCAATTCAAAGTTCGAATAAATTACATTTAAGCACATTTACTCAAATCAATAAATAGCTAAAATTATAAAAATAAATTATTATAAAAATATTTTATAGTATTGATGTGCATTAGCGTTGCTGCGAGCTGAGAATAATGATGATGTTATTTCAATTCAAGTCAAAAATGCTTTAAAGTTTGAATAAAACAAATTTAAATTTTTGTTTATATAATTTAAAAAATATTACTTGTTTCAACAAGACAAGGTCATTATGCCACTTCCAGAAATGGTTAATTATGATAATCTCGACACTGCTGCTGTCAAAAAATCATTTATTTAATTTCCAAATTTAAATCAATAATTATGCTTTAAATTGTATGGTGCTCTTATATGTTATGACTATAAAAACAATGTATTCTTTTTAGAATCATTTCGATTTAGGAAAAATGACATTTAGTACTTTTTGAAACTAATTGAGTAATGTATTGGTATTAACTAATTGGATTTAAAAATGTGTATGTAGTTTTCTGTGCATACAATTATAAATATAATATTAATTTATTACTGCTGATACATAAATATTTATTCAATATATTATGTAACAATATAAGAAGAAAATTATTGTAATTGTATATTAGATAATAATCAAGTTGTGGAAATGGTTTCATGAACATCAAGTTATCCTTGAAAAAAGTTATAGTTGAGTAACATCCAGTGTAACCTCGGAAGCAGTTTTTCTTCAACAGTAACCAGTCTTTAAAATAAATGCAATAACTAGTAACAGAATATACAAGAAGCATATAGAACCTTTAAAGATGCCTAAAAATTAAAGTTATGCAAAATAACCTGTCAGTAAAATCAAAAGAAGAACTTATATCAAATTAAATAAATAATAAAAGATATCCAAACTCTTTATGATAAAATGACATCATTGATGCAGAACTGAGATCATTACTAATTTCATCAAATTTATCAAACTCGAGATAATTTGATAATTATTGGCTACTCTTTAATCATCAAAAACAAAAAAAAAATCAAGGTAGCTAATCTAGGAACGATATTTGAATCTGGAAGCTCATGGTTCGACTGTTCACTCAAATTATACCTAAAACCCCAATTTCATAGCACCCAGGACTCCACAATGTCTTTAACTCCTCTCAGGCATACCATTTATTTTTGTGAGATGTAAAATTATCCTTATCATCATTTTTATTTGAATTTATTACTTAATGTTAGATTATAATTTATGTTAAAGATACGACTTATTCATGTTTCAGGCGCTGGCTCATACGGATCTGGCCCAAGCGCCTTCGAAGGTCTGAGATATTGGTAAACTTGCGAAACCTGCCACTAGGCTCATCTCAACCACTACCTCTACAATATTTATTACATAAACCATTCATTTATTTATTGTTCAATAACGATCATACATCATAAATAATATAATCACCATTATATCAGTTCCATATTATGCAGGTTACGAGCCTTACATACTGATCGGGGAAATACAGCTGTTATCGAGCTGACTAGTCATATTTATACCCTATTAGCAATGTTAGCCATAGCTCTCATCAGTATTTTCCTAAAGTTGTATCATTATTTTATCATGAATAATTTCAATTTTATTGAAATGTATTTATTATTGTATATTTATTACTAAGTCCTAACTTAATTAAGTCAATTAAGTTGTATAGGAAGTGTGAAAATATTCCTGTGATGTTTTGTTTATTGCACTTTAATAAATAATTTAAGTTACTTACTTCATTTATAAACAAATAAATATTATTTAATTTCAATTCCAAAGGAATTTTTAATTTAGTATTGATTTTATGATTGTATTTCATACTATAATTAAGTCTAGTTTTCCTTAGATAATTATTATTGTACTCTCAACTTATTTAATTATTTAGTATTTGTAATAAGCAAGCATCACCTTATTTATTATTTATATTTATGTTTCAATTAATTTGACTGTGATTGTCAAGTAATTGTTTTAAGTATTGTGTGTATAGAAGTCTACTATTAGCTGCTAGTCTATACAAAGTTAATAAATAAACTTCTTTCAAATTATATTTTATTTGTTTCATTTCTGTATGCTGATGATAGATGTGTATTATCAGTCAACACCAATCCAGTTATTGCATCCCAAAGCCTCCAATCCCATATCACTGATCTTGAAGAATGGTGTCAAAACTGGAGAATTAAAATAAATTCTCAAAAACTGCATCAAATCACTTTTACCATACATCGTAAACCAATGACTTCCTGCCCTTCAGTATTCTTTAATAATATCCCACTGCCATGTGCCTGTAGAACAGATCCGATACTTAGGGTTGCATCTCAACAAACGATTAACCTGGAATCCTCATACAAGACTGAAAAGACAAGAAACCGCACGACGTTTCAGGCTACTTCAACACTTACTAGACAAACGCTCTAAGCTCCCAATTAACTACAAAAGACTCATCTACATGACCATCATACGACCTATTTGGACTTACGGAGTGGAGCTTTGGGGCTCCACTAAACCATCGAATTCCTCTCGTATCCAATCCTCACAATCCAAAATCCTTCGCAAAATTCTCAATGCTCCTTATTTTGTTAAGAATAAAGTCATCCATAACGACCTTAAAGTCACTTTTGTTGCTGATTTGGCCCGAACCCGGTATCAATCCTTTCATAACAAACTTCATTCCCACTCAAACCCTCTAGTTTCAAACCTAGCTTCCTCTTAAATTCCTGATAATCCTCCGAGGCGTCTGAAAAGAAGATGGCCACATGACCTTGTTAGTTGAACTTTGACTTGAGTACTACCAGTGGGTAGTTTCTCTACTTGTCATTATCATGTCATGATATATCACTTAGCCTATTTACTTGTTGTATTATTGCAATACAGTTGTAGATATCAGTAAATACATTTAAAAAAAAAAAAAATTTTGGAATTTCATAATAGAAACATTTTTCTAGCTTAATCTATTCTATGAAAACCCGCAAAACATGAAATACACAAACCTAAACCACACTTTTCACACTGGGTGCGCACAGTCTTTTTGCATGATTCCATGGCACATCGGCGACAATTTGTCCGCCTTTTCCCTTTCAGAGTTTCGGTAATATAAAATGTCTCTGGCCTAATCAATGTTGAATAATGCTGATATTTTCCATTAATAGAGAATGACTTTTTAGTATAAACATTTTCTATACACTTTTTTCATTTATTATTTTTTTCTTTTTTTGCAACAGCAACTATTTCCTTATGTTTGAAAGGAAAAGTCTTAAAAGAATATTCGAGCCAATTATTTTTTAATTTGGCCATCCGTGGACTGCACGTAACTCAAGACTTATGATGTCTCTTTTTTTTTCTTTTCTTCTTAGTACTTCTTAATTTTCTTTCCAACTGCTCGTCTCTGATCATTTGTCTACACACTCTTTGGTCGAGGCTTAGATTGTCCTCTTCATAGGTTTGTTTTCTATCAGCATCCTGAAGCGATTCTTGTCATATATCATTTTATAACACCTATTTTCCTGGCAGGTTTGGCAGAGTTATTCAGAACAATATGTTTAATCAAGCCTGGTGACGATGGACAAATAACGAGTCGTAGATATTATGCAGGTAATTAAGCTAGTGACATTATGATGGGCCAGTTATGTAATGAGGATGAACATTGTAGAAATTTTAAGTTTGATGTTAACTTACCGAGTGCATAGAACAAGGATAGCCTATGAACCTCATGATGTCCATCTTGGATATCCAACTTCTAGTCTTAAGCATTTGTTCACAGCTGTGATTTTATATAATTTTTCATGCATTATTATCACTAAAACTCATCTCTGATATGGAAATTGTATGTTTCTTCCCAATTCAATGACTGCTAAGCTCAAATAAATAAATTAAATCAAAAACTTTAATTCAGATTACTATCTGAAACTAAAACTCTTCATGGAAGGAGTAAGATGCATCTAAACTAGGACAGAGATTCACTTAAAACAATCGCAGCTACTTGACACTCAACAACCACTTATATCAACTTGGGCTGGTAAGCACTTTGCTGTGTCATTTCTCTAATAATGAGAATCACATCATTTGTACATGTGATAGGTTCACCAGCCTAAAGTTTTTTGGCTTTTGGGCTGGCTTGCCTCATTCCCAAGCAGAGCGATCTATTCAATCGTACTAATATCCTTAAATTTTTAGGTTCTTCTAAGATCATGGTTTAAACATCTCCTTGCAATACACACAATATAGCTAGTACAATTAAATGTTACAGGATATTTTTTTAGAATGACTAAGTAGTCTTTAAGAATAAGACAAAGTTTTATTGAATATATCTAAATGATATTATTAGAATAAAATTGTTTTTCTACAAAAAATAGAAAAAATTATTAAAAATATTTTATAACCCTTAATTATTTTATAATAATATTTTTATTAAAAATTTTGTTTTTTATTGAAAATAAAGAAATAACTATGCATTTATAATAATTTTTTAACTAATTTTTTTAGATAAGTATATATGTATAGCGAAGAAAGATGGAATCTTTATTTGCAAATGGGCTGATAAAAACGTTGTAGCAGTTGGCCTTTATTTACATGGCTGTTAGATGTGGCAATCGACAATGCCTGGATTATCCAAAAAACATCAGGGAATCCGATTACAAAATTCAATTTTCGCCGAGAAATATTTTAACTTATCTGGTCAGGTAAAAAACACTATTCAAGTCAAGAGCAGCATCCCAATCAAAGATGGGCCATATTCAGCAAGTATTTATTGGCAGCTGTAAGGTATGATAGGATCGACCACTTTGTAGTTGAAGCAAATTGTCGCCGATGTGCCATGGAATCATGCAAAAGAACTGTGCGCACCCAGTGTGAAAAGTGTGGTTTAGGTTTGTGTATCTCATGTTTTACGGGTTTTCATAGAATAGATTATGCTAGAAAAATGTTTCTATTATGAAATTCCAAATTTTTTTTTTTTTTTTAAATTTATTTACTGATATCTACAACTGTATTGCAATAATACAAGTAAATAGGCTAAGTGATATATCATGACATGATAATGACAAGTAGAGAAACTGCCCACCGGTAGTACTCAAGTCAAAGTTCAACTAAGAAGGTCACGTGGCCATCTTCTTTTCAGACGCCTCGGAGGATTATCGGGAATTTAAGAGGAAGCTAGGTTTGAAACTAGAGGGTTTGAGTGGGAATGAAGTTTGCTATGAAAGGATAGATACCGGGTTCGGGCCAAATCAGCAACAAAAGGGACATTAAGGTCGTTATGGATGACTTTATTCTTAACAAAATAAGGAGCATTGAGGATTTTGCGAAGGATTTTGGATTGTAAGGATTGGATACGAGAGGAATTTGATGGCTTAGTGGAGCCCCAAAGCTCTACTCCGTAAGTCCAAATAGGTCGTATGATAGTCATCTAGATGAGTCTTTTGTAGTTAATTGGGAGCTTAGAGCGTTTATCTAGTAAGTGTTGAAGTAGCCTGAAACATCGAGCGGTTTCTTGTCTTTTCAGTCTTGTATGAGGATTCCAGGTTAATCGTTTGTTGAGATGCAACCCTAAGTATCGGATCTGTTCTACAGGCACATGGCAGTGGGATATTATTAAAGAATACTGAAGGGCAGGAAGTCATTGGTTTACGAAGTAAGGTAAAAGTGATTTGATGCAGTTTTTGAGAATTCATTTTAATTCTCCAGTTTTGACACCATTCTTCAAGATCAGTAATATGGGATTGGAGGCTTTGGGATGCAATAATTGGATTGGTGTTGACTTTTAATACACATGTATCATCAGCATATGTGGTAAGGATAGTATTGGGATGAGTTGGGATGTCAGCTATATGAACTGTATAAAGGATTGGACCAAGGATACTACCTTGAGGACCAAAATTTAAAACTTCCTTTTTCCAGCGAACAAATCATCTTGAGACAGGCCTAGCATGATCATATGAACACAGCCAATTATGAACAAATGATGAGTCTGATTTGTTTTAAAAACAATTTTGCTGAATTTCAGCATTTCCATGAACAAAGAAAAAAAAAATCTTATTTCTATAGAAAATATTTTTGCTCGTCCTTGGAGGGTTAAAGTAAATGCTTCTTTTTTTTTTTTAATACAACAAGTAACTGATTAGTGTTGCATTCAAATAATAATAAAATCTGATAAATTGAAATAAAAATCCAATTTAGGAAATACATTATTATCTATTTAACTATCTAAGCCTGCATCAGAAAGATAACAAACACTCTAAAGGGTGAAAAGAAAACCTCACTAAGAGCATCTCAGCTATAAATGTTTTGAAAATTTAGAAATAACACCTTACATAAAAAATAAAAAAGTTTATTATTCAACATACCTATACTAAATATCAGAGCATTCTATTTTTCAATCTTACCAAAATATAAAAGGTTTAATGAGGTTTCTAAATATAATATAAGGTTTCTCACAATATAATTAACATTAAAACATGATTTTTTTTTTTTAGTTATGCAGTTGGATATAAATATATTATAGATAATAATAAATTATCAGAATCATCTGTGTAACGGTTTCAAGTGATTCTAAGCTATAGAATACAAATCTAAAAAATAATCTCTATAATGAAAGGTAGAAGTTATTATAGAATATTAATAAGAAAAACCCAAAGAATAAGAAAATGTTTCATAAACCAAAAAATAACGGAAGTTCTAAGCTGCAATCAATAATACAAAGTTTTTCATGATTAGGATTTCAAAACAGCGGTCCATTGGAGAAAAGAGAAAGATTTCCAAAATGGATTTGGAGAAAATAAAAGTTTTAAATTTTGGGGCATCCTCACACAAGACTGAAAAGACAAGAAACTGCTCGACATTTTCACCTACTTCAACATTAACTGTACAAACACTCTAAGCTCTCAATTAATTAGAAAAGACTCATTTACATGACAGTTATCAAACCTGCTTAGACATACGGAGTTGAGCTTTGGGGCTCTACTAAACCATCCAATTCATCTCGTATCCAATCCTTACAATCCAAAATCCTTCGTAAAATCCTCAATGCTCCTTATTATGTCACAAATAAACTCATCCATCACGATCTTAATATCCTATTTATTGCTGATTTGGCCCAAACTAGATACCTATCCTTCCATGGCAAGCTCCATACACACTTGAATCCGCTAGTCTCTCAACTTGCTTCCCATACTATTCCTCACGACCCCCCGAGGCATCGGAAAAGAAGATGGCCGCGAGACCTTCTACTATAGAATATTATTGGAGTGCTACCAATGGGTAGTTTCTCCACAAGTAGTTTTTTTTTTTCATTTAATTTGTTCATATTAGCAAATTTACTTGTAATATTATTACAGTTGTAAAAATCAATATATTATTGATACATAATATATCAAAGAATATATTAATCTAAAAAAAAAAAAAATTTGGGGCTCCTCATTCTTTTTTCTTCTGTGAATAGAATTTATTAAAACATTTTTGTACAATCCAGATTTCTTATTATTTCTTTATGCCACCTAATAATAAACAATCAGACTATACTCCCTCTTTCTATTGTGGTCAACCAAAATATTTCCACTTGATATTTGAAATAAATAAAAAGAAAACATTATTAAGATGAGTGGATTGATTTTTTTTTTTTTTTCTATGTTTAACTTTGTGTGAAAATGAAAGAGATACATATAACTTACTATTAATAATTTTATTTTAATAAAATTCTATTAAGAAGATTATTGTCATGCTATATTTATAAGTTTTTAAATAAGTTTAGATGAACCGAATACAAAAATCTGGTGCAAGCATAACACAACTTTCACTTAAAATCATAAACCTTCCCAACATTATACATCTGTAACCCCCATGAAAATCTGGATTGCAACAAAAATTTTCAAAAATTGTTTTCAATGTGAACAAATATTTCTCTTTGTTAATTACTGCAATTAAACCAAATCTGCGAAATATGAGCTATTAATTATTACTGATTAAAGAGCATCTGTTTGGGAATTTAGGATATGTATGAAAAGTTGGATTTGAATGTGGATAAGGAAGACGCATGACGGATATCAGTGAGTTCCAAAGAATGATGGAGTGGGCGAGAGGAACGCTCAAATGTTTTGGTTCTGTGGAAACAGGTATAAATGTTGGAAATGCGAGATCTTGTGGCCTAGGATTGTATGGAGGATTTAAATTGTAGGAGACAATAGATAAAGATGGAAGTTTGGAGTTGATGGATTGGAACCTAGGAAATAAAGTCTATGGAGGGGAAGAGCCACTTTAACATATCATGAAAGGTGGGACAAATGAGACTCACTCGGGCCATTGAAGACAAACCATAGTGAGCAGTTCACGATTCGCCTCAATCTATGCTCAAACACTTTCGAGAGACTCCCATATGCCACACAGCCATAGTCATCTAATAAGCCGTATCATATTTATAAATCGTGATCAATAAAAGGAAATCGATCAAAATCATTAGAGTTGGTGAAAATGATGCTGTGATCATAATTTTCAACACACACAACTTTGCAAGACTTGCTTATTTTGAACTGAGGGGATGGTCACATGATTACTTTTTTGATAATTTATATTATGATATAAGCATAATAGAATTAACTTTTAATGTTTAATGCACATGTATAAAATTATACTATTAACTTTTTTATTTTTTATTTCAAGCTGGAGTTTGAGTTAGCAAGTGACACGGTGAAGATCGCCTCTGTGAATATCAAATTATTATATATAGTTATTTGGACTTTTGAAGGTTGAGTTTGTACAGGTTTATAGTTTTTGTATTAAAGAAAACACTCACAAAGTTTTAATTGAATATTCCACGAATTAAGCCTTTAATTAAGGTAAGATAAATTAAACTATTTGGTGAATAGAGCAAGGGACAGCCAAGGAAAAGAGAAGCTCCACCCATTATTTATCACGGCAAATCCTTAGCCCTAGCCTAATAACTAACAACACAACATATAAATACTAAACATAAATATTACCATTAATCACTTCATTCATCACTGATTTAAAAGTAAGAAAATAAAATAGAAATGGAAGAAAAAATCAATCAAATCCTTAATATGGTGACAGCTATTCCGACAATAGAAGCTAAAGTTGGTAATCTTCAAACAGAAATTATTACAGAAATAGAAAATATCAAAAAGAAGATGTCTTATCTTAAGCAGTGTCAAAAAAGGCTTAATATAATAATCACTGGATTACAAGCAAGTAACAACCACCAAGTTGTATCAACGCTAATGAATATATTCACCTTTTTAGAAATATGATATCGTAGATATAAAACCAGTGAGAAATGAAGACATGGTGATTATTAAATTCCCTCATGAATTTTAATTAGAATGATGTATTAAGTGCAAAACGTAAATTGAACGAACATGAAATATTTAAGAATATTAAATTCAAAGAAGACTTTCAATTCGGAGTAAGAAAAGTACGGAGAGAAATACATAGATTTATGTTACAAGAAATTGAAAAAGGGGATATAGTTATGATAAAATATGACAAATTATTGACCGACAGCAGATGACCTACAAAGCAGGTCGAAACGTCGGCACAAATAAAAATAAGTCTTGACTTACTTGGTGTTTTCTTGACTGCACCCCCTAACTATCTCCATTCTCCATTATATCATCCAGTCAACTATTTTCCTCTCTAACATAATAAGAAAAATTGTCATCTCAAAATAAGAAGCAGTAGTCTGGACCGATATTTTAAAAAGGATACCGGCAAGATTAGAAAAGTAACTAATACACAGGAGAAACAAATATTGAAATTAAAAAAGATAAACAAATATTAGGATCAACTGAGATGGGCTCTGCACTGACTTTTTAGCAGCTAAGAGGCAACACAGTTACCAACACAGGATATGCCCTTGGAAATTCAGATAGGAAAATAAACAAAAAAGGAAAGCAATAATTACTAAAGATAAAAACATGGGATATAATCGCCTATAATTGCAGAACATTGATGACAGATTCACAACTAATTGAGTTAAAAACTGAACTGGAAGTTATGAACAAGACTTTCATTGGTCTGTCACAAATGAGGAGATATGGTACAAGCTGTTTAGAGTACCAAGATGGCATTGTGAAAGCACAAGGAGGAACAGAATTCCTTATAAATAGAAATATGGAATAGTAAGCGCTGTCATTCTAAACATATACTCATCGGATCTCTAGGCTATTACTAAAGTTAAATAAAATCCAGAAAACAACTTTTAAAATAATACAAGTTTATGCTCCAACTACTAATGCTGAAAATAGTGAAGTTGAAGAATTTTTATTTAAACCTATGAATAGCTATAAATGAAAGAAAGTATAATCAACTAGTATTAATGGGAGATTTTAATTCAAAAATTGGTAGTAAAGTTAAATCAAAATGTATAGGTAAAAAAATTCAGCATAGAAGAAACAAATAATAGAGGTGAAAGGCTTATTGAGTTTGTTGAAGCAAATGGTTTTTATATCATGAACAGCTTCTTTGAAAAAAACCCCCAAAACAAATGGACATGGCAGAGTCCAGATAAAAAGACAAAAAATGAAATAGATTTTATAATTGCTAAAAATTTACAAATAGTTTTAAGTCACCCTGGCATAGGCAGTGATCACAGACCAGTAGGGGCAATATTGAATACCAAGTTCACCACATTAAAAACAAAAAAACCAAATAGGAAATCCGACCAAATTAAATCAGAAAACTTAATAAAATGGAAATTTGAGGACCACTTAAAATCAATTATGCCAATATTGAATCATGAAATGACACCTTCAATCCAAATCAAAGAAATAACAGGTTCGTTAAAAAATTACAGGAACAGTTCATTTTTAAATTTTAAATTAATGTAAACTGGACTATAAATCTTTTGATTTTTATATATTGGGAAAAAACATTCTCCAGTCATCTCATCTTCTTAATTTATATAATTCTTTAAAACGTTTCGACAACTATATGTCAATATCGATCATTTAAAACAATTTTTCTGCATCGATATAATAATTATACATAACTTAAAAGAAGTTATATGTCTACAAATCTATAGAAAATTAACAATCATACAAAGAAAAATACATAATTTCAATAAAATTTTTCCAATAATTAGTAAAAATCAACTGTAGATACCTAATTAATGCATACCTATTTAATATTATCTTAGGGATTATCTTTCCTCCATGGTCAAATTACTAATATTAAACTTGTAGAACTTTGATCTTTGGAGTACTAGATTAGTTGTCTGTAATTATGAACTATTTATTTTACTGTATTTAAATTTTTTATGTATTAAAATATTTTAAACTATATAAAAAAATCTTTACATTTTTTAAATTTATATTTAATCGATTTAATCAAATTATGATCTTTTATAAAAAGATTTATATGAAAAAATTAAGATATCGGAAGAAACTATTCATAGGTTATAGGGTCAGGTTACATTACTATACCAGTTATCTTTTCAAAGCTGAATCTTATGTACTACTGTTTTTTCTTCTATTAATTTTTGTAATCTGTCTTTAATAACATAATTGAGCACAATTCTTGATAAATTAACGGAGAGTCTGCCTCCCATTGGTAATCCTATAGCTTGTTTAAAAATTAGTTTTGAAATGTAAAATAACCGTTTTCAGTACAGAGTTTGATATCTTCTAAAAAAATTTATTTGCTTTTTACATTTTTATATGGTTCTATTTTATCCCAATTTTCATTTATAAGTTTATGTGCTAGTTTTAATGGTATATTATGGAACATAGAGACTACATCTAAACTTCCAATTATATCATCTGGTTTTAATTTAATATGGTTTCTTTGTTTTTTAATTCTATTGCATTTTTTATGGTAATGTTCATTATTGTTATTATAATTTTATTTGTTTTTCTCGGTTTCTACCGGAAAATGGACCTACCCGGACATAAGTCAAGGGTTAGGCTAGAGAATTAATTACAAATATTCATAACTTTTTGAACAATACTCGCAGTTCTGAGCAAGACCACATTTTGTATTTCATCCAGAATATTGGAAATAAGGTCCAATTCCTTTATGCTGCTTAATGTCATTTCTGGAACCAGTCCATTCGTGGATATAACCAATGGCAACACTTTTGCTTTATCAAGCTTGTATAACTGCTTCAATTCCTCTGCCAGATCCTGATATTTCCTAATTTTTTCGGCAACCACCTTGTGGAGGTTACCATCTGCCGGTACTCCTATTTCAATTATATTTACACATTTTTCTTCTTTTAGAATCAGCAAAATATCAGGCCTGTTGTGAGGAACTGTGTGATCAGTTATGATGGCCTGGTCCCAATAAAGCTTGACTTGCCCTTTATCAATTATTGGCTGAGGACTGTATCTGTAATAAGGGTAGGTCTCGTCCACAAGATTAAATTTCATAGACAATTCTTGATGTACAATTTTTGCCACATTGTTGTGTCTCAGCAAATACTCCTTGCCAGCAAGAACCTGACACCCAGATGTAATATGCTGGATTGATTCTGTGGTTGTTTTGCAAAGTCGACACATCTCTGAAATGACCTCTTCACATATGCGGCGATAATAGGTCTTCGTAGCACTCAACTGGTCCTGAATGGCTAGAACAAAACCTTCGGTTTCAGGAAATAATTTCCCTTTATGTAGCCACATTATTGATGCTTCCTTGTCAACGCCTTCTGCCGCCAGACTATGATAAAACCTCCCATGGAGCTCTTTAGATTTCCACTCATTGAGAAGGTTTTCTTGATTAACAGGTGTGGAAAAGTTCTCACTTCGTAAGTTTAGAGCAGTGTATTTGTGGTCCAATGTCACAATTGTTGAAATGACTCTTGAAGAGTTATTGCTTCTAAAATAGTTACGAAGTTGTTCTTCCTCTCGCCGGCATGCTTTTCACAAGTTTGATAAGCCTCGCCCTCCTACTTTTCGTGGAAGATACATCCTTACAACCGATGGTTTAGGGTGCCGTTTTCTCGAATGCACTGATTGTACTCTTAGATACAAGTCCATAGTGTCTAGGTCTGTATCGGTCCATTTTATAACTCCAAAGGAGTAAGACAGTGCTGGTATTGCCCAGGTGTTCAATGCTTTTATAATATTCATTCCCCGAATGTATGTTCCAAGCACTGTTTTTACTCGCTATGTTAATTTATCCTGGAATACCTTTTTATGTCCTTAAATTCCAGAAGCTGGTGTATTCCTAGATATTTGTATGAGTCATTTTTGTTGAGGCTGTTAATTACTGAATTATTTGATAATTCCAAATTACTTGACTCTTTTATTTTACCCTTCTTTATATGGAGCACCACACATTTGTCTACTCCCATTTTTATATGAATATCTTCACTGAAGACTGACTGTTTCAAGAAGATTTCTCAAATCGTTTTCATTCTTGGCATACAATTTGGCATCGTCCATGTAAAGAGAATGACAAACTATAGTTTCCTGGGACAAATGATAACCATTGCCTGATGAATTTAATAAGAAGCTTAAAGGGTTGATCGCCAAGCAGAACCCAGAGAGTCACCTTGGAAAATTCCTCTACTATACATTATTATTATATTTTGGATTTCTCGGCTTGTGCCGGATAAATTCACCAACCCGGACCAAGGTCAAGGGTATGGCTCATTTTGTAGTTAATTTGGGATATTTAAAAATTTTCTAACGATGCTGGCAGTTCCCAGCATTACCGCTTTCTGTACTTCATCCAGTCCCCTAATTATTTCCAGCGTCTTCATTGATCTAATCGTTTCCTGAGGAATTAAACCATTGCTGGATACAATGATTGGTAAAACTTTTACATCCACCAGTCGGTAGAGGTGTCTTAATTCCTCGCAGAGCTCTTGGTACTTCCGAATTTTTTCGCTTAATGTTTTAGAAACCTTGTCATCAGCAGGAACCCCAACTTCGATGATGATGGCCATTTTAATTTTCTTATATAAGAGTAGTATGTCTGGTCTATTGTGGGGTATATTATGGTCAGTTATCATAGTTTGATCCCAATATAGTTTGATGCCATTTTTTTTTAATATTGGCTGTGGCTGATATTTGTAAAACGGGTGATGATTGTTTATTAAATTATATTTTTGAGCCAGTGCCTGATGTAAGATCTTTGCAGCATTATTGTGCCTAGTTAGATATGCTTACCTGATAATGCTTGGCAGCCAGAGGTGACATGTTGAATTGATTCGTACGTTGCTTTGCATAGGCGACATCTGTCTTCGATTGCTTGGTGCAGAATGTGTTTTCTGTAGGAGTTCGTTGCCATGGCCTGTTCCTGTATTTCCAGAAGGAATCCTTCAGTCTCAGGAAACATTTTTCGTGTGGTCAACCAACGGACAGACGCTTCTAAATTGATGCCCGGAGTATTCAAAGAACTGTAAAACCTCCCATGGAGTGGTTTACACTTCCATGATTCTGTAAGGCTCTCCTCAGTTGGCGTTACTATTGGATCTTGCCAAAGCAAATTCAGCGTTATTATTATTATTACCATTATTATTATTATGATAATCTAGGGATTTATTTAAATATTTAGCAAGCTTGTCTGTTGGATTTTCAGTACCATAAGAGAAACAATTGATAGTTAAATATATATATAATTATATGCCAAGCAAAAACCAAAAAATAATGAAGAATAATTCAAACATTACAGATTTAAACTTATTTTAAAAAGATATCTTACTAGATGAGTGAACAGCCGCATTAGAGGAAAATATACATACATATATAAATATATACACATACATACATATGTAAGTGGTTTATATTCCATACACACATACATATACACACATATGTATACATTAAAACAAATCATAATGGTTCTAAATATAATAGATGTGCATAATGTGAGTATTGAATGGTTATAATGTGGTATAGATTGTATTATATTGTAAGTATATTATGATTGTATACCTTACAAAGCAATCTGTATTGCTATGTTGACTAAAGCTATTTTACATAAAATAAAAAATTAATAGAATACAATAGAAAAGTAACTTTATTCTGGGACTAAGTCCCTTAAGAATAACAAACATCAACAGAAATAGAAACATAAAATGTATCTGGCCAGAAGACTACATGATACAAATCATATATGCTTTATATAAAAAGTGACAGAAAGCAATAAAAAAATATATAAACTAATAATAATAAGTAAATAATGAGTACGAATCCTGGCAAGATATTAAGCAATTAAAAGAATAGATAAATCAATAACAACTATTGAATGCATGAGCTAGTAGCAAGTAATGCTTTCTTTACTTGATGTATATTTTCTTAAAAACAAAATTAAAACACCGAATACACTATAATTTTATTAATACAAATAAAATACAATCTATAGTTTTACCTACACTAGTTACAATTTATTGACTTATATAGCCTTAATATCTAAGAACTTTATTATAACTACTTTTACTTCTACAATGATTATTTGTGGCATTAAATTTAAAATTTTGCATGCATTTATAATTTTTTATTATTATTTTAGAATTATAACCTTGTATTAATATTACATTGACAGAGTAATTTAAAATGAGTATATTATCATTAATAACTAAATTGGTTTCTATAGAGGATAGTTACAATTAATCGTCCATTATGAAGTTTTTTTTATTTAAGTTTTAGTTGGATCCAGTTATAGCATCCCATACTCTTCAATCCCATATCACTGACCTAGAAAAATAGTGTCAAAACTGAAGGGTTAAAATAAATTCCCACAAATCCCGTCAAATCATTTTTACCCTCCGTCGTAAACCAATGACGTCCTGTCCTGTATCGTTAATAACATCCCACTGATTCCTGTACTTAAGACTACACCTTGACAAAAAATTAATTTGGAATCCTCATATTATACTGAAACAACAAGAAACAGCACGCCCTGTCAGGCTACTTCAACATTTACTAGACAAACTCTCTAAGCTCTCAATTAATAACAAAAGACTCATATACATGAAAATCATTAGACCCATCTGGACTTGCGGATTAGAGCTCCACTAAACCATCAAATTCCTCACGTATTCAATTCTTACAATCCAAATTCCTCAATGGGCCTTACTTTGTAACAAACAAAGTAATCCATATTGATCTTAATATCCCATTTGTTGCTGATTTGGCCCGAATCAGATATCTATCTTTTCATGACAAACCTAGCATTCTCTTCAATTCCTGATAATCCTCCGAGGTGTGTAAAAAGAAGAAAGATAGCCTCGTGATCTTCTAAGTTGAACTTGCTATTTGATTACTACCACTGGGTAGTTTCTCTACTTGTATTTTCATGTCAATGAGTACATTCATCTATTTACTTGTATTAGTATAATATATTTGTAAATTTAATTGAATAAATTATTTTTTAAAAAAACTTTTAGTTGAATGAATACTTGTGTAATATCATCATGGTGTGTAAAATACATTTTAAAGTTTTATATATAATGTTCCTAATCATAATAAATAAAGTTAATAATATATAATTTATAATATAATAAATAATAATAATATATAATATAATAAATAATAAAGTTATATCATGTAAACTGTTTAACATATCATTCAAAAGCTTAGGATATATCTACAGTCCCGGTAAATAAATGGTTAAGTCAAATTTTTTTCCCAGAGTGAGCTAGTTGTATTAAGGGAAGCAGAATTGTGTTATTCTCTTTTTTGGCTTAAAATAAGCAAAAACTCCATTTCAAGCCAATGCCTGACTTACTCCTTATTTACTACGAAAATAACATGATTAACTTCTCTAAGTACAACAAACTCATTTTAGAGAAAGTCCGACTTAAGCACTTATTTACCGAAGCTGTAGATATAAAACCTAGTTTACAAAAAAAATTAATGATGAGTTCTTCTAATAAATTGGACTGTTTGAGCATTAATTAATATTAACAGATAATATGGGTTTTCAATGGTTAATATGGTTGATAATATGGTTCAGTTGTCGTCCTTAATATTTATAAAAATTTTCCTCTGCTATAAGGGAATGTTTTCATTTTTTCGTTGCCTACGCGTTTTTTGGTCTATTTTTCCAAAGAAGATATAGACTATGTAAAGACTTTATCGCATGATATCCCATTCATTTATTTTAGTTAGTAATTGTTGTTATTAATATATTTATTCTCATCAATTAGTTAAAATCCTGTCAAGTTTCGTACTTTTAATTACTTCATGATTCGTATTATTAAGTAGCTTTCTGGCCAGATGTATATTATGTTTATTTTTTGTTTTTGTTCATGTTTGTTATTTTAAAGAAATTTGGTCCCAGAATAAAGTTTGTTTTCTGTTCTATTCTATATTAGGGTGTAATAGTCCTAGAGAGTTTGTTAAATTTACTACATTAATGGTCTTTATCTGCAGAAGTATCAGAATACTAAATATTGGTTTTAGAAAATTCAACCAAAACAAAATATTAGAGAAGTAATTAGTTGACTGGAACTTCTAATGTAATGATAGAGATAGTTGGGGGTGCAGTCAATAAAAACACGTAAATAAGTGTAACTTATTTATTGTGAGCCGACGTTTCGACCTACATTGTAGGCCATCTTCACAATATACAGAGCGGCGATGAGGAAGGCCAACTGGCAACAATTTTCATCTATTAAATCAGCGATGTTTTCATTTATTTGTTTATTTATCTACATTTTTATATTATCATTTAAAAAAAAATATTTTCATTTAGAAATTTTTAATGAATTTGATATTCCCATAATTCTAAAACAGTATTATTATGTTTATTTTGAATAGAAAAGATTTTTCCTGGGGATTCGAACCCGGGTCCTCCCCATCTCTAAAGTGGTACTATACCAACTAAGCTACCAGGGCTCGTAACCAGGTCAGATGAATTCATTCCCTTCACCGATCCCACATTCCCAGCGCTCGCAATTTTTGCAATATACTTATGGGGAAGAATGTTAATTGAATAACACTTTAATTGGGATCTGGTTGACATTTTCGGTGAAGAGAATGGATTCGTCTGGCCTAGTTACAAGCCCTGGTAGCTGAGTTGGTAGAGTATCGCGCTAGAGATGCTGTGGATCCGGGTTCGAAACCCGGTCAGGACAAATCTTTTTCTTCAAAATAAAAATATTTAAGTAACCACAATAAATATATATATATATATATATATATATATATATATATATATATATATATATATATATATATATATATATATATATATATATATATATATATATATATATATACCAGTATTACTATTCATTTATTTTTGAAACTGACCAAAAGTTATTTTGTTAAGAGTAAGTTTAAGTTGTTTATTTAGCGTATTAAATAGTCAGTGCATTATATTTAATAATATTATTATATAATCAATAAAATAGAGCCAAAAACTCAAAAAGAAACACTATTATTTATTATAATGCTATTGGGAAAAACCTCATTGCAAAGTCTTATGTTTCAAATTTCTCCAGTAATACACCCACTTACCGGTCGACATTTTGCCTATTCAGGCATTATCAAGACACAAAAAAAGATTATGTGAATCAATTGCACCTTTTTCTTCGAGATGTGATTCACCTTTTTCTGTTTTTGTGTCTTGATAATGGCTGAATAGGCGAAACGTCGACTGGTAAGTGTGTGTATTACTGGAGAAATTTGAAACATAAGGCTTTGTATTGTGATTTTTCCCAATTGCATTATAATTATTATATAATATTAATATATAATTATATAATACTATTAATTTAATACAATAATGATATAAGCTATAACTGCTAATTTCTGTTAGAGAAGAATTGGTCGACTGTATCTTCTAATATAAGGAAGAAATAGGTGGGGATGCATTCAATAAAAACACGTAAATAAGTGTAACTTATTTATTGTGTGCCGACGTTTAATACAAAATAAGATGTGAATATAACATAAACAATTAGAAAATAGGTAAAGAAATACAGTATATGAAAAATATGAGGCTAAATAATAATGAACTCTATGCTATTAACATACGATGGATGCCAAAATAGGTGTGAGAACAGGTGCGAAGAAAGGTGAAGGTGAAAAGGATGGAGATAAGATTTCCATCTTATTCATCTACTGTATTTCTTTACCTATTTTCTAATTGTTTATGTTATATTCACATCTTATTTTGTATTAATGCCACTTCTTTCTAACTGTATACAGTTATATATTAACTTCCCTTACTTATATTTTCTATTTTCTTTTCATACTTTAGAGTTCATATTTATAAACACTATTTTCAATTTTTAATTTTTGAAATTTATCAATCTTTTCTTTCTATATATTCTTGTATTATTACATTTTACCTATGTAACCTCTAGATGTCTGTTATCATATCCATATCTATAATTAAACTAGTTTTTTCTAAATCCTTCATATTCCACCCCCTTTTTCTATATTTTAATCTTCTCATTTTGTATCTTTTCGTTTACCTCCTCATTTTTGTTTCCCTTTATATTATGTTACATTTTATCCCTTCTGGACATTTATATTTATTTTCTCTATTTTATATTCGTATTCTTTAATTATTATATCTGTCACTATTTGAATTTCTGTTCATCATCTACAATTTTATTTTTATCTATCACTATTTTAAGTTTATTATATTCTGTAACCACTCTTATATTCATTATCTTTATTTATCATATCTATTCACTATTTCATCATATCTAGTCACTATTTTAATTTCCACACTTGTACCACTTTACTACATTACTTGTCACTATATTCTTGTTACTGCAACGTTTTTTATATATTTCTGTTTGTTTCTCTCTCTTAGCTCTGAAGATGGCCTACATTGTAGGCCGAAACGTCGGCACACAATAAATAAGTTACACTTATTTACGTGTTTTTATTGACTGCACCCCCAACTATTTCTTCCTTATATAACTGCTAATGTATGTATTTATTGTTTTCTATAAATATTTTAATGTTCTTAATAATTCTACCAGTGTAGAATGACATTTATTTAATAAACCTACAGGATTAGAATGTTTTGCAGAAGTATAACTTGACTCTTTGCCCAGTAAATAGTTGTTGAACTAAATCCTTTTTGAATAGTTCTATTTGGAGTCCAATAGAAACTCAAATATTCCTACAATTGTTTATTTATATTAGTTGGGTTATGAGTATTTAATTCTTATGCAAATAGTTGTTTTGAGAATGTTTCAATACTAGCGACGGTATCCACATTATTAAATATTATAAGGATCTATCATTATTTCTCCTTAGGGTTTGTTTGATGTTGAAGTTAATTATTATATAAACATGTTAATTGAATCTGTTTAACAGGTTTTTTTTTTCATATTTTGCTAATTTTCACTAAACATTTATTTATACATACTATAATTTTTTCTTCCTATTTGGAAATAATAATTTCATTTTAATTTGTCTAGGGAGTGGAATAGTTCAGTAAGTTGTGTGCTAAGTGCCGAATTCCAGAGTTCAAATCCTGCTGTGGCAGATAAAATGTTTAATCTGTTAACAGCCACAAATGAAACCTCCTTGTGCTCAATTAGCCTCTATAAACTTAATTGAGGGAGAAATAACCTGGTGGTTGATTGTGATCTCGGACCAATTGCCTCCCTGCACAACCATCGTCCTAGAAACAATAAAGTCTCTATTAAGTCCTGAATGCATGACCTTCATGGAGTTGGTGGTACAGTTTTTTTTCCAAGGCTTCTTGTATTCCTCTGTTTTGTTTATACTAAAAGTACAAGTAGTAAAGTAAAGTATAAAGTACTATTGTATTTTGAAAGGTTGAAATTCACTTCCTATAATTCTATATAATTTTTTAAAATATTTATCATATAATTTTTATATTTATTTTATGTTTTGGTTGCAAAAAATTCCTAAAGTTGTATTCAGTTCAAAAGCCCTGTTTCTAAATCAGATTTTTAAGTGCTATAAGATGATAGAAGGCTCACATAATTTTTTCAGTTTTTATAGTTTTTTTTTTTAATATATTCGCTTTGATTTGTCCTCGATGTCCCGAGAAGGTCTCATGTGTCCCACCGTTACGTTGAGTTAAAGTGGCTTTTTCCTTCTATCCATAGGCTCTATTTCTTTGGTTCTTACTTATATCAAACCATCAACTCACAACATCAATCTTATATCTATAGTCTCCTACAATTCAAATCCTCTATCCAATCCCAGGGCACAAGATCTCGCCCTTCCGATCTTTATATCCGTTCCCATAGAACCAAAACTTTTGAGCGTTCCTTCCTCGCTCGTTCTATCTCTCTTTGGAACTCACTCCCACTCGATATCCGTCATGCATCTTCTTTAACCTCATTTAAATCCAAACTTTTCCTACATCTTTTAAATTCCCAATCAGATCTTTTATAATCAATAAATAATTTAAAGATATATTCAACTTGATCGATTGATGAACCACTGTAAACATACCTCACTCATAATGATATAATTTTTTTTTGTTACTAGATGCTATCATGTATTCACTGTTTTTTTTTCCATAAGCCTAGTTCTTTTTATTGTAAATTTGTCTGTTTTTTTATTTTAATTTTGCCTAAAATTTTCTGATTATCTACCAAAACATACCTGTTTAGTTATTTACTTTCTAGATATTTTGTAAATATTGTTTTATTCAGATGTAGGCCTTTGGCCAGATAAATATTTACTTAAATATGTTCATCTCTGTTATTCTAAAGGGACCTGGTCTCAGAATAAAATTATTTTTCTATTCTATTCTATTATATATTGAAAAATAGATTAAATAATTTTCTTTAATAACCAATCATAACTAAGAATTATCTAATTATTTTCTCAGCATGAGGTAGAGGAATTTTTTGAATTGATTCAATCTTCTTGGATCTGTTGCAAGTCCTTCAGAAGTTACAATATTATTATAATTTTTAATTCTGTTTCATTAAGTTATACTGTTTTAAAACTTCCAATGTTTTATAGAATTTTAAGATATTATTCTTTGTGTTTTTAAATTAATAATTATATAATCTATTATGGGCATTGTATTAGGAATGTTTTTAATTCTCATATTCATTCTTTGAAATATGGAGGTGCATCCTATAGACCAAAAGGCATGCGTGAAAATTCATGTGTTTTTTTTTTTTTAAACTGCTTTAGCAATGGGTTTTTCGTGGATCAGTATTTAATAAAAACTAATAAAACCAATGTACAAAATTTTTTTGACCCTTTTAATTCAATACTTCTTACCTGTTAGGTAATTATCTTTAATAGTTAATTGATTTAATTTTCTATACTATGTAACCACCCTTGTTTCATTTATACCGCTACCATCCATCAATTAATGATGGAAATGAATGCATTTTTTTCCTTAAATTGTTCAGGATAACGCCAATGTCTAGTTCAAAAAGGATGTAGGGTGTAGGTTGAAACGTGACCTGTAGTCAGTATCAAGGGCGGATCCAGGATTTTTTTCTGGGGGGGGGCACAACGGAACGGCAGATGGGAAAAAAAATCAACAACAACTTACAAATGAACTTGTAGTATCTATAGAAAGATTTCAAAGGTTTATTAAAATATCAAAACAATAGATAATAACACTCATGTTATTTCTGTTATTTTAACAACTATGATCATGTGATTTGCCTATAATTATGCACTATTGTATAATGGATTCTCCACAGTACACAAAAAACTGTCTGGGGGGCCCGTGCCCCCCCTGGATCCTCCCTTGGTTAGTATGGTGCCTTAAATA
Source organism: Arma custos (assembly GCA_037127475.1). NCBI lineage: Eukaryota > Metazoa > Arthropoda > Insecta > Hemiptera > Pentatomidae > Arma > Arma custos. The sequence goes on from CM073763.1 coordinate 6,202,322, forward strand.
TATTCCTCCATTAACATCGAAATTTCTCAGCATCCCTACAGCCTCTTACAGGAGGTTAAAAAAATAAAAAGTCCTCATTAAAAGCACGATTTACGTACTATTTCGAATAGTTCGGTATAGTTTCAAAAAACAAACACTATCTGTACGATATGTAGTAATTCGGAATTCTTTTTATTGGGGTATACACATCTCTATCTCCGCATAAATCGGTGAATATAGGTCTGATACAGTTATAACCCCTAATTTAGTTTAATATTAAAACAACATCGGTATATAGATATTTTTTTCCATCACTGATATATAGAAACGAGTTGTTGAAAATAACTGTTTTGTCCATCTCTGGTATCCATATTCAAGACATTAGACATGAAAGACGCAATATTTGACTCATAGTAGGTGATACCAGAAACAAAAAATAAAGTTTTAATACTAGTAGACTACAATGAAATATATTTTATGATCACTGTTTAAGTGCGATAATGTAGTAATTCAGTAGTTGTTATTTAAAAAAAAATATAATTAACAACTTGGAGGTTTTAATAGGCTATAGCCATCACTACATTTACCCAGATTAAAGATGGGTATCAGTTATTTGATCGTTGTACAAAGGGACGACCTAATAGTTTGCATGGATGAGTTTAGAGACCATCTGATAAATTCACGATGTCATCGCTGAGTTTAGAACTTAGCGATAGACAGCCAACACTAGATAAAGCCCTTGTGAATAAATAAAATTATTTACAACAGAGAACCTTTTTTAAGGAAAATAATAAAATAAAATTTACACATTCTTTCCTGAATTATAAAAGGAAAGAATTTCTTTTGTTAAGTGATTTCGCATATCACTTATCGTTATATTATATTTATTAAGTATTGTATCGGTACAACAATGGAACACAGTATATAAAATCATTCACTTCTCTTCTTATAATACCGTGTGAGGATAATATTAAAGTTCACAAGACACTGAATGATTTAGATTGGAAAATGCTTTTATGATTTTGAAATATTTCTCTTTTTGATGTTCAGTATACGCGTCAAAGGTGACTCAAATAATTTTAACAAAGAGCAAACTCTGAAAGGAAAATTGACTAATGGACTAACAAAAGGTTGAAGGGCTTAATATGTTCTTGGAAGCACATGCCAGCTCATTTTTACAGCCCAAGGTTATTATTCAAACGTCAATATAAATTAATACATATAGAGGCCTTTCTAAAATGCTTGAAGACAGATTAAAGGTAATAATGAAATGCTGCTCTAAGATTTTTCCTTGGTACTCCGAGGCGATCGCGCGTTTCTCACCTTAATGATGAGTTAAAGTGGCTCTTCCTTCCCTTCAGAAGACAATATTTCCTCTGTACGTTCTTATACCAATCAATTAACTCCCAACACCCTTCATATATCTACAGTCTCCTCCAATTCAAATCCTCAGTCCAGCACCATAAAACAAGATCTCTCCTTTCCGATCTCTATATTCGTTCCAACAGAACCAAAGCATTCGAACGTTCCTTCCTCGACCGTTCCATCACAGTGTGGAACTCAATCCCTCCTAACACCCTTCATGCTCCCTCACTATCGTCATTTAAATCCTTGCTCTTCCTACATCTTCTAGCTTTCCAAAAAGATTAGTCATTTGCTTAGAATGTAATATATAGAATAATTCATTGTGTTATTTTGTTTTTTTAGAAGATGTACATGATGTAAAGAAATTGCATGCTAGCTTTATTAACAGAAGTTATGGATTTATCTATTCTCTTTAATTGCTTAATATCTTGTCAAGATTCATACTGTTTATTCACTTATTATTTTTTGTTTAATTATTTCTTTTTAAATTGTTTTCTGTCACTTTTTACACTCTTTTTGATTTGTATCATTCAGCCTTCTGGCCAGATATTATGTTTCCCTTTCTGTTCATATTTGTTATTCTAAAGGGACTTAGACCCAGAATAAACTTACTTTTCTATTCTATTCTATACTTAAATTTTGTTTTCAGTTTGCGGAATATGTTGCAGACGTATATTGCTTAGACTGCCTGGAGGGAATCACCCAGCATCATGTTGCAAGGAACCATATTTTCTCCATAGTGCAGTGGGAGGCCTTTTGTGGCCGATTCACTAGTCTCCTTCCCGCCGACGTACTCTCGAGTTCAATGACAGTGTTAAATTTGCTTAGATGCAAGGAATATTAGGCTATTTGTAATATTAGGCGCACGAGGAGCTATATTTATTTTCCATAAGCAAACCATCCATGAGCCAAACCTTAGGTCTGGAAGAAACACGGATTACACAGAAGATTTTTAATTACGTTAATAATTTGAAGAAAGCAGTAGGATGGATAGAAGCAGTGAAGGAAGAGGCCAACAAAATTGGTGTTACAGAAGAAATGATCTGTGACAAGAACCGCTTCAGGCTACTGATAGAAAAAGCAACCTATGAAGAAGATAAGTCTAGACTTCGACCGAACAGAGTGTGGAAAAATTATCAGACGAGCGGTGGGAGAGACCATAACGCATTGAATAGTTTAAATATGAAGAAATATAGAACAATGTGGCGTTAGTGTTTTCTGAATATTGACGTCAAAGCTGGATGACGTTGGCAAAGCAAATCATAATCTTCTCTCGAGATTATTCCTGTCTGAGCTGTTTTAAGGAGGCTTAAACTAATTAAATAAGAACACAGAATTACGGTGTGAACCCAATTATGTTTCCCCACTAACACAAAAACAATGCAACAAACTGCAACCTCCACAATCGATATCTTAAACACGACAGTATTGCACCAGATGGTAGGAATTATTAAAACTGAACATAGATATATACAACATGGACAATACGCGGTATAGAATTTATATTAGTCCGGAGTGCAGTTTCTATCATGTACTAATCCAAATACCCATAATGGGTGATAGTGGTACAGCTTTTTTATTAAGATTACCATCCCTTAGCTCTAAAATACTGCTCTATCAATATAGAACTTAAATTTCTTTTTGGGTTTCGTAATATTGCTTCAGGAGAAGACAATTTTATTTTATTTTTATTACGAAAAACATAATTGTTCATTGTATTTACATTTTTAACGGAAGTATAATAAACAGTTGTTTGACGTTTTCAACTTAAGTTCTTCTTCTTCTTCGATCCACCTTTAGAATACTCTGTCAGTCAACAGAGACAAAAAAGTGAATACAAATACAAAAGTGAATATTGAAAAACCAAACTCTAGTGATGATTGTATTTTAAATTATATTAAAAAATAAACTATATGATACATATTTTTTATTTTGATTTTATTGTGATTATTTAAATATTTTTATTTTGAAGAGAAAAGATGTGTCCTGGCCGGGATTCGAACCCGGGTCTTCCGCATCTCTAGCGCGGTGCTCTACCAACTAAGCTACCAGTCTATTCTCTACACTGATCCAATATCCCCGTACTCGCAATTTTCGCGATGTATACAAGGGGACGAATGTTCATTGAACATTATTTTAATTAGGATTTGGTTGACGTACCTAAATTTTATATTTATAATTTGTTATTTTATTTTATTGTGAGAAAAGATTTGTCCTAGACGGGATTCGACCCCGGGTCCTCCGCTTCTCTAAATAAATTAAAATAAAGAAATTATAAATATAAAATTGACGTACTTCAACCAGATCCTAATTAAAATAATGTAGTGGTAGTTGCTCGTTTGACTAATTTGTCTCTAGAGACTTGCTAACAATTTGCGATGAATACAGATACTTAGCAATGTTGGTTACATTTGAAATTCCTTCTGTATTTGAATGTTTAATGAGGAATATGCTGAAATGGTGATTGGAGATGGAGTTGAGATTCCACATTACCATCCCATCTGTAAACATATCAAATCTGTTCCACGCAGAGCAGTCGATTACTTGATGAATGATTAATAGCCTATCGATTATCTTCGATTAACCTATCGAAAATACCAACTTCCAAACATTCAATTTAAATAAGTATTATGGAATAAAAAGAACAGTAGATACTTTGAAGATTATATTAAATCGATAATAATGATAACATTTAAACATGAACATGAAGTAAAGGTTATATGTAACTGAAGAAGATCTGACAACAGCTGGAATCTTCTGGTCAGGTGTTTTCAGTGGTTGTCATGGATACGTAGTGTGGACTATATCTTTTAGGAGTATGAAAATGTGTATATACCCTGTATACCTGTATTTTTATTCTAAATGGACTTGTCCCAGAATAAATAAAGAATTTATTATTATTAAAACCTTAAAAGAAAAATATATATACAATGGAAGGTAATGAAGTAGATGTTGAACTATTTGTGCTTGTTTTTACGAACTGTGATGAAGGCTTTGGGTCCAAATCCGGCAGCAGGTAAATTATTCAATCTCTTAATAATCCTCGATCCTGTGGTATCTCCAGACCCTCCTGGGTCTCATCTAGTCTCTACAAAGTGGGTACACTTTTTTGGGGGGAAATATTGAGTGTGATCACTTTCACTCTTTCACGACTGGGGGGACTTGTGGTCTAGGTGTTTAGGTTAATAAAAGTCTCAATCTTAGGTTTATTTTAATAAACTTTATTGCGAGCATAACAAGAGCACATTTTTACAGATTCATACATGGAGGTTCAACTAATGTTACAGTGTTGCCACATCTCCTTTCTTTTATTTAATTTCAAGATTAACATAGATATAAACACATAGTTATAAAATAAAACTGATTGAAACATAAAATGAATTTTCTAAATAGACACAAAATAAATCAACACCACAATTTATACAATTAAAGTTCAAGTCATTCTTCTACCAATCTTCTTGGCTTAATATTTCGCCTTCAATATATAGACATAGCAGGACTCTCTTGTGGATTCTGAGGCGAATGAGCCGGAACCAGCTGAGTCCCATCAGTCTTCGATTCATTACTTTCAGCACTTTCCAAAGTAGGGCAGAAGGACTTCCCGATTTTCGGAGATGGACCGACCTATTTCCTAACTAAGGTTTGCCCATCCTCAGTCAGTATGTAGGACCTAGGCGCTGATCTGGGTTTAATAATCTGGGAGGGCTCCCATCTCCTTCCTGTTCTACGGACCATACTTTCACCCTCATTGAACCCTCTTCTCTGCTGTGATGTTCTGTCATAGTATAGTTTAGATTTTTGCTGTTTAAGCTAAGGATCCTCCTTAACCTTAACGACATTTGGCAGAAGGTTTTCCTTCTGCCAAAAGGCAAAGGAAAATAGTTGGGAACAATGTTCTTAGTTGTTTGCTCTTCAGAACTTGTGCTGGGCTTACTGACAATACTGTAATTGGGCAGTTCCTATACTCCATTAATCCAAAATTGAAATATTTTCCAGATTTGTCATGAGGCTTTTGCAAATACCAACTGCTTTCTCCACCATTCCATTTAATAGTAGCATCTAATAATTATCAATTGCAGGTCACACCTAAAAGGAACAAGATTCTCGAAGAAGAAACTGCCAAAGATAAGACATTACAATGCCTTGTGCAGTACTATATGGAGGGATGGCCTGTCAATCGTAAAGATGCACCTGAAGAAATAAAAGTATATTACAAATTTAAAGAAAAAATTTGTGTAAGTAGAAACTTTTTATTTATGGGCCGAAAGCTGTTGGTGTCTATTTCTTTGAGAACAGGAATATTGGAGAAGCTTCATAGTCCACATATAGGAATCAGCAAAACACAAGCATAAGATATTGGAGATGCGCTACCCCACACCTGACACTTGTATATGATGGTAATAGAATTCTCATTCTTAGGTTTATTTTAATAAACTTTATTGCGAGCATAACAAGAGCACATTTTTACAGATTTATTAATGGAGGTTCAACTACTGTTACAAACAGTGTTGCCACACTATGGGTTAACGTAACAAACATAACTTAGCCCGGCAGAGTGCTCTAGGATTTTTAAAAGGGAGTATAAAATCCGTAGCAATGCCGTCCTTTGGAAAAAAGCTATAACGGGAGTCCTAATCCTGTACGATGTCGGGTACTCGTTAAAAATCTCTAGCCTAATTAAACCTGGATGTGAAAATTTCCCCATTCTCCCTGCGAGCTCCCACTATAGCATCGTTCCATTAATCATAGCAGCATAAAAGTGAAGTTAAATAAACAATACAAACAAAAAATGTCTTTTATCATGTAATGAACCAAAAATCCGTCATGGTCTATAGATGTAACTTTTTTTCTGAAAAAAGAAGAATCCTGAAAACAATCAAGGGAACGATGTGAAAGCTGATGAAACTAGTTTGTATATTTAAATATATTTTAAAATACAACCAACCCTAGTATTCTGTCCTTCTTTGTTTTGTTTTATATATATAGCAGCATAGGCGTAACGAGGGGGGGTTATTGGGGATGTAACCCCTCATTGCTTAGAAGAAATTTAAAAAAAAAATGTAAGTAACAATTTAAAAGAAATAAAAATTTGAAGGATTTTACTTTTTCAAAGTTATTATTTTGGGATTACAGAAGTAAGGGTCAATCATGACAAAAACACAACAAAGAAAGTGCAAACACAGTTATTTTAATGAATAAAAGGTACATTAAAATGACAAACCAAAACGTGATACTGTTTATTTACAATTAATTATGTTATTATAGCGGCAGTAGTGGCATCTAGCGGCAACATTAAGATCGCAATGTGAGAACAGGTTAGACGATTCTTAGAACATAGAAGTAAAGTCTGGATGGGTCTAGAAAGTTCCCTATGCAATTAGCTATAGTAAGTTATCGTGACCAATAATTAAGGTTATTTGTATTTAAAAGCTATTTCTTGATAAAAATAACATATTGTTACGGGCTACTGGGTGTTAAAATGAATTAAACAATTCCTTAATTAAAGATACTAATATTTATTAACAAAATGAAAACAAAGGATACAACTAGACTATTAACAATTAAATTATTAATCTAATATAAATTTATAACAACAATATTCTAAATATTATAATCTAGGCCTAACTCCTATTTAATTATTACAATAATATAAGATATTACTAATTCTAGATAGCTTAACTAGTTACAATAGTTTCTATGAATATTATAAAATTACACTACAATTTATAACTAATAATTAACACTTACAGTTCACTAGTCCACCGACCGTAAGATTCTTCAATTATCACAAACTGACACACAGTAACAAACAGAAACAGTTTATTACACTCGCGAGACTGTTACAGTTCACTGATACACTTATTACACGGGCCGGTTCAACACTGACTAGTTTATCACACTAACACTCACTTATCACAGATCTTGCGTGGTCTACTCTCAGGCTAAGACTGACTGCCTCGAGTTGAGGGGAAGTATTTAAAGAGGCAAGGCCGAACATTCTAGAACACGAAAGGGCCAGACGATTCCGGAATCCTCTTAATCCTTTTCCGACAAAAGAAGACGATCTAGAACAGTCCTAATCCTATTTAAACGTCTCCCGCTGACGGAGTTAAGCCGCTAATCCCCCGCTTCCGCCTTCCTATGTACGCCCGTAACACTATATAATGAAAATAACATTTATAACTTCCAAAATAACATTTATAAAAAATTATAATCTATCTATTTAATTTGAAGCTACATGATTATAGTATAATATAAATTATACCTATATTGCGTGGCACCTTATTTGAAGGGAGTAATATGTAGGAGTGGTTGACTGATGGGGTTTAACCCCCCCATGAGTCAAGTCTAGTAACGTTAATGTATAGCAGCTAATACAATAGTAAGAACACAGTGGTCAGATTTTAACCTCTTGGCATCGAGCTCATCAATACAATCTATAATTCACTACATCCTCGCTTGACTCACCAATGGAAACAAACAAGCCATTGTTTGAATGCCTTCATTTAATTATTAATTAAATAAAGCGAATACTACCTATTGACTACATTAATAATACATTTTCCTGTGTTTTTTTGTCCATTTAACATTACTTTATGGTGGTATGGCTATTCGGTCGGTGCTCCAATGGGAGTCCTAAATTTTGCCTATCCAGGTATACTTAGGCTAAGAATCATTAACTACTGACTGAGCCCGCACAATCTAGGGACCACCATTTCACTTCTCTTTAGTAACAGGTCATATATATTAGGATTTTTTACCCCTTTCAAAATTCCTTCGTCCTTCCGGGCTGCGAACCCGCCATCTCATCAGCCTGTGTCAACATGGACAAAACAAATGTTTGCCTTAGTGATCTACAAACATTAAATTTATAATTTTTGTTTGTGTTACTTCCTAAAAACCTAGGTATCACTATCGACCAAAACCTTTCCTGGAAATCCTATATCACCCAAATATTGACCTTCGGGTCAATTATTTCCTTAAGTTATTCCATCGTTCTCTTCATCTCCTTACACAACCATCCCGTAAACTCCTCGTATCACCACTCACCTTCCCCCACATTGACTACTGTAGCGTGGTATACGGAGGCCTTTCTTAAATTCTTCTAGACATAATGAATTGCTCTTTAACTCTAAGGCGATCCCGGGTGTCACATCTCTATGATGAGTTGAAGTGGCTCTTCCCTCCCTTCCGAAGACAATATTTCCTCGGTTCATTCTAATATTAATCCATTAACTCTCAACACACTTCATATCCCGCCTTTCCGATCTCTACATTCGTTCCCACAGAACCAAAATATTCGAACGTTCCTTGCTCGCCCGTTCCATCACAGTGTGGAACTCAATCCCTCCTAACATCCGTCATGCTTTCACTATCACTATTCACTATCTTCATTGAAATCCTTGCTTTTCCAACATCTCCTGGCTTCCCAAAAAGATGCTCTCTTAGCAGATTAGTCATTTGCTAAAATGAAATTTATTGAATAATTTATTGTGTTATATAGGTGTATTAATTTGTTTTTTTAAGAAAATGTACATCATGTAAAGAAAGTATTACTTGCTAGTAGCTCATGCATTTATAGTTGTTATTGATTTATCTATTATTTTAATTGCTTAATATCTTAACAGGATTCGTACTTTTATTTACTTATTATTGTTTTATTATAATTTATATATATTTTTTATTGCTGTAACTTTCTATACGTGTTATGATTTGTACAATGCAGCCTTCTGGCCAGATATTATGTTTCTATTTCTGTTCATGCTTGTTATTCTAAAGGGACTTCCTTATTCGTTATTCTAAAGGAAGTCCCAGAATAAATTTACTTTTCTATTCTATTCTTTAATATCTAATCAAGTCTGCCACTGAACGAGATTTGAACCCAGCACGTTCCGTCCGCATGGTAGCTCATTGCTCTACCACTGATGCACTCCACTCCCCTAAGTACATAAAAATGATCTACATATACATAAGTACATTTAGATATACTTATATGTATATATTAATTGTCTTATGAATAAGTAATTGTCTTACTTATATGTAAGAAAACTAAAAACTAACTGGATATATATATATTTTCGAAAAACAAATTTAAAAAATGTTATTTCTTAAAAGAAATAATAATAAAAAATCATTCCTTTATTGTTATGTCTAGATCTAGCCCTACGATAAACTACTGAGCCCAAGATCGCGGGTTCGTAGCCCGGCAGGTGGCCCTAGGATATTTTAAAGGGAGTAAAAAATCCTTAGTTACGCTGTCCTTCGGAAGGGACGTTAAACGGGGGTCCCGAGCCTTTAACATGTCTGGTACTCGTTAAAAATCCCTATTAAACCTAGATAGGCAAAATTTAGAGCTCCCAATGCACCATCGTCCGATTAGCCATAGCAGCAAAAAGTGACGTTAAATGAACAAACAAACAGCAAGAACATGATAATGATAAAATAAAACATGATTATCTAATAACATGATTATGATAAAAATAAAAGCCTTGTTTCTATAATTTATAGAATATTTAACGTACCTAATTATGATAATTTTTTTTTTTTACTTACTTAAAAGAAAATAGATTCCATTAATAAAAACTTGAAAAAAAAATCATAATGTTTTGATGATCTACCACCACAACCCGTGAACGGGTCTGGGGTTCAGTACATTATAGAGACAATACTGTTTCATGGACAACGGTTCTGCAAGGAGGTGACTTGTCCTAGGTCACGCTCAACCGCCAGATTTTCCCTCTTATTTTGAGTACCCTTATTGTTATAATATTTTATAGAGGCTGGGTGAGCCCCAGGAGGGTCCTAGATCCTATATGATCCATCTCTGACTGCAAACAGACTAAATAGAATTCTTGCCTGCAGCGGGATTTGAACCAGGATTTCCGGCATGGCAACTCAGTGCTCTACAACTGAGCCACTCCGCTCCATAAAATCGTTCGTTAAGCTAAACAAAAATACAACAATCATCTCAAAATATTCCTAAAATAAAGAAAGAAAGTCCCTCATCTCTGACAAAAAACAAAATCAAATGACTATGAGCAATACAAAAAATGGTCTCGCTTTCAAAACCCTCTATACTTATTTGAGGAAAAACTCCGACGGTTGATGGTAATCTTTGAAAAATCTCCTGCACAACCATTGTCCTAGGAACTGTACAGTCCCTACCAATTATTGAACCCAAAAGACTCTTCATGAGTTGTAGTGTTACAGATCTGGCAGTTCATAGCTAATATTCAATCAAGTTCGTAGCATAAAGTATCTTTGTAAAATACAAGCGACCCAGCCCAACTTTGCTCGGTTAATAAGGCATATTATGCCTACATAATTTGTCTTTTTAATGTATTTTTTTTTATCACGTACCGGCCACTAAGGACCACTTGAATATCATTGGTTAGGCTTCTTTGGGAATCTTGATTTTCTTTCTTCCCATCTCAGCTAATGTACTTTAATATGTAGAAATTATAACAAATAAAAACAAAACCAAAAATTTCTTTTTTTACGAATTTATTATCTTGCACGTTAGATAATTGCACGGGATTAGATAAAGCAGCGTCTTCAGTGAAATACATTCCAACACATTTAAACAAAACCTCGACAAATTATATGCCTAAACCTTCCTGGTGAATCACTCTATCTATTGGTGAAAACCGCATGAAAATCCGTGCAGTAGTTATTGAGTTTACCGCGAACAAACTCGGCCGAGGACTTTGTTTTATAGTATGTATAGATTGTAAATTCTTTCCATTCGACAATAAATAGACTTTCTCTATATAAGTCAATTTTTAGTTAACTAAAAGAATTCGTGAAGGTAATGAATTACATATCGTTCCTGCCATCGCAAAGTATCGAATGCGAAGAGGCATCTATCAGTCACAAAAACAATGTAAAACGAATGTCTTTGGTCTGACTATAGGCACTAATTTTTATTGAACTGTTTTTGTGTTTTTTAATTCTGCCTAAAAGTATCGATTTTCACATTCGATAGTTGGAAATGATAGGGACGATATGTTCAGGGTGCTTTAATGATGTATTAAAAATTACTTTTCCATAATTTAAATATCTGATTTCTATAATTATTCTTGTCATGCATGATTAACTACATTTTTTTTATACGATATAAGTAATAATTGTGACAAATTGTAAAATAGTTTTGTAATATTGATTATTCACTATTGTCAATCCAAAGTTTCTGCTACTAACATGGGCACAATTGCTTTGGAAATGGCAAATTTTGGATGACTGATTCCTGATTGTTCCCAATAATCGATGTTCTATTGGTATGAATTTATGGAATGATATTTCCTCTCTAATAGAACTATTTATTTTCAAATCCCTCAACTACATAATACTAAGATATTAGCGGCGAAACATGAACAATGGCTATGATACACTAGGTATTTTCAAGATATTATGACAAATAAGTTTGTCCATTGTTTATTATTGTATGTATTCCATAAGTTTCTTAGAACTGTTGATGTGAGATGCGCTGGACTTAATTGATTTTTTAAAGGTTTATGGGGTCTTTTCTACGTTCGGACTGCCAGTTTAATTTTTAGTAACGTCTATAATCACCTAGATTGCTTAGCATTAATCATTGAACACCATCTATATGGCATATGCATTGGAGGCAATGTATGACAATAAACATCTGGTTAATTTTTATCTTTATATTTGATTACAACTTAAGATTTTATATTTAAATATTTATGTGGAAGAAAATGGTCCTGGTGGAGATCAATAAATTTCTCTTAGATTGGGAAAAATGTTTATTAAGCAGCCAACGTTTTGACCTACTTTGCAGGCCTTCTTCAGGGCTGTAGCGGGGGGGGGGGTGCCCGGCGTGAGCCCGTCAAATGCTCTAATCACATCACTATCTAACTTAAAAAAAAATTTTCTAAATAATTTTTTTATTTTCAACCCGGACTTTACAGTTTATTAAAGTGTGTAGCTCACGCACAGAGCTACATATCATTTCATTAGTTCTAAATGCTTACTTTGGAAATAAATCATAACTATTAAAAAGAAATGAATAGGGGAAGGGAGAGGTTGTCAGAAACCATTGTTCGAGCTTAGCTTTGATTTTTTTTCTTCTAAAAAGATTTGTTTGATTTTGTTCTTTATACACAAAATAAGGAAAATTAGGTCATGCTCGCAAAATTTATTGATTTTAGCTAAATAAAAATTCTAAAAATCCAAACTCTGTAGAGTATTTAGGACAGCACTGCATGTGTATAATTATGTGTTACTTTTTTTGGGGAATCCATGATTTCTAACCATAATTTAAACTAAATTGTGTCATTAAATTAAACTTGAATTAATATTTTTAACGAGTATTTGGATATGGAGGAGGGCGGACCATTGGAGGTGATCGGTCTAAAGATCAAAGATGTACCCAATTTTAAATATTTAGGAGTATCTGAAATGGATATAGCCCGAAGAACCAGAAAAAAGTGCGAAAAGCCATAGCCATGCTCAATTCCGTACTGCGGAGTATCAATATCCTAAAAACTACAAAAAAAAAATATGATTTTCCATGGAAATCGGGAAAGGGAAGCAACAAGAAGTTTCTAGTCGCGGAGATGGACTTCTGGAGAAGGTTAGCCGGGATTTCTAGGCATTATAGAATACCCAATTTAGTAGTCCGAGAGATAATGGGTACTGACAGTACCATTCTGGAAATAATTACAACTTAGAATAATTTAGATTGGTTTGGACCATAGAACATAGAATAGACTAGAAGCGCTAGCCGGGGCTCGTCCTATGAGTGAGAATGGCACCACCTCATCTACAATCCCCCCACTCCTTTGACCCCCTCATCCCGCCTCATCCCTTCGCATATGTTATTAATCTTTTTATCCAGTGACAAACAATATCTATGACATATTAAATTTATTTAGGTACAGTAAAAACTAACATTGTTCTATTCCATAAGTGTAATAATTCAACGTTTACTAAACAATACACTCTTCAACAAAATTTAAGAGTCAAGTTGTTACATTATGTTTTGGTTGTTTTCTAATTCTCTTTTAATTTCCGTTGGGATCTTTCTGTGCTTTCCCATTTAGGAGAACAAGAGAACAAAAAAAAATATGAAAATACATTGTTGGCAAAAATAAATAATGAAAAAACTTGATCCTTTAATTTTTTTGAGGAGTGCATAACGATTTTTAAGGTTTTATAATGGGTGTAGTTCGTCATATAAGTTCATACGGCAGTTTTAAATTGGGACTTTAATTATTTAGATAACGTAATTTATAACTATTCATTAGGTATTTTTTCTTACAAATATTATATCGCAATTTTCATTGAACTTCAATTTCGTTTGGTACAATTAATTATTGGCCCTTAAATAAAACTGGCTTATTTAAAAAAATCCAATTTTTTGAATGCTGTCATTATTTTTTTTAACATAATGGTACATCCTCGTTTGCGATTTTTTTCAAATTGCAATTCTTTTTTTTGTATCTGTTGGCCTTTTTTGAAGGTTCTTAAGCTTGTTTCTTTTTTCTCTCAGCGAATTCTTGGTTGAGCACAGTTTCTTCTGAGTAACATTAAAACTTGAAGTCATTTGTTCAAATTGGGAAGATGTTTGATTGACTTTATTTGTCAATTCACTGAACTTGTCGTCCGCAAATTTTAGCATTTTTTAAAATTTCTTTTTGTCGGGGGATCGAGCGTTTTTCACACGCGTGGAATCGGAGAGGTGTTCCTTTTAATTGCTCGTCTCTTCTAAAAAAATAAATAATAATAATACATAAATCTATCGTGCTCAAAGTAACTGAAAACTATATTTACTACCTGAGTAACTTACTACCTGAGTAAGGTTTCAGATATTCGGGAAAACTACCAAAAACTGACGGGGCAACGCCATTTTTAGGTTTTACGCAAAATGGAGACGATCTGTCAGAGGCTTTTGAAGTGCTTGGAGCACAACCGGCTGGTTTTGGGCTTGTGTGGGGCTTCCAGTTCTCTCCTCTTATTGCTTGAACCCACGTTTTTCGTTCCATTTCTTCTGACGGTAAGCTAACCCGAAAGAATAAAATACCGAGGTCAAATTAAAAAGAAAAAAAAATTGTAAAAACATTTTTTTCCTAAGAAATATTTCGCAACCTTTTTTTAGGTATTTATAATTAAGTGTTTACTTTGCAATTTTATTGAACCGATAAAAAGATGTGGGTCGATTATTTAAATTCAACACGTATTGTTTTTCTTTAGCATAATAACTAATAAGTAATTGTTAATGAGATCTTTTAATGTTCTTTAAATTCTAAAAGAATATTATTTGAGAAAAAATTGTTTTACATAATAAAAGGAACAATAACGTGTGAAATGTTATTTGAGGTACTGCTTGTTTATCGGACTTTTTTTGTACAGCATCCAAAGGCGACACAAGAAGGCATATTGTAATTAAACTTATAAAACAATAGTAATTCGAAAATAAATTACTAAGGAAGTAAAAAATATCGAACGTAAATCAATAATAGAAACAAAAAAGCATACTAACAATAAGACGATCGTGGCTAGAACAAACGTCGAACGAATGAATAGGCAACAATGGCCCAAGGGGGTTAAAGGAGAGGGGGAACACGCCTCGGAGCTGGTGCCATCCCACAGCTAGCCTTTGCCGCTTCTAGTCTATTCAATGTTCGGTGGTTTGGACATCTACTGAGGATGGAGAGTAATAGAACACCCAAAATGACAATGCACTGGTGCCCTGAAGGAAGAGGAAGATAATGACGACCATGTATTTCATGGATGAACCAAGTCCAGGAAGACATGGCAGGATATGGCCTCAATGAAGGATCATTTCACAGGAAGACCTGGAAAAAATGTTACTCTAAAATTTGGTTGGTGAAAACATCAACTGGGGAAACTCTCGATTTAATTTTTTAATTAAATTGAATTTTTATTATTATTCATGATTGATCCTGTTATTCATTATTCAGGAATACTCCGTGCGTTTGTTTGTAGATAAAATATTCGAGACTGAGATGATAAATGATCTCTAAAAGTTCCGGAAAGTTTATGACAAGCTGTAATACTTCCCATATCTAAGTTATAAATGGGAACTGAAATTATTTCAGAATTATGTCAGAATTAGAGAAGACTAGAAGATAACGTTTTCTAAACTTTATAAACAAAGAAGTTATGAATTATATTAACGTCCAAGTTAGGCTATAGCAAGTTAAACTAGTTTTCAGACATTATTTTTATATCACTCAGAGATAAATCATTATTAAGAGATTAATAAAATGAGATTAGAATGAACTTCGAGCTCTTTAGCTTTCCTCCTTCCTGTTACCCAGCCTTCCTGTAAGCAGATTGAAAAGACAATGGTCTAGGGTCTTGCTGATGAATACGATGCTATTTTATATTAACAATAGTTAAGTATTGAAAAACAGTATGAAACAGTATGAAGAAAAAAAACAGTATTAGTATATTGAGAAAAGACTTTGAGTAGATTAAAAAACCAATCGAGGATGATAAAAATAGAGACAAGTGTAGCGCTGGCTCTTCAACCGGAATGACAAAGAACATTTCCACCGTGAAATGTATAATTACGTTCCAGAGAATGAGCGGAAACGTTGAACTCTGAAAGACGTAGTTTAATGTGTCGGTTAAGAGGAAATTATTGAGAAGAAGATGATGAAGAGCGTAGTGGTGACTACTCAATCCGGTATTTGTTCCGCGGGTTGCCGCTTCGAGTTGAGTCACAAGTTTTAACTGTTTATTCGTTTCGTTTTAAATATTTTCGTATAATACGAGTTACAATAATAAGTAATTATGGGAAGTGTGTATATTTCAGTAATTTTTTCATCTGAAAACGAACGTTTCAACAAACATGTATCATCTTGATCCTCAAATGTTTTTTTTTTTAGATTAATTTGTTGATATCTACAACTAAAATAATATTACAACAAGTAAATCTGCTAATATGAACAAATGACATGAAAAAAACCACTTGTGGCATTGAAAAAAAAAAAACCATCGGTAGCACTCCAATAAAAGTCTATAGTAGAAGGTCTCGAGGCCATCTTCTTTTCAGACGCCTCGGAGGGTTTCAGGAATAGTAAGGGAAGCAAGTCGAGAGACTAGCGGATTCAGGTGTGTATGGAACTTGTCATGGAAGGATAGGTATCTAGTTTGGGCCAAATCAGCAACATATGGGATATTAAGATCATGATGGATGAGTTTGTTTGTGACATAATAAGGAGCATTGAGGATTTTACGATGGATTTTGGATTGTAAGGATTGGATACGAGATGAATTGGATGGTTTAGTAGAGCTCCAAAGCTCAACTCCGTATGTCCAAATAGGTCTGATAACTGTCATGTAAATGAGTCTTTTTTAATTAATTGGGAGCTTAGAGCGTTTGTCCAGTAAATGTTGAAGTAGGCGAAAACGTCGATCAGTTTCTTGTCTTTTCAGTCTTGTATGAGAATTCCAACTGAGACGTTTGTCCAGATGGAGTCCTAGGTAACGTATCTGTTCGACAGGGATCAGTGGAATATTATTTAAGGATACAGTAGGGCAGGGATTCGTAGGTTTACGACTGAGGGTGAAGGTAATTTGATGGAATTTATTTGAATTCTCCAATTTCGACATCATTCTTGAAGGTTTGAGATGTGGGATTGAAGAGATTGGGATGCAACAAATGGATCCTTATTTACTGATGACACGCACGTGTCATCTGCGAACGTAGTGAGGACATTGTTTGGATGGGTTGGGATGCTAGCTGTATAAATCGTGTATAGGATGGGACCCAGGATACTACCTTGAGGAACACCGGCAGTCTGGGTAAAGATTGAAGAATAGGAAAAGTTATGGTTTAACTCGAAATGTTAGTTGAAACTTTTATATCTTGATGAAATGATTACCGAAATCTACTCATTAGAAATAATTACATTATTTTTTTCATACAAATTTTATTTTATTTTTTTTGAAAATCTTAAAAATGAAACGAATAACCACTTAAAACTTTTTCTAGCTCAACTCGAAGCGGAATAGATACCGAATAGTTAATTCTTCTGCCACTTCCTGTCTCCATCTTGAGACCTTGATATTAGTAGCCCAGGTAACTAAGTATTGTGCAATTTATTTTAAATACGTTTTATAACGAATTATAACTAATTACTTTATAGTTAAAAAATTAACAACGTTAAATGACTTTGTTGCGTTTACCTTATTTCCTAATAATTGGAGCAAAACCAATTAATTGGTGACGGAAGACCTATTAATGGGATTAAAAAAATAAAGTTATAATAAAGTTTTAGTATGCAAAACAGCATGTAATTATGAGCAATGATTAAATTTGAGTATTCATTTTATCAAGAAATAAAAGTTCGGAGTATACATTTACGGATGATACATGTTTGTTAAACGTTCAATTCTTGATGAAATGGTTACCGAAGTATACAGATTACCCAAATTACATTCTCTTTTTCGTACTAAAGCTCATGATCACTTGTATTTTTGGAAAACATTAAAAATGAAACAAATAAACAATTAAAACTTTTTGTGACTCCGAGCGGAATAATTACCCCAAATCCTTAGAAATGTAGCGGATTAGAATAAGCCAGGAAAATACGTTCATGTTGGTGATGTATGTGGATAATAAAGGAAAAAAAATTAATAAGGCAAGCTATTGCGGTAATTGTACACAATTCACGTGTAATTGAACTTTTTTTTCTTGACTTAAAATACACTAAGAAAATTATATTTACACGACTGATAAGCAAATGAAAATTGCATTGTGCATGACATAATTATTATAAATTTCATGTTTTTACTGGTAACAATTCCGTATTAAGCCGAAATTAGAAAAACAGTTATATCATATTTTAAAAATCCTGTACCGCAGTACGCTGGGGTTCAGTACATGGTAGATACTGTATAATGGTTGTGCAGAGAGTTGATTTGTCCTAGACCCCCCCCCATTTTTGGTACCTACTTTATAGGCGCAGGGTGAGCCCCAGGAGAATCCTAGATCCCATAGGATACAACTTCATCCGCTAACAGATCAAATAAGTCTTCCAGCGAGCGGGATTTGAACCCTACTACTATTATTACTATTATTACTAGAATGGATTACTATTATTACTATTATTACTAGAATGGAACCACTGTCCACCAAACGGCGGACCAACTCTCATTTCACAAAGTACAGTTGAACCTGGATAAGTGCAATCTCTTGGTGACAGAATTTCAATTCCTCTTATAGAGGTTTTATACTTAAAGAAAGTTTCACTTTTCCAGGCCATTAAGGTTTCGTGTACCACTAAAAGAGGTTCTCAAACAACTTTCAATTTTTATAAATGTAACACTTTATTACCTGTGTATATAAAAACCACTTAAAAACCATAAATATATAAGAACATGACAGGGGGGGGGGTTAGAATATAGCAACAATAGAGAACAAAAATAGGTTTGATTGGATAGCGTACTTAATGTTAACACTTTAAGTATCAATAAAAAATAAAATAAATAAAAATAAAAACCATATATCCCTTCACCTTTTCTTAGTGAAGTGGGTATAAGTTATAAGGTTTAAGTATTGGTTGAAGCTTTTCAATTCAGAAACGACATATCTGATATTCCATTACCATGATATGATTTACCAATTATGAAATCAATTCTTTGCTTTACCAATACTCAAATTATTATTTTTTTGAACTCATCTGGTTTAATTTTGACAAGACATGGAACTTTCAAATACCTTTGGAGTTATGAAATTGTTCTTTTGAAGGAGTAACATGTTACAAGGAATGAATGTATGTTAATGGGAAAAGACTATTAATTAAATAAATGCCGTTGATGACTATTATAGATTACAGGACTTCAAATTGTTACAAACATAACAAAAATTAATACTTATTTAAATATAAATTTTACTGTAGATAGCATTGTAACCTTTTATGTTGTATTTGTTATTTGAGTACTACCACTGAGTATTTTCTCAACTTGTCTTTATCCATGCCATGTATCACTCATGCCATTTACTTATTGTATTTTTATAATACAATTGCAAATTTCAATGAATAACTTAATAAAAAAAAAAATCACTGAATGGTTTTCGATGAAGAAAAACCGGTAATTATTCCGCAGATGGTCGCTTGGAGTAGAGTCTTAACAAGTTTTAATATTATATAATTCGTTTACCTTTTAATATTTTTTAAAAATACAAATTATCATGAGCTTTAGTATAGCAAAGAGAATGTAATTATGGGAAATGTGTTTACTTCGGTAATCATTTCATCTAGAAATGAACGTATCAATAAATTTATAACATCTTTACTTCGAAATTTTAGTTGAAACTTTTTTCTAGATAAAATTATTGGCAAAATATATACATTTCCCATAATTACATTACCTTTTCCATACTAAATCTTATGATATTTTAGAAAATATTAAAAATGAAACGAATAAACAGAAGTTATTATAACTCAACTTGAAGCGACAACTTGCGGAACATATACCAAAAAACCATTCATAAAATTCATTGAAGCCAAACTGTTGTTAGTTGTACATTTCAGTACAATCATAACTTTCATCTCTACATGAGATATAAGATAGCCGAAGGTGACTTTCTCCTGAGGTCTTGAGCCTCTTGCAGCATCCGGTAGGTGGCGGGCCTGTAGCAAACAAGATGGCCGCCTTAACTCAATTAGTATAGTTCTGATCTTCGTAGCGTTCGGTCCAGTGAAGTGTTTCTGCTCAGTGTTGTCTCGTTTCATCTGTGTGTTCTCTTCACTACCAGTTTCTTTCTCTTTTAATATCAAAGCCCATCTTCGAGTGTGCAAGAGGATAACCTTCAGAAGAAGAATCACCGGAGACTTCGACAGTGGATATGCGAGACACCTCTGTTCAGTGATCCATGTAGTTCATTATGTACCTGTTTGTCTTCGTCCTCGCATCCTATGGAGTCATCAAAGGTGGGTACCCTAAACTTTTATTACTATTTTTTTTATTATAATGGATTTAACAGTTTTTATATTTCCTCTTCCGCCTGTACAGTTGGAGTAACGGTATCGCATCAACTCTTGTCTCACATCCTTCTTTCAACAAAACAATACTGGCATATATTTTTTCGTATTATATTATTATCGTCAGAATATTATTAATAATTAAAATTATTATAAATAAAAATCTTCATTAAAAATTAATAGTAAATCTATTGAATTATCAAATTTATTGACAAGTACTTGTTTTGAGATTAGAAAAAAAAAAGTTTCATAGAATTTTAAATAACTTAACCAATAAGACAAATTTAAAAATAAAAACTTTTAAGTAAAAATGAAAGTAATTTTCTCTTTAGCATTTCATGCATAGAAATTCATTCTAAAAGAATTATGAAATAATAAAAATAGCTTGTTTTAATATTAATTAACCAGATTTTTTTTGTCTTTGTTTACTTACAACATTAATATCTCTTCTATATTATAGTTAATATGAATATTATGCATAATTAGTTATAGTTAGAAAGGTAGTTATAATTATTATTACACATAAATATGAATGTAATATTTTTTCATTATATATTTTACAAAAAAAAAAAAAGAATAAATGAAATTCCTTTCGAAATACTAGATCAATTTTGAATTTTTAGTTATTTTATGGGTTTGCGATTTTGATTATTTAATCAATTCTTATTATAAAATTTATTTCGTTTATTTTATAGTATTTAAAATTTATTATATAGGATTTATTCACAACAAATACTATGTAAATTCACTTATGTAAGGTATAGTTTTTTTATCATATTGGAAAAAACAAATTTTAAAAAAAGACCAAGGCTTTATAACGGAATTATACTTATTTAATGTTTTTATACATTAAAATATATTTCAACGAAATTCGTAACGAGTTGTATTCTGTAATACATAAATTATACGTAATTATTCTATTATTACACACTATTTATGTAATAATATGGTTTCATATGTTATTAATAACTAACAAGAGCCTTTTTAAATATTACTGAAGAAAACTTAATAAGTCTTGAACGTTGCAGCTTTCTGCAAATTATAATTTAAGTGATATTACCTTATTTATTAATTATTTACTCTTTTTTTTACAAGTGCCATCCAAATTTAAATGAATATTCATTTTTTTCTGATTGAACCGAGCAAAAAAAAATTTCTTATTGCTTATATGCTACTTAATTTTTTTATAAATTTATTTATTCATATATGATTGTTTTTATTTTTATTTTAGAGCATTTATTTATTGGATTATGCTGTTTCTTTTTTACTTTCATATATCACTTTGTATTAAGGTCAATTTAATTTAATAAATTTATCTGAATATATGTCACTCCTTCAACAGGACGACATTACTAAACAATTCTCATTTTAGAATTAAGCCTTCAGTAACAATTTCAATGGTTGAGGTTTTATGGGATCATGACATAAGTTCAAAAGTATATTAGTTGTAATTGTCTAATGTTAAATAATAGAATTTCAAGACCATCATTACATTAAGAATACTTGGTTTTCAATACCCACTAATTTTTAGCTCACATTGAACTTTCAATTACCTCTATGTAAAAGTTAGGTTTTTTTTTAAGTTAATACATTGTTCTTGTGAAAGAGCGATAAATGGTATATCTTTGAAACCTGAACTAGATTTAAGTTTATATACATTAAATATTACTATAAAAAATGTTCTAGTCAATACACAATTACAATACCTACAATATAGTTTTCACATGTGATGTTATTTTATACATAAATTTCGGTTAATTATACAAATATCAATCTTAATTTCAATTGAATATTTCATATAAATAAAAAACAAAAGATAGATTCCAGTGTTTTATGGATTTAAAAGAGAAATCGGTGTGTATCCGCGTGCGAGTTCTAAGCAGGAATTCAAACGTGTTTGCTATCTCTCGAAACGGAACTCTTGAGTGCTCAGGTGTTCTCAATGAAGTGAGCAGGTGAGGTTTCCTGGAACTTGGTGACGTCAAATGGTGAAACAACGCTCGTGTGATTAATGATCGAGGAGGCTGTGAGAGTGGATACAAAGATCAAGGTCCCCAAATCGTTTCGGAAAAAAAAAATCCTTTTCTTAAGGATACGTCATTTTTGCTTGGTCTGAAACTAGTGGGTTTGAGTGGGAATGAAGTTTGTTATGAAAAAATTGATATCGGATTCGGGCCAAATCACCAACAAATGGGACATTAAGGTCATTATGGATTACTTTGTTTGTAATAAAGTAAGGAGCATTGAGGATTTTACGAAGGGTTTTGGTTTGTAACGATTGGATACGAGAGGAATTCGATGGTTTAGTGGAGCCCCAAAGCTCTATTCCGTATGTCCAGATGGGTCTAATGATTGTCATGTATATGAGTCTTTTGTAATTAATTGAGAGTTTAGAGCGTTTGTCTAGTAAACGTTGAAGTAGCCTGAAACGGCGAGCTGTTTCTATATGATATTAATTATGAATATACAGGATATTAAGATCATTTAAAACAGACAATTTCAATAAATTTTTGCGATTTACAACCTTGCTGCAAAGTTTAATTTAAATTAGGCTCATATTTAATCTCCGGCTCCTCAGCCTACATAACTATGAAAGGAATATTTTATAACCTTATAAAAAAAAGTCATAAAAAAGAATTGGATTCTTAAAAAGCCTCATAAAAATAGCTCATAAAATACTTGGTTGTGACATTTTTTTGAAAAAAAAAAATATCCTTCTAAAGAAAGACTCATTATCAAAATTCCTCCATAACAAAGGATGCATCTAATTTAATCTTCTTTAAAATGAACTCATCTTCAATGCTATATATAAAGTATCTACTGAGCCAATCCTGATCCTAGATAAAATATATAAGTCGTTCAGGATCAAAAGTGGATAACTCAAAAATTTCAATAATTGACAATTGCCCATTTTCACTAGTTTAGTCAAGCAATTTTGTCTGACACGAGACTTTTCTAACTTATTTTCCATCGTTTTAGTCTGGTAAAATACCGAAAAATGTGAAGAAGGGAATTTTTGAGATTTATATTTATCCGCTTTTGATCCTGAACGCCTGATTCTGAATAATTATGTACTTCTTATCTTTACTCATTTTTACTTAAGGAGATTGTGCTTACTCCTTTGCGACAGAATTGTGCTAGAATAAACTTTATAGAGTTAGGCTACTATGGCTGTTCGGGCGATGCTACAGTTAGAGTCCTAATTTTCGCCTTTCCTGGTCTAATTAGCATTGGTATCTTTAACGAACACCTGATACCTCGCAGGCTCTGGACTATCTTAATACTTCCCTTCCGAAGGACGGCAAAAATAGGATTTTTCACTCCCTTTGAAAAAGCCTATGCGACCTGCCGAGCTGCGAACCCACAGTCTTGGGCGTAGGATCATGTTAAGTTAACCACTACAGCACAGGTGACCCCACAATGTTATTTATCCCTGTTATATAGCAATCTAATAATAATTTCTTTCTACTGACTATAACGAATGAAGCCCATAATAAATATCTTTTAATGTGGATGCAACTGGACTATATATTTGTAATTATTTCATTAATTTGGTAAAACCATTTTCCAGTCAATTTTATTTATTTTGAAAACGTTTCGAATACATAGTCATTTTCAATTTTTCCTTTTTTTTCATAAGCATTACTTAATCTGCTTATAAGTCCATATTAGTATTGTCATTCTACCAATTCTGTAATTTAACAACATAAATAATATAAAAAACAACAACGATACAATAAATACAACAGTTATAAAAATACGTCCTGAAAGACTGTAATTAAGTATAGATACCTTTATATAGATGTCTATAATTTTAAAATTTCTTACTTTACTTGGAGTTTCATTATTCTCCATGGTCAATTTCTAATCTTTAGACTGTAATAATATATTTTATTTATACCTTAAAAAATATATAAAATTCCTAAAAGTATGCTAATACAATCGAGCTAATTATTTTTAAATTATTTTATTAGTTTAAATTAATCTTTTAAATTTATTTTTTTATTTAAATATTTTTAAATTATTGCATAGTGTGAGTCTTGGATATTAGAAACAATATAGTGAGGTACTTGTGATAGGTTATACTTAGAGTTCTCTATAAGAGCTTCTTGTTTATTTATTATCTTTTTTTTAATTTTAATATAACGGATGAATATATTTTACTAATTTCATTTGATTCTTTTCTATCATTTACTACATTGTCTATATTATCATTTATATACAAAGCTTCTAAAAATATTCTCTTTAACTTATTTTTTTCTCTGTGCAAAATACTTGGTTTTTCGAAATCAAATATTCCAAATTAATGAATTAATTATTAATAATAAATATCTTAACGATACAAGACGTTCATGATCCTACTTGGTTCATTAAGAAGTCATCAATGGTAGAAGCTATATAATTGTGCCTTTTCATTTGCATTTCATTTTTCTATATCCTTTCAGTGTGTAAAGTGATGAGTTGATATGCCGAATTTTACGAGTTTAAATCCGGCTTTGGAAGAAAGATTATTTGATCTGTTGTTAACAACAATGGACAATGTGGCACTCACCCAGCCTCTATAAGTAGGCACAATTAATTAGGAGAAAAACCTGGTTGAGCATGATCTCAGATAAATCATCTCCCTGCATAATCGTTGTCCTAGATATGTTACAGTCTCTACCATGTTCTGAATTCAAGATACTGCATCGGTTGCGATAAATCGAAATTCGGTAATATTAAATACGGTACGCGATGATGTTTTTTCAAGTGTGATCCTACTATAATAGCCCTGAAGAAGATCTGCAATGTGGGTCGAAAAGTCGACGTCCAAATAAACTCTTCTCCATATTCAAGAGAATTTTTTTACCTCCACCGGAACATTTTCTTGATATAATTTTTTGTGACATCAATTAATAATTTACTCGCCGAATAAGGAAGTTTTTTTAAATTTTAATTTATTGAAATTTACAACTATAATAATATTACAATATGTAAATCTGCTAATATGTACAATATGACATGAAAAATACTTGTGGAGAAACTACCCACCGGTAGCACTCCAATAATGTTCTATAGTAGATGGTCTCGAGGCCATCTTCTTTTCAGACGCTTCGGAGGGTTATCAGGAATAGTATGGGAAGCAAGTTGAGAGACTAGCGGATTCAAGTGTGTATGGAGCTTGTCATGAAAGGATAGGCATCTAGTTTGGGCCAAATCAGCAACATATGGGATGTTAAGATCATGATGGATGAGTTTGTTTGTGACATAATAAGGAGCATTGAGGATTTTACGAAGGATTTTGGATTGCAAGGATTGGATACGAGATGAATTGGATGGTTTAGTAGAGCCCCAAAGCTCAACTCCGTATGTCCAAATATGCCTGATAACTGTCATGTAAATGAGTCTTTTGTAATTAATTGGGAGCTTAGAGCGTTTGTCCAGTAAATGTTGAAGTAGGCGAAAACGACGAGCAGTTTCTTGTCTTTTCAGTCTATAAGGAAGTTAAGTATTGTTTTTCCTGTTTCTATGTATATATTTTTTTAATCACGAACTCTTAAAATTATAAATATACATCCGTATCCGGTTTATGAAGAGGTTGCAACCTTGCTTGATCGGAACCAGTTTACCGGATGATGTTTCTAAATCCTGTTTTTATAAATATTCTTGTTGGATGGAATCCTGTTTTAAACGGTTTAATATCCGATGTTAACCAACTCCACAAGTCGGAGTAATAAAAATAATAAAGATTAGGAGGATAAAGTTGTTTATTTTATCGCTTGGGCGACATTCTTATCTTTATGGCCACTGTTAAGGTTTTATCTTAGAATCACATCCATGTATAGCTACTAGAGAAGTATAACTCCGATATTCACACAGGCGATGCATCTGAATAATTAGTAAATATTTTATTTAAAACTCCATATCCATGTTGATATTTTTATTTGTACTCAGTAGTTGTTAAGGAAGAACAATTGAGAAATATTTTTCCGACCATGAACGAAACCGCTTATTTTAAATGAAATAATTTCTCATAAAACATTTTTGTTTATAATGCAGTAAAACCTCTATTATCCGTCACTCTCTGTTAACCGTCACCTCAGTTTGAGAAAAGAAAAGAAAAAAAAAAGACGTATATATATATATATATATATATATATATGTAAAGGAGATAGTTGGGGGGTGCAGTCAATAAGAACACAGAATAAGTCAAGTACTTATATTATGTGCCGACGTTTCGACCTACAGTGTAGGTCATCTTCAGGGCTAAACCTTAATCTGTCTTACTTTATTATTTTATTTATTTTCATTTTCTTTTCATTATCAATAATTTTATTATATCTGTCTTTATCTTAATTTTATTATATTCTGTCACTATTTCAATAATTATATCTGTCACTATTTCAATAATTTTGTTATATTTGTCTTTATCTTAATTTTATTATATCTGCCATTAGTTTAATTCCTTTTCATTATCATTAATTTTTTAAATCTGTCTATATCTTTATTTTATTATAATCTGGCTCTTTTTTAATATTCGTTATCTTCTATCTTGTTATCTGCCACTTTTTATTTTTCTACATTACTTGTCACCATATTTTTGTTACTGTACATTTTTTATATTTTTTACATTTTTTGTTCTGTTTGTTTCTCTGTTAGCCCTGAAGATGACCTACACTGTAGGTCGAAACTTCGGCACATAATATAAGTACTTCACTTATTCTGTGTTCTTATTGACTGCACCCCCCAACTATCTCCTTTACATAAGATCATCCAGTCAACTATTTTCATCTCATACATATATATATATATATATATATATATATATATATATATATATATATATATATATATATAGTTTGGTTGCTAAAGTCATAGACGTCGGCTAAGAATAAGTCGGGTACTTGTTTTCTTAAAAGTACGTATAATAATGTCGGAAAAAAAGACAAAGGAAGAATTTAGATCTCGCCACTAAGTTTGAAATTGTAAAACGTTTACGAAAATGTGAAAGTGTTTCAATCATAGCAAAAATCTATGTTATTCTTCGGACGACAGTTAATGATATAAAACGTACGGGGGACCCCTAGAGTATGTCCCTTCTATATAATCATTTAATGATTAATAAGATGGGGCATACTACGTTCGTGCTCGAGGAAAGAGCTAAACTCCACCTTTAAATTGATATTAATTTCTCAAGAGGGAAATATTGGACATACAATGATTGTGCTTCTAGCCATCGATGTACGTAATTATTATTTAAAAAAAATAGTTTTACTACCTATGTATACCTTATTAGTACGTAAATAAGTTACGAGTACATATATAATGTCGAATGATTGAAATATATTGTTCAATTTATTTATGTATATATATATATATATATATATATATATATATATATATATATATATATATATATATATATATATATATGAGACATATGACTCACTGCCATATCCATCTATTTCCCAAATCCGTCACCATCTTGGTCCCATACCCTGACGGATTATCGAGATTCTACTGTAATCAGTTATTTAATGAAACTACCAGTAAAGTACCTTGGGTTCAGTATATGGCATAGACTGTAATGTATCTATGACAGCAGTTGTACAGGGAGCTGAATTGTCCGGGATCATGCTCAACTGCCAGGTTTTTCCTTCTGGTAAGGGTATACTCTTTATAGAGGATGAGTGAGCCCCAGGATGGTCACCCGATTACACTGGAAGCATCCGTTAACAGATTATATTATCTGCATATATCGGAATAGAACCATGGACTTTCGGCAACTCGAAGCTCTGCCAATGAGCCAAAGTTCCAAACCCTCCTTTGTTTGAAGAAGACATTTATTTTTTTTGCCATATTTTCAGCATGGATGATTACTCAAGTTACTTTGGTAGAAAAGGTCAACAAGTAGCTGGATTTAGGAAGTAATAAAAGATTAAGAAAGAAATAATTTAAGGGAAGACGACTCTGTGGACATAGTGACTTTTTGGAAGTAGATCTTGATTATGGAGGGATTCTAGGGAAGAGTAAAATCGTAGAATCCCTGGGGACGAAATGGTCCGAGAACTAGAGAAAGCAGTACATTCGGAGAATGTATATTGGACAGGACTGAAGAGAAAAAATCAGGATGGGAGGAACTGAAATTGGCACATGGCCCATAGTAGGCTTCATCGAGAATCAGTTATATAACTTATAGTTTTTAGTTATCTCTTTATTACTTAAGACTTTTTTAAAGGTTTTTAGAAGAAAAAATGTAATGAACAACAACGTGTATTGGGGTCACATGTGGTCTAGTGGTTAGCGTAACAAACTACTAAGCCCAAGATCGCGGGTTTGTAGCCCGGCAGGTGGCCCTAGGATTTTTTAAAGGGAGTAAAAAATCCTTAGTTACGCCGTCCTTCGGAAGGCACGTTAAACGAGGGTCCCGAGCCTGTACGATGTCAGGTACTCGTTAAAAATCTCTATTAAACCTGGATAGTCAAAATTTAGAGCTCCCAATGCAGCATCGTCCGATTAGCCATAGCAGCATAAAGTGACGTTAAATAAACAAACAACTACGTGTAATTTGATTAACCAAAAATCAATTCTATACATCAAGAAATTAATGGAGGATGGAGATAGTTGAGGGGTGCAGTAAAAAAAACAAAAATAAATAAGTCAAGACTTATTTTTTATTCGCTTTTTATCACCCACGTAGGACTTGGGACGTAAGACCCCTCGCTGCCATGCTCTCATCCACATCCTGCAACCATCTTTTTTTGGTTCTTCCTCTTTTCTAAATATAATAATAATGGAGCTGCAAACCTGTGGGGCCTACAGAACCTCCTGGGATTCACCCGGCCCCTTAATTTTGGGTTACCATAATTGGTGGTTAATTGGCGGTTGAGAGTGATCTAGGATAAATAACCCCCCTACAAAACCTTTATCCCAGAACAGTATCTAGCGTTTCGGCAGAAGACCCATCACAGGTTGTGTGGTGCAGTTTTTTTTTTATTGTTTATTTTATAGCTTTGTGGTCTTCTGAAAAAGTGGGTGACTTTATCCTAATCCTTTATAGATAAATTACCTGGAAAAAAGTATAGAATACTTTCTCCTCTCCTTAAACTTTTAAATATCTGACTAGTCGAAGTTTTTACAGCATATTAACCCATTTCTAAACTTTTAGAACTCGTTATAAAAGGTTTTCCCACTCAATAGCAAGGGCTAAATGATTTTTTTTTATTAATTAACATCTTTGACTTCGGCAAGGGAGGCTCCAGGATTTTTTTCTGGAGTGGGGCACAACGGGAAGACGGGAAAACAAAATCAACACTTACAAATAAAGTTGTGGTATATATAGAAAGATTTCAAAGTTTTATTAAAATATGAAAACAATAGTTTCACATATGTTCTTTTTGATATTTTAACAACTATGATCATGTGATTTGCCTATAATTATGTACTATAATGAATTCTCCACACTCTCCACAAACAATGTCTGGGGTGGCACGTGTCCCCGGACCCTCCGCTAAATCCGCCCTTGGGCTTCGGGGAGGTGGAAAAATAAATTAAAGTATGAAAATATCGAATGTCAGTCTGCTTCTCAGAAATTATTTTCCTTAATATTTTTATCCCCCATAATCTTCTCTCCGTTTCTGAGCAAGTTTTCTCAAGTGATAATTACTATATAATTTTTAATTATTACTTTTTTTCGAATTTCCCTCGAATTAATAAATTTAGAAAGTTATAAGGAACTTCTTTCTTGAAATGAAGGTGAAAATGATTACCTGGGTGCTGGGTGCTGGGTAGGTCATCTTGGGTTGCATGAAACCAATAATAAAAACTATGTATATATATTCTTCTATCTATCATGGAAATGATTTTTTGAAATTATATTAATATAAGGACCAGATTTTGCCCGCGACTTCGCCCGCGTTGATTTTGAATAAAAATCGAATTTGAGTTTAAACGGAGAGTAAATTATGAATTCCATATTATTCACAATGACTTAAATCATTTGTCAATTCAGCCATCCTACCAATTCTTATCCCTTTGTTGATGGATTTTAATAAAATGTCCAATTAAATATTAAATGGCATAATTACAGAACTTTCGATGTGTTTTCAGTAGAAATCTACTATGTAATCTCTTGAATCGAAATGGATACTGGGATGGTATCAGGGGTATCATGGGATAAAAACAGTTTCTCTTCGACCACTTCCCGTAATTACAGTTGCTGCTATATTTTTTTTCAAAACGTTTACCTGTAGTCTAGTCCCATTGCACAATTTTGGAGGTTTTAAACTTCAAAGTAGCATTACAGGTGTAGGAGTTGATTTTCAAAAATTAAAAAAACAAGTAATTCTTTGTTTTTAATGTAGAAGCTAAATCTAAAATTTCATGATGCTGCTTTTTTAAATAACGTATTTTTATTAAAAAAGTTTTTCACCCTTTTCACTCTCTTAGGGGATGAATTTTCAAAATCCCATTCTTAGTGCGCGTTGGTCTTATAAAATGTACTTATTGTCCAAATTTCAAGTCTGTAGCTCATGCCGTTTTGGCTCTGCGATGGTCTGTCAGTCAGGACCAATTCTTTTATATATATATATATATTATATATATATATATATATATATATATATATATATATATATATATATATATATATTATATATGTATATTAACCGATTGCTAAAAAAACTACTTTATTAGATTTAGTAATAGAAGCAAATAATTAATTTAAAGTAAAATAATTAAAAACAAAACAATTGATGAACAGTCCTTTATTACCTGCACTGAACATTTTTTAAACTGTCACTTACAATGAATAAGAAAACAATCAAATTACAATCAGTCATATGTATATAATTATTTAAATTACAATGTTTACAAATATTTAAATTACTATAAATTTGATCTTGTTTACTGATTTTTGAATGTGTGTAATTTGTTTTCCCATTTTTAATTATTAAAATATTGGAATCCACAGTGTACATTTTTCTTTTTTTCCGATATGATCACTGTTTAGAGCACATGAATATCCCAGTATTACGAAATCATAGATTTTCTGTTCCTATAGTTTATCATTTAATTAATCTTTTTATACTCATCTATTTTCTTCCGTACTGAACAGGATTCACGACTATGTAATTTCTCGTGTACAGAAAATGATACACCAAGGATCCCGGCCAGCCTTGGTACGACTCCAAGAAGCGTGATTATGTGGATATTCTTCAAGGTTAATTCTGATATATATCACACACAGTGAGATGATTTAGAAAATAATCATAAACAAGGATTATATAATAGATCTACCTCATTCTGCTTATATTGGATATAAAAAATAAAAAAAATATTCATATAACATCATACAAGACTGAAAAGACAAGAAACTGCTCGACGTTTTCGCCTACTTCAACATTTACTGGACAAACGTTCAAAGCTCCCAATTAATTAAAAAATACTCATTTACATGACAGTTATCAGACCTATTTGGACATACGAAGGTGAGCTTTGACACGGCATTGGAAAAAAAAGGAAAAGACGATTGTGGGTGAAGGGTTGGCTATTGGACAGGGGTAAGTCCATCCATTTAAAGTTAATCAACGAGATTTCAGTAAAGGTACAATCAGATTACTATAATTATTTTCGGATGAATGAAAAATTATTATTTATGGTTTCTCCTCATATTAAAAAACAAGATACAAATATGAGGCAATACGCTCAAAACAGTGGTTGACAGTTACCCTACGCTTTTTAACAACAGGCCGAAATTTTGAAGACTTGAAGTTTTCAACAGTAATTTCTCCAGCAGCCATCAGTCGGGCTGTGATAGAAACCTGTGAAGATCTCATTTTGACACTGAAAAACTATATAAAGGTAAATAAAAATAAAATTAAAGTAAATATAAATATTTTTCCATATACAATACACAATTTTACTTATAAAATTAAGTTCCATCCTGTTGTTATAAGAAGAAAAGTGAAGTTTTAAGAAAAAAAACAGAACATAAATCATTTAAAACTTTTGAAAAAGGTGACTGTTGCACTCACAACTACAAAATACCGAAACGGGAATACACGATCAGTATTAATGACAGTATCACCTCCCCTACGCTGGGTTGGATAGAGGAATGATGGAGTGAACCATCACTCATCAATGACCCACTCAGTACATCAGTATTGCCATTACACGATCAGTATTACTGACAGTATCACCTCCCCTACGCCGGGTTGGACAGAGGAATGATGGAGTGAACCATCACTCATCAATAACCCACTCAGTACATCAGTATTGCCATTACACGATCAGTATTACTGATAGCATACTGTACTATGTCAGTAATACATATGGGCCCCTTCTGCCAAATGTCTCATTGAAGCAGAAATCATATGCTTAGTGAATTCATTAAATAATGCCATGAAATAAAATAAAAAGTAAGGTCAGAATGGTAGGATCACGTTACGTTAATACAATAAAAGAACAACTACATAACTCAAAAAATGGCATTTCTGAGTTAAACCTTTAGTAGCAATTTCATTCGGTTGTAGCTTTTTACTTTAGAAACGATATATCGGATATTACATTTTAATAAAGTCATATTTTGAGTTGTATCATATTTGAATTCGTAGTCATGTATATGAGTCTTTTTTAATTAATAAGGAGCTTAGAGTTTTCCTCATAGTTTATTTTAAAATATAGATTTTTATTCTCCTTTAAAGAAAGTACATCATAAATAAAAAATTGATATTTTTGAGCTAAGCCTTCAATAGCAATTGTATAGGTTGAATAATTTTTAATTCAAAAACGACATATCTTATATTCCATTCCCATTTTTTTTTTATATATAAAGTTGAATTGTTTCATGTTTGAACTTGAAGTTCTATGGGAATTATGAAATAAGTTAAAATCAAAAAAGTTTCAGCTTTTAAAAATTTTGTAATGTTTAATAAAATAATGCAATACCACCTTGCAAACTAGGAATGCTTTGCTTTACCAATACCCAATGTTGTATTTTTTAACTCAAATGGAACTTTCAAATACGTTTATTGAAAACTAGTTTTTTTTACTTATAACATTCTTTTGAAGGATATGTGACGTATGTAAGTTTAGTGAAAAGACTGATTTATTATAATTTTCTTTATTAAAATAAAAAAAAAATTCACATTGTTTTCTTCAAAGTAACGATATCGGGAAGCGCTAGAGACAATCAAACAATTCTTCATAGCACTGATGAAACTCTTATTCTGGAATAGCCTTATTATGGTCACGACTTTGAATATTCTCCAATATCATAAAATGTCATCCAAGATTTTTCCCATTTGGCCTTGAGTTCGAGATCGCGGACTCAGACAAGATTTCTAGAAGGTGAAGGTCTTCTGCTGTGAGACTCGTCTTCGATTGATTCTCTTCTTTATGAATATTCCTTAAGCCACCTAAAAACTTATTGACAAAATAGCCTAAATAGGCTTGGCGCAGTTTTTTCAAATGTTTTCTTATAGATTGATAGCACTAAGTTGTTCAAAATCAATCTAACTTATTTTTCGAACGCACTAAAAAAAGTTTACTATGGACAACACAAAAAAACTAGTATGTGATTTGTAAACTTGTACTGGACAGGCAGTTTACAAACCGAACAATAAATAACATTTAAAAATTATTTATTGAAATTTACAACTATGTTATAAGAATTAAGCAAGTAAATATAATGAATGATAAACAATGGGATGAGAAACTACTCTGTGGTAGCTAGTACTCAAATAACAAATGCAATTTAAAAGGGCATGAGACCATCTTTTTTTCAGACGCCTCGGAAGATTATCAGGAATCGAAAAAGTAGCTAGGTTTGGAACTAGTGGGTTCGAATAGGAATGATTTTTGTCACTAATGGAGTGGTATCGACTTCGGCCCAGATCGGCAACAAATGGGACATTAAGGTCATTATGGATGACTGTATTCATTAGAATTGGATGGCTTAGTGGAGCCCCAAAGCTCTATTCCGTAAGTCCAGATAGATCTTATAATTGTCATGTATATGAATATTTTGTAATTAATTGGGAACTTAGAGCGTTTATCTATTAAGTGTTGAAGTAGCTAGAAAAGGCGAGAGTAATTTGAAATTTAAACATTTCATGTTAATTTACATAGCCGAAAAATATTTGAGTAATTATTCTGAGTGGTTCGTTATTTTAAGTGTCAGACAAAGTAATGTTAACTAAGTAAAACATATTTAAATATTAGCTTTTTTAAAATTGTGTTTAATAGTGATAGAAATAGAAATCGCTTACTTTTTTTTATATATTTGATAATTTCGAAATAGTTGTTCACTTAAAACTCAATAAAATATTTTTATTTCCTGCCATATGATGGGAAAGAAAATCTTTCATATTTTATCGTCCTAAATGTTTTTAGAACCTATTACGTTTTAAATGCATATATTTTTGTGTTCTAAAAGGAATACTAAACGCTAATTTAATCATATTTGATATGATACTTTCAAATTTTAATTGCAATACAAATATTAGATTTATCAGCAACAAAGTGTCAAAACCTGATATATTTTACTCTACCACTTTTGAGAATTAAGCATTATTTTAGAAACGTTTTAGGCTACTTCAACACTTACTAGACAAACGCTCTAAACTCCCAATTGACTGCAAAAGACTCATCTACATGACCATCATACGGCCTATTTGGACTTACGAAATAGAGCTTTGGGGCTCCACTAAGCCATCGAATTCCTCTCGTATCCGATCCCTACAATCCAAAATCCTTTGTAAAATCCTCAATGCTCCTTATTTTGTTAAGAATAAAGTCATCCATAACGACCTTAATGTCTCATTTGTTGCTGATTTGGCCCGAACCCGGTATCTATCCTTTCATAACAAACTTCATTCCTGCTCAAACCCTCTAGTTTCAAACCTAACAACCTCTTTGATTCCCGATAATCCTCCGAGGCGTCTGAAAACAAGCTACGTGACCTTAGCTGAACTTATGATTGGAGTACTTCTAGTGGGTAGTTTCCCTACTTGTCATTAGCTCATCTCATTATGTATCACTTAGCCTATTTACTTGTTGTATTATTGTAATACAGTTCTAAATATCAATAAATAAAAAAATAAATAAAGTATTATTCAAAAGCTTTGGCCATGAAGTAGACATGATAATGGCGTACGGAGACAAGCAAGGTTTTTATAACACTGAAGGTAATAAGAATATTGATGGATGAGCCGAAACTGGGTCATTGAGTTAGTAGTTGATGTTCAGAACTCGAGGATCCTGACTTCAAAAAAAGCGAACTTTCTTAGAAGTGAAGTGATATCAACATAGTCGTAGTAATTATAATATAAAACAGTAATTAAGAAAAAATACTGTATCGCCAAAAACTATGAAGTATTATTGGACTCAGTACATGTTAGAGACTAAGCCAACGGTAGGTGAATTGGACTATATCACCCTCAACCGCTAGGTTTTGACCTAATTAAAAGTATCGATTTTATAAAGGATGTGCACCAAGAGGATCAGCAGATCGCACAGGATCGGATCTATAGCTGTTAACTGCTCAAATAGTTTAACCCCACCCTTGGGAAATACAGCTCAATTATTAATTGGACGTAGTTTAGCAGTAAGGACTTAATCCACAATACGTCATTTTTGACTTATCGAGGTTTTTACTTTAGGTGTGTATTGCTGTAATGATGTATTTGGAATATTTTGAAATATAATCATGTAAGGGTAAAATATACAAACATTTTAAGAACCAACCTTTAGGACCTCTCGTAACTCATTTTTGACCATAGTGTGGGTTGAGTCCTTTCAGCTAAACTGCGTCCAATTATCATAATTATTTATAATTATCAATTATTGCACTGATTACTTTATTATGACTTTAAAGAAAGTAGAGAAAGTAACCACTTCTTCAGATGCCTCGGAGGATTATCGGGAATCGGGAGGTTGCTAAGTATGAAACTAGTGGGTTTGAGTGGGAATGTTCTTCATGAAAAGACTGGTCTCGGTTTCTGTCCAAAGTAGCAACGATGGGACATTAAGGACATTATGGATGGCTTTATTCGTAAAAAGGTAAGACGCATTAAGGATTTTACGAAGTATTTTGGTTATGAGGATTGCATACGAGAGGAATTCGAAGGCTTAGTGGAGCCCCATCGCTCTAATCCTTAAGTGTCTATGAATCTATTGTAAGGAAATCAAATTCAAAATTAATACCGCATCAAATTTTATAAAATATTAATTAATATTGCAAATAATAAATAGTAAATATTAAATTTTCACGGATTACTTATTACAACAAAGTCCACGTAAAAAAAAAAATACTGTATATGTATTATTATGAAGTATGAACAAACCCTTAAGATTTCTATTAAGATATCTCGTGTCTGGTGACACGTCCCAATGCAGTGCCGGAAAGCGAGGTTAGCTTAAGTCGAGAAGAGCGGAGAGATGTGGTTAGCTAGCGGTCTGAAGTCCGCGTGTCTGAAGTCCAGAGAAGTGAAGTACTAGACGGTCGAGTGGGGGAAAACAAAAAAAATCCTCTCTATCTGTTGCCAAGGTAACAACTGTGAAGCAGCTCGCGGGATTTGAATTAGGTTGATTCGCGACTCAACACCTTCCTTCAGAGCCTCATATCCATTAATGGTCGCCCGGAGCAGCTCTTACTTTTAAACGTCGTATCTCCATTACTAAATTTTTCAAAACAACGCCGCGCAGTGCAAGGACACCTTCCCCTTCGTATTGAATAATTTCACGAGTTGCTTCAGCGGCTGTGAAATTTTTTTTCCAGTAATGTCTTAAAATTACGAGAATTTCGTAGGACACTGTCATGTTTATTCTTTTAAATAATTAAGTAAGCTGAGGCTTTTTTTGAAGAAGTCCAGTGTCAGTAAACAAGCTTAGAGAGTGCTCTAAAGGGATTATTAAGTGCTGGTAAATAATAAATAGCATTGAAGTATTTACAGACTTTTGAACTCTGGAATTTGATAAAACGGTCAATTTTTTATACACCCTATTATAACTCGTTATTGATATTGAACCTTCGGGTTCGGTAAACCTTTTATTATTTTTTAAAACCTTTTTTCTTATTCAAATAAATTATTATTTAAGATATATGAAGTTATTTATAATGTAATTTATAGTTATAATGTAAGAATATCGCTCAGTTCAACGGGCGTTGAATTGACACTTGACCTCAACGAGTTTGACAAAGAGCCATTGTTCCTTCGTATCCGTTGCTATTCAGTGTCTTCTATCATAACCAAGGAATTTTTTAAAGAAACGAATGATAGAACAATTATCTCTTCTCACCTAAAAAATATTATAAAGCGAGAATTTTGTAATTGTTAGGAAAAAATACAATAATATAAGCAATACATTAAATGCGGTTCAAGTTGATTTTAATTATAAAAAAAATAAACTCTGAATCGGACACATACGTGCCAACCTTCAATATTTACTGAATGGAAACACCTACATCAATATGCGCACAGTTTGTTTATTGTCTATTTATTTAACATTACTTTATACCACTATGGATGATATGACGATGCTACAGCGGGAGTCCTGAATTTTATTTTTACAGGTAAAATTAGGATAGAGATCTTTGATGGAGTAATCAACATCGCAAAGTCTAGGAACTGGTATTTTACGTTCCCCCTGAATGACGTAATAACGAGGATTTTTCACTCCATTTCTAAAATCCTGAGACCATCTACTAGGCTGTGAACCTTCGACCTTTGCATTTGAAGGTTCTTATGCTAACCACATTGGTGATAAAATCACCAAAAAAGAAATTGGTATAAACTCTTTATCACTCATCAAAAAACTGTATATACCAGGTTCTCTAATAGTTTTTTACTATTTTTCCAAAAATGTATATTTTTGATTAAATACTAGTGCAGTATAAATGTACAGTAAAACCATTCTTAAACTGACTACAAAATATTTATACATATATTACAACCATATACTACAACCCGTGAAGGATCTTGAGTTCAGTACATGGAAGAGACTGTACTGTTACTTGGACAACGTTTGTGTAGGGAGGTGATTTGGCTCAACTCCCAGATCCCCCTTTATTTTTGGTACCCACTTTATAGAGGCTGGGTGAGCCCCAGGAAGGCCCTAGATCCCATAGGATCCATCTCCGGCAGCTAATTGATTAAATTACTGACTATAAGGAGTTGATAAATACCAGACTATCTTACATTTTTTTTACCTTACTAAATAATAAACAAAAATCATTAATTAAAATCATATTACAGAAATGTTTAATTAATTTTATACATATTTATTTAAAAGTTAAAAATAGATCAACGACTACAAACTTTTCAGTCAAAAGTACTTAGACTTATCACTAATGCACCATGGTACATCAATAACAAAACTCTGCACACTGACTTAAAAACAAAAACGGTTGACGAACACATACGAACGTACTACAAACGCTTTCAAGAAAAACTATACGGACACCCAAACCCATTGATACAACAGATGGCCACGACTCTCATGCCTGAGAACACTAGGAGGAGACTAAAAAGAACGTGGATGAGGGATCTATTACTGTAGGAAATTAAAGAAAGCCAATGGAGAGGTACCGCTGGGTACTGTTCTTCGTCATGCCTTCCATGTCATTTTGTATTTTTTTCTTCAGTCAGCCAATCTGCTGATTGTCAATTACTTGTATTTGACAGGTATGGATGGAAATATAAAGAGAAAAAAAAAATAGATCAATCCATCCATGCACCATATTCAGCGCATTAACTCAGGTTTGATTAGATTGGATCTACAGCATTCCTACTTAGAATTCATTGCCTTCTCAACATCACTCTGTGGTTCTGACAGTATTTTTTTTATGATTCGATGAAAGGTAGCAACTAAATAGGGTGTCCCGAATTTAAATGGAAAAACTTCAGGAACTTATAGGGGACCGAAAAACTAAGACAAAAAGTCCTTTAGAGATTTGCTTGTTTTTGCTTAGTTTTAGAGAAAATCGCAAAAAAAGAAACAAAACAAGTTTTCATTCATATACTTATTTATTTACATTTATATTTATGTTATGTTCTTTTTAATGTAAATATTGCTCAAAATGTTGTCCTCTTGCACCAATTAAAGCATTACATCTAGCACTCACTTGATAAATTACAGCTAAACATTGTTCTGATGATATTTGGTGCACTGCATCTATGATTCGGTCTGTTAATTGCTCTCTTGAGTTGATTGACACTGAATAAACTTTCTGCTTCAAGGTTCCCGATACGAAGAAATCCATGGGTGTCATATCAGGTGATCTGGGTGCCCAAGGTACTACTCCATGTCCAATCCATCGTTGTGGATAATTTATATCCAGCCAAGCTCGATCAACTCTGCTATAATGAGCTGGACATCCATCGAGTTGGAACCACATTTCAATCCGCTGTTGTAAGGGAATGTCATCTAAATAATTAGACGAGCTGTATATGGTAGTCATTTGAACCATCTGGACTTACGGATTGGAACTTTGGGGCTCCACTAAACCTTCGAATTCCTCTCGTAGTCAATCCTTACAATCCAAAATGCTTCGTAAAATCATCAATGCTCCTTCCTTTGTTACGAACTAAGAATTTCGCTCTAATTAAAATGCCAAGTAACATAACTTTTAAAATTCTTTTTTTAGTAGCGAATTTTTATCTTTTAATAACAACGATGCCATGCTTGGGCGGTTTGTTTAATTAAAATCTTTTAAACTGTGTACTTGTTTTAACTTCTAAACTCTGTACCTAAAGGCTTAGTTAAAACTGCATCGCCCTCAAAGCTTTGAATCTTATTCTCAGTTGAATTATGGAAATTAAAAATAACTTTACGAGTTTGTCTCTCCCATTTTTCCTGAACTCTGGTATTTAAAATTTCATTTCAATGCAGACGTGCAGATAAAATAAAAATAACCTACTATCTCTCAAAACTCCTTATTCCTTACAAGTGTAACGATTATCTCTTATGTTCCCCCACTTTGACTACTCTAACGTGGAGGCCTAAAATCCTTGAAGACAGATTATTGATGTATTATATCAATACAATTAGTGAATTGCTCTCTAAGATTTGTCCTTGGTACTCCGAGGCTACTACCGCGTGTCAGACCGTTATGATGAGTTAAAGTGGCTCTTCCCTCCCTTCCGAAGACAATATTTCCTAGCTTCATTCTTATACCAATCCATTAACTCTCAACACCTTTCATATATCTCGCATTTCCTATCTTTATATTCGTTCCCACAGAACCAAAGCATTCGATCATTCTTTTCTTGCCCGCTCCACAACAGTGTGGAACTCAATCCCTCCTAACATCCGTCATAGTCCCTCACTATCATCATTTAAATCCTAGCTTTTCCAACATCTCCTGGCTTCCTCAACAGCAGGGTAGTCATTTGCTTAGAATTAAATACATTGAGTAATTTATTGTGTTATTTAGTTTTTTTTTTAAAAAGAAAATATACATCCATTAAAGAAAGTATTAATTGCGTAAGCATTCAATAGTTGTTATTGATTTATCTATTCTTTTAATTGCTTAATATCTGGTCAAGATTCGTTCTCTTTATTCACTTATTAATGTATTATAATATGTTTATATTTTTTTATTGTTTTCTGTCACTTTTAATTAATTAATTAATTAATAATTAATTAATTATTTATAATTTATTTTTATTAATTGTTATTTTGATGGTGAAAATTTTAAAATATTTTAGTTTAAAAGAGAAAAGAT
Source organism: Arma custos (assembly GCA_037127475.1). NCBI lineage: Eukaryota > Metazoa > Arthropoda > Insecta > Hemiptera > Pentatomidae > Arma > Arma custos. The sequence goes on from CM073763.1 coordinate 6,243,356, forward strand.
CTGTCCGAGATTCGAACTCGTATTATTTCTACCCGTAATATTTCTCTCTAATGTATATAAAAATTAGTAAGTTGTTCGTGATGAAATATTTTATCGGAGTTGCCAAGCAACGTATAGAGGATCTACATTTGTTAAGTATATTTTCGTGCTCGATCAGTTAAATTATAAACATTTATCACAATCGCTGTCCTTGAAACACTACAGCCTCTACCATCTACTGAACCCCAGATTTTTCACGAGGTATAGTGGTACAGGAAATATAATAATAAAGTATTGTTTATAGAATGTCTTAAAACCTTTATATATCTAAATTATTTTTTTATTTGGATTTACACACATTCTCTATATTTGTAATAGATTAGGTTGGATCCAATTTGTGAAAAATAAAAATAAAAAACAAGGTTTTGAGCTCATGTTGTATATATAAGGCTCTGCTGTGACTGCCTTATCTCAATATTCATTCAAAGCCTGCCAGATGTTTATGTCCAAACCTGTCCATCATCTTCCGATGATTGGAGACTACAAGAAGTGGATGACTCGACCTGATTGTGTGCTTGGTCACGGTGCTCGGGCAACACGTAGTATTTACCGTTAGAATGCTCTTCTAGAGGACTACAACGGTCCCACAAGGTACTAGGTACTTAGGTTCGAATCTCATCCACTTTAATAATAACTTATATTGGTTTTATAGATCAGGGAAAATTATTTAATTTTTACTTACCGTTTTTACAGATTCCAGAATGTAGCTAAGCTTATATACTATTAAAATCAGTTTCAGAAAAAATTATTTTTATCAAAACCCACTTTTCAAAATCATTCAAATACCCTTAAGTATTAAAATAAGGATAAATATTATAAGTAACATAGTAACTATAGTTTAATAAAAGGAAGTTGTTACGTAAATTATTATTTATTCTAGTCCATAATGTATTAAAAATTGTCGTCTATTAATATATAAACATGATTATATAATTATTTATAGGATTTTGATTATTATTATACATGACAAATTATATGAAGTATTCCTAACTATATTAAATGGGGGTCACAACTTAAAGACTTTCTGATATGCACTTACTCACTTTCCTCACTGAAGAATATAATGAAACGCAAAAAACAAGGACCGCTGCAACAGAAAATTTTCCAATACACAGACATTCTCGAAACGCTTGGCAATACAATCGCTCTCCTCTGGTTTCCAGCTCACACAGGAATCTTGAGAAATGAGAAGGCTGATCAGGCTGCTAAAGAAGCTGCCCTGGGCAATACAACCCCGGAGAACATATTAGAGCCGCAGGATATCAGAACATGGCTGAAAGGAAACGTCAGCTCAGATTGGGAAAGCGGGCGGAAGTCTGAGTCGACTAATAATAAGTTGAGAGCCATTAAGGAAACGAATAAGAAATTGTGTACTTCCAGTCGTGGAAATAGAAGGGAAGAAGTGGTGCTGACCCGGATGAGAACAGGACATATCAACCTTACACATGCCTATCTTATTGTTACGGTCGCCGGCAGGAAGACGGAAGCAAGGGGATTAGCGGCTTAAATCCGTCGGCGGGAGAAGTTAAAATAGGATTAGGACCGTTCTAGATCGTCTCCTTTTGTCGGAAAAGGATTAAGAAGATTCCAGAATTTTCTGACCCCTCCGTGTTCTAGAATGTTCGGCCTTGCCTATTTAAATACTTCCCTCACCTCGAGCGAGTCAGTCTTAGTCTGAGAGTAGACCACGCAAGATCTGTGATAAGTGAGTGTCAGTGTGATAAGCTAGTCAGTGTTGAACCGGCCAGTGTAATAAGTGTATCAGTGAACTGTGACAGTCTCGCGAGTGTAATAAACTGTTTCTGTTTGTTACTGTGTGTCAGTTAGTGATACGTGGAGAATCTTACGGTCGGTGGACTAGTGAACTGTAAGTGTTAATTATTAGTGATAAATGGTATTGTAATATATTCATAGAAACTATTGTAACTAGTTAAGCTATCTAGAATTAGTAATATCTAATAATATTGTAATAATTAAATAGGAGTTAGGCCTAGATAATAAATGTTTAGAATATTGTTATTATAAATTTATATTAGTTCAATAATTTAATTGTTATTAGTTTAATTGTATCCTTTTTATCATATCGTTAATAAATATTAGTATCCTTAATTAAGGAATTGTTTAATTCATTTTAATACCCAGTAGCCCGTAACATTACTAACAGGGTACCGCCACCGATGTGCCCAAGCTGCAGTACACAACTCACCGTGCAACATATCATAGAAGAATGTCCAGCCTACCAATCCCATTTTATCTTGAAAGATCTCCCATGAAGTATGAAACTATCCCTCGAAAACAACTCGTGTAACATTGAGAAAATTATACACAAAACTTCAGTGGTTTCTGGTTTAGACCGTGCTGTAGAATTTTTCTTCGCCAACGATTCGCCAGACAAACTGCTAGCTTCTTCATTGTCGATCCAGCCTTGAAGAAGCTAGCAGTATGTCTGGCGAAACGTTGGGGAAGAAAAATTCAACAACACGGTCTAAACCAGAAACCACTGAAGTTTTGTGTATATGTTTCCATTATCAAAGAAGTGAACTTGTACAACAAAATTTAATTACCAGAATATGTTTATTTTATTTTTAGTTTATTTTATAATTGTTACTTAAATCTTATTATTGTAACAACTATATCCTTTTTAACATGGTTATAGTAACTTAATATTATATAACTAAAACATTCATTATATTAAATATGAAGACGAATGAGGAAGGAAAAAAATTAAATAAATATATATCCCTACATAAAAAGATAAGGTATATTAAAAAATATGTACATATACATTAAATAATAATAATAATATACAAATAAAGGAAATGAGGAATGTATATATTCATACAAAATAGTTAAGAATTAAGTATAATATAAAGAGTAACCTAAAAGCTAAGGCATAATAACCTCCGCAGTTTATAGCCCCATAACTTGATCCTATCCTCTCGTATATTAAATGGCAGCATGCGATCGATGTGGCAGTAAATTGAAATTGCTATATCAAAGAAAAATTGAATATTGAAATGAGCGATGATGAACCAGTAGGGAGTTAAGTTCATGAAGAGTAAATCCAAAGTTTGATTAGTTCAAATCGTCAGTTCGGTCGACGAAAATTGCTCTTTGAAATTGATTTTATTGGCAACTCTATCTCTTTAAGCTTTCAAGTGATCAGGATTATCAAAAATAACTCAAAGTCTAGAAAAAAAAGCTATTTGGAAAAGATAATGCCGAATTATTAATAAATTTGCAGTAAAGCACATAATCTCTTTATATATATAAAATATAATATATATAAAATAGGTTATAAAATGTTTTTTATTTCAGTTAATTTTCGGGAATCTAGGTAGTGTTGAGTTAGAGCTGTGTGGGTCTCTAATTCGATACCAGTAGTAGCAGCATATATTTTTTTAAATATTGCCATTGGGACGTAGAAATCCTTCTGGGATCCCGAGTTTGCATCAGGATGTGGCAAATAATTTATTTCTTAAATTCCGTAAATTAGCACACCCTCGTGCGTTTGACCTAGCCTTTTTGGAAAAACCGTAGGAGTTGTGAATTACGAACAGTTGTCTTAGAAACAGTACAGTCTGTTACCCGACAATCCTGATGGGCTGTAACGGTCCAGCTTTGTTTCCCTATTTTTAATTTCCTGCCTAACAACATTTCTTATTAGTGCCATCTATAGTGGTTAGCATAACTACCTGCTATATCCATGATCTGGGTTCGAAGCCCGATAGGTTGCATTACTATTTTTAATTGAGTGTGAAAAATCTTTCCTTGTGCCATCGTTCTGGAAACACGTAAAATTTGCGGTGTCAGATGCTCGTTATAGATCCCTACCCTGATTAAATCGGGATAAGCAAATTTAGGGCCTGTGGCACCGTCCGATTATCCATGGCTGCATGAGGTTACAAATTGGTAAAACATATTGTTTAAAATGAGTTATATAGTACTTATCGAAACGTAAAATATATACTGTAAAGGAGATAGTTGGGGGGTGCAGTCAAAAAGAACACTGAATAAGTAATAAACTTATAATTATGTGCCGACGTTTCGACCTACAGTGTAGGTCATCTTCAGGGCTATGAGAGAGAAACAAACAGAACAAAAAATATAAAAATGTACAGTAACAATAATATGGTGACAAGTAATGTAAAAACTTAAAATAGTGGCAGATATGAAGATGGAAGATAACGAATATTAAAAAAGTGACAGAATATAATAAAATTAAGATATAGACAGATTTAAAAAAATAATGATGATGAAAAGAAATTAAAATAGTGACAGATATAATAAAATTAAGATAAAGACAGATATAACAAAATTAATGATAATGAAAAGAAAATGAAAATAATGACAGATATAATAAAGTAAGACAGATTTAATAAAATTAAAGAGAATGAGCAGAAATGATAAATAACGCATATAAAATAAATTTACAGAAAGGATAGTAAAGTAAAAATAATATAAAGGAAAATCATAAAGGAGGAGGTAAACCAAAGATACAAAATGAGAATATTTACATATACAAAAAAAGGTTGGAACATGAAGAATAAAGAAAAACTAGTAAAATAAAGATATAAAATGTATGATAACGGATTTAAAGATGTTACATGTTACAGAAAAGTTTGGAACTGTTTGTACAATAACTAATGTGAATAATAGAAATACTATAGTACAGTAACAATAGTGTACAATGACTGTTTGAAAAATAGTAGATAGGATTAATGAATTTTGAAAAATTAAAATTAGTGAAATACTATTATACAGTAACAATAGTGTACAATGACTGTTTGAAAAAAAGGTAGATAGGATTAATGAATTTTAATGAAAATTTTAATGAAAATTAAAATTAGTGAAATACTATTATACAGTAACAATAGTGTACAATGACTGAAAAAAGGTAGATAGGATTAATGAATTTGAAAAGCACTGAGTTGTCATGGCGAAAATCCTGGTTCAAATCCCGCTCGCTGGATTATTTAGTCTGTAATGGCCGGAGGTGGATCATACGGGATCTTGGACTGTCCTGAGGCTCACCCAGCCTCTATAAGGTGGGTATCAAAAATAAGGGAGAAAATCTGACGGTTGAGCGTGATCTAGGACAAAACACCTCCCTACACAACCATTAAACAGTATAGTCTCTATACTGAACCCCAGACTAGATCATGGGTTGTTGCGGTCCAGTATTTTTTTCTTTTTTACTATAAATAATTTATTGTTTATTTAATAGTTCATGAACATTATATAGTTATTTAATATTATATAGTTAAATCCTCCAACTGTTGGAAAGTAAAAGAGTAGTTAGTGAGTGGCGAGGTAGGGACCAGTTCCCGTTCCCCTGACCTAGTAAACTGCTCAGATTGGAAATACAAACTGTCCTAGAAAGTTGGAATACTTTCCGATCTCCGCTGGAGAAGTTAAACACAAATCTTAATACTAATCTACTTATGCCAATTTCTAACCAAAAAATAGGCCTAATAGATGTAGTAAACCCTAATTACTCAGAAAAGGTTATATAATAGCAAAAATTACCACCTGCCTATGTACATTTTGCATTTATTTTAGTTGTATTATTTTTACCACTTACT